>CM055097.1:17944973-18288895 GCA_029204225.1 Diphasiastrum complanatum | reverse complement strand
GCAAGTGAATATGTGGGCATGTATCTAGAGTGTTTGAATCCTAATCATCCCATTGACAAGCTGGGAAACATGCCGTAATAGATTGTAAACCCTTTCGCCTGATCCGACTTAATCCAAGAAGATAAATCCTAAAGAGCTAGCTACTTGAAACGGACAGAAACACTCGATTTCCAGAGATAAGGAAATAAAAAAATCCAAAAAGAATCGTGTTCACAAATTCGCGGTTGGAATCTATGAACAAGGTTCCAGATTTGCCACCTAAATATATGTATTAAATATTGTAAAAAGTGTCCGTCGTTGATGGGCAATGGAGGCTGATCTAGGTGGCGGCCGATGATTTGGATGATGGCCAATCTCGCACATCTAGCATCTCAAACATTCGAGTCTTTGGAAAAATTCGTGTCATTGGAAAAATTCAAGTCCTTCAAAAAATAAGAGCCTTCGGAAAAATTCGAGCCTTCGAAAAAAAATCTAGTCTTCGGGAATTTGGGTCTGTAAAAAAGAAGTCAAGTTTTTCAAAATATTCGAGTCTTCGAAAAAATTTGAGTCTTTTAAAAAATTTGACTTGACAGTATAAAGGGTCCTTCGATCTTTCGGAAAAATTCCGAAGTACGGCGGGTGGACGTCTGATCTTGGGTATTGAAAAAATTTCGAATTTGGGTATCGAAAAATCATGAATTTTTTGAGTCGATCCCGTATTGAAAAATTCTAATTTTGGGTGGAAATTTCCGACCCAATTGTAAAAAAATTTGACCCTTGGTCAGGTCGGGTCGGGTCGCAATTTTTTGAACCTTGGTTGGGTCGAAATTTTTCGAAGCTTGGTCAGGTCGGGTCAAAATTTTCTGAACCTTGGTCGGGTCGGGTCGGATTGAAATTTTCCGACCCAACGCGACCCAGTGTAATTTCCGACCCACTATGTTTTTCCTACCCAATGTGTTTTTCTAACTATATTGTGAGTACGAATCTGGAGCAAATCCTGTGTAAGTGTGAATTAAATTTTGGCATGATATGTATTGTTGTTTTGAAATCACATGTTACTTTTGTTTTGGAATCACATGTAATGGAAACTGATGGAATGTTGTAATACTTTGTTGTGGTAATCCAAATTCCTTGGATCTTGTAGGAGATGAAAAAGTGCCCGTTGTGTGCACTCTTTACCTCCTTGTGGGTTACATGGAGGCAGAGTGACCTATGTTGGCCCTCTTGGCACTAAGTCCTACAAATTGGTTGAATACTTTAAAGTAGGTCATTTATGCTGGTTTTTGCAGTGCACTACCCTTGTCGTTGACTATGTCTCAAATTGAGCATAATTGGAGGGCGCAAATGAATGAGTGTTGTTAACTGCTAAGCTACGTTGTTCACCATGTATCTACCAAAAACCAAAAACTTAAGAAAGAGTAACAACGATCCAACAATATCTCAAATCAAAATTAATGGCAAAGAATGAGCCTGCTTCACATATAGAAATCAAAGTAATGGAGAGAGAGAGAGAGAGAGAGAGAGAGAGAGAGAGAGAGAGAGAGAGAGAGAGAGAGAGAGAGAGAGAGAGAGAGAGAGAGAGAGAGAGAGAGAGAGAGAGAGAGAGAGTTTTCCTTGGAAAACCAATCGGAAAGAGGGAATATGTATGAACAAGGAATTATTAAGGGGGTATGTTTGGGATTTGGGATACGGAGTTGGTTGGGATCCAAACTCTTATAAACAGAGATAGATGATGCGTAGCTCGGCCTACATTAACTTATGATCCAGAGCCTCTTTTCACTACAGCTACCCGTCGAGAATTGAGATAATAGGGAATGGAAGGGAGAAATAGGTCTTTTGATGATCGGGTTGATGCAATATTTAGTACTCATGGGAATTGGGAGTCAGGCGCCTGGTACCTGAATTGTACTTGAGAAATTAATAAGGTGGTCCCTTTGTCAACCAGGTAATTTTTCAAAGATCATGAAAAGTTTGACGTGAACTTTCAAAGTTAAAGAATTGTTGAAATAGAAAAGAAATTCTAGTCCAATACATATAAAAATAAAGTGATTATAATGTAAAACGATAAAAAAATGAAATAAAAAAACTGAATTTTGTGGAATACTAGGCTTAAAGAATCCTTTCAATCGTTGTTAAATAATGATAGACAGAAAAGATTTTATTTTGAATGAATATAAATTACATGATAGCAATATAAAGAGATTAAGACAAAATAAAAAAACTCAATTTAACGGTCATACTCATTGTTCATGCTCAGTCCCATGAGACAAACACAGATCATCATTTAGAAATATCAAAGTATCTTATTACTTTAAGCCAACAAAGCTATTAGAAAGTATTTTGGGTTTTGTACTGCACCAACCGGAAGAGACGAAGATTTTTCTCATGTTTTCTTTGTATGACATTGAAGCTTTCGAGAGGAAGGTTGTACAATAACAGTTAGTTGCAATTAGGAGGATATGATTTTGTGTAAGATCTATGGTGAGTATAATATGGAACGTATGTGGTTGTGATTAAGTCATTCATCATTGGATTAAAATTTAGAACTTAGAAGTTAGAAAGCATCATATTGTGTTGCACATCCGCCTTCTAATCTGCATGTAGGAGCGACTTATGCTACGCTACGTCACATGGCATCGAGGGATCTACTTGTCACTTGCAGTTTGTGTTCATTTACTGCTTTCTGAAATATTGCAGCTCAGTTTGAGTAAGATTGGAAATGGTCCAGAGATACTAAGAAACTTTCTAGGTACTGCAAGTCAGACTACTACACGTGAATATATCATGTTGCCATGTTCTCAACAAAAAGTATCTAATACTCAATTCATGTCGGTTCATGAGTCCTTGCAAAAAGGCATGAGCGTATATTTTTAGAAATGGTCGATAAATCATTAATGAGTTGCCACAGGTAGCAAATCAAGGCTTTCATTCATCATTGGATTAAAACAATCAAGAACATGTGATTTAAAAAAACTAAGGCTAATGATAAAAGCTCATGAGAAGAAGAAAATCAATTGTTGTGTAGGTTTTAACACTCCCAATAATACTCTTTGATAAGATCTCATCATTCACCTTCAAAATACTAAATAGGAAGTCATTGAAAATGGAGAATGGAGTGTAGAATGATGTTGCCTGGATGTCTGCAAATTAGGTATCAACACTTCTCAGAGATGTTGATTCGAAAGAAACTTTCTCGGTAATGCAAGTTAGACTACTACACGTGAATATATCATGTTGCCATGTTCAACAAAAAGTATCTGATACTCAATTCATGTCGGTTCATTAGTCTTTGAAAACGCAACGCTTCTCAGATATCAACAACTACGATCAACAATTCTCAAAGATGTTGATTCCTTAAAAATGTTACTTAATAGGAAGTCATTGAAAAGCACATGTATGAGTGCTTTCACGAAAAACAATTAAATAACAATAACTCTAGATAACTCACAAAAATCAAATCATTTGGCCATGAGAATTGTTAGTCTCGAGTTTCTTGTAGGCAAAGTATATTTGAACTCATGAGGTTGTAATCTGCATCTTGTAGGCAAAGTATATTTGAACTCATGAGGTTGTAATCTGCAGAAATATCAAGTGCGTGTTTTTGTATTGATACAGTGTTTAAAGATTGAATAAGTAAATGAGAAGATGTATAGGTATTCATAATAGGAATTTGGAGTTCCCATTTTCCATATGTTCGCAAGCACATCATTTCGGTTTTATGGAAGCATGAACTTTGAGATGTTGATTAGGGCTGTATATGTTAGGCCATGTTTGGTACATCCTTTTGGATTGAAAATTAAGGTGTCAATTGTAAAGTCCTATGCACGATGTACCGTAGGGGCACTTGCAAGTTGTATTGGAAATTGTTTGCGTGTAATTGTGTTCAGAAAAGACGCGCCTCCCTGAAATTCTTTAGTGCTTTTATGAATTGGTGTCCAGGTATTGTATATGTTGTTTATTGCATTTAAAGATGCATGTGCCAGTCTAGTTTTTTTTCCAATGTGTGGATCTAAAAATTCAATCCAAATAATGTCTGTAGCTGATATAGTTGTTTTTGTTTGGAATATGCCATCAGTTCCATTAACGAGTCTATCTTCAATGTCTATGTTAGAACTACATATTTCAACGAGCATTCATGTTTTTACAGGTATGGTCTATGATAATCCACCAGTGTTTCTTGACTTCTGAGGAATAACTATTGTTTTGCTACATGTATTTGAACGGGTGTCAATAGCCTATAAACAAAAAGTGTGGCCACGTGCTTGCTCGTAAGCCTGTCTATTATATGTTTCCATGTCTTGGTTGGCATGGCACAAGTATGGTATATTTGGAGTGATTAGAATAGGTTTGTAACTATGCCTATTAATCCAAAGAATGTTTTATTTATTGTGTTTTGACTCTCTGATGTTGTTCAGGATATGGATATATGTAGGATCACGTTGTCGTGTGGTCTCGTCTAATTCGCGACATTTTACGATTTCGTTCCAATATGAGGTTTCAAATATATCTACTGTGTACAACTCTTTTTTGAAGATCCAAGAATTTAAAACAAGGCCAGTTTGGAAGAGGTCACCGCAAATGATGACATCAAGATTTTCGAAAAAAACTAGTGGTGTATGTTTAATGGATCGAAGGCGTTGGTCAGCAAAATCAAATATGCGTTTGCCCAGCAAAGATATTTCATCGAACACTACAAGTTGCAAGTCATGATATCTAGTTGTCAGTTCTTAATAGTGTCGTAATAAACCTTGAACTAAAATAAGCATGTGAATGTTTTGCCAGTGCTTGCACCACCTGTTAGAAATAAGTTGAGGCGTTTGTTTGGGAATGTTCATTTTAAATACACGATATCATCAAAAAATAGGCATTGTTTCCTAGTTAAATTCCTGATATGCTCAAAGTAAGATTGTTGATCCATTAGTTTATGTAACGGCGCTGGATTTTCTTGGAGGTTATGTGGGGCATTCGATTTTTGAATGAAACAGATGTCACTGTTGGATGTCATAGTTATGTTGTTGTTCATGATGTTGATTTATATTGGAAATGGTATTTTCTGATGTATTGCTTGTATTGGTAGGATGGGTTGATGATACAAGAGCACTACATGGATTTAAAAACTCATAATTAAATTTCTTGGAATTCATTTGGATGGTATTATAATGGGAATCATATGCATCTTTGAAAGTTATGTAATGTTCAGTAATGTTATTTTCAGATTCTGTAAATGGCTTGTATAGGAGTAGTTGTTCACGATAAAAGTTTTCATAATCTTTATGCTGATTATAGTGTACGAATCTTATTATTTGTGGGGTTCTATGGTTACGAATGCTAGAGTTTGTTATACGATAGCATGAAATATATTCTACCAAACATAAATGCACATGGGTATTTGGTCATGCAAGGTATTTTTCAATTTTGGTTTTGTAGCACTAAATTTTGTAATGATAGTTTGTTGCGAGGCAGTAGGTGAGTTGGTAAGTATCTGATGCAAAGAATTTATTCTGGTTCTCGTCCAAAAGTGGCAGCTCACCAATTTTTTACGTGAGATTTGGTTATGAGAAGTTTTAGTAAGAGCGTTATGTTCGCGAATAGCAAAAGCTTGTGGGACATGGACCTTTTTTAATTTATAAATATGGTAGATAATACTTGGGATTGTACAAGGAATATGTGGGTATTGTGATTTGAAAAAAGTTGCCATATGTCGAGCAGGTGAGTTTGGGTGTTGTATTATTAAACTTTCTAAATTGTGTAACATGTTCATTCTCCAATCATATGAAGAAGTGTGATTTTGTGGACTATAAAATAACACGCATTTGTTTGTTTTGCAAGGATAAATTTGTGGTAGATCTGTAAGCACAAGTAATATATTTATGCGTAGATGGTTTTTATTTATGCATACAAAATAATCGGTAATGTTATGAGATGTTAGATTATATTGTCGAATACAGATTTCATATGTTAATAGTTTTGCTAACCAAAATAGACAAAATGTATCATAATATATACATGTTAGAGCTATATTTAGTATGTTATCAAAATACATATTTCTATTGAGAATATTTCGGCTGTAGACTATTAACACAACTACACATATAATTACATGTCTGAAAACAACACGTTATGCTATTAATTTTCAATTTCTGAAACTATAAAAAAACGTGGATGAATTATGTATGGTTGTTAGGTTTTTACACACACACACACATATTGCAACAACTTTTTTTTTTTAAAAGCAATTTAACTATTACTTTAAAACAGATTCAAATATGTGAAACGACATAACAAAGTATTAACCAAATTTCATGTGTTATTGTGTTTGTAATTTTCTTGTTCAAGTCATTATTGAGGTAAATCAAGAGATTGAAGCTAAAAGTAACATGCAAAAATTAATGTCATAAAAGTAGACAATCGAAGTATGATACTATGACGAGGACATTTCTTTGTTTGAAGCTATGTTAATAATTTGTGGAAAATAAATCATGTACTATTAATGGATTTCCTAACAACATTTCTTTGTTTGCTCTTTATAACTTTGAAAACTATATGGAAATGTTTTAAAAAAGTTCATGTTCATGGTTTTACAAGTATAACCTTGTTTGTAATGCAAGATTGTCAAATAACTATACAAGAAAAAAAATATCATAATGTATAAATTCAACATTTACAAAAAAGAGCCATATACAAAATGTTATGTATATCGTGGTTCATCTATTTTAAATTACAAGTATTCGCTAATAAACAATTACATAATAGAATTCGTTCAAAATGATTACCATCCACATCATAAAAACATGTGTGGAAACCCTCTAGAAAACTAAACTTTATCATTTCTGCAAGCACGATGTGATCCCCAAGACAAGTCTCGGACTTTTATGTACAAAAGAACATCACTATTTTCTGGTAACGGCAAATTAGGATTGAACCAGTGCTGAATTCTTGGACGAATTCCTTTTGGGAGTTTGATTGCCATCCATTTGGGCAGGTAACTTGCATAGCATGAATCATTCGATTGTGCAGATTGATTGATGAAAGTTGAAAGACTTGTATGTGCTTGTCTAAAGGTCTGGAATTCGCCAGGGATTAGAGGCCAGTCAAAAGCCAATTGGGCAGGTGATGTTTGATGACGTTTTCATAATTGCAAACATGTAGATGGCTCCTTCATTGGTGGAATATACACCGAAGGAACTCGAAGTGCACATCGGTTGTTCTCGATTTTTGTGGTTGTAAATGATAGTTCTTTTTTTTTAGGCCTACAATGCATTCCTTTAGAATCGTTATTTCATGCATAGCATGTACATGTTTGTTGCGCACATTTTCAAGTTCTATAATGTGTGCTTCCTCTATCAGTTCAAGATTTTGTTTCATATATTGCAATTCATTTTCAGATTCCATAATGGTTACATGGGCCTGTTCTAGTTTTGCCTGGCAAAATTTATGATCGTATGTGACATGTTTATTTCAAATTTCAACTCTGGAACATTTCTGGGGCCGCAATTGCTTTGGCAATTCACGTTTGTTATATGGAACTGCAATGCACGAGGTAGACTGAATAGCTTGGGTGTCACACATTGGATGTTGGAATTATGGTATTCTCAAATATGTTGCAAGGCAAGGAAATAGAAGGTGCAGGTGTAAAGGCACCAACTTGAAATGCAATTAAATCCAATAAAAGTACTCGCTCATTTTTAGGTATAGAGGAGCTAGATCAGATATAGAGTGTATGCTCTCTTGTAAACGTTTATGTGAAACATTCAATAAATCTGTAATGCATGTGCGAGCTATGAAGGAGGCCCAATTTATTGCAATAGATTCAGTTACTGGGTGGTAACCTTGGAAAATACAAATCACAATACCAGTCCAGCGCATGGGTAATATATTATCATAGGAGCACAAAACTTTATCACATATGAAATAGCATAATGCTTGGAACTGACGGTTTTTTATTTGTGAAATCAACAGGTTTTGGTTTAGGTCGAATGGCAAGTTTTTGTTTATAATACGAAAACATGCATGGGGGTTAGTATAGGAAAATCGTACACGTTCCGAGTACTATATGGGATTCGAAATAGGTTACAAAAAGAATGTTTAGTAACTTCTTGTTGTGTATATGTTTCTCGTAATTTGATTGCACTGATTTTTTTATGGAAGAATACACTATCATCGATGACTATGTTAGTTGTACTATTACCGTGACTGGCTTTGGCAAGTTCATACTGGCACTCTGATATTAGATGAATTAATTGATACACGTCATTGTATTGACAATAGTGTCCATATACACGATCAAGATAGGATTCACGCAATTGAATATGGAATTGTGGATCATGGAAACATACAATTTAATCATCATGTGTGTGCACGTGTATGTTTTTATATCATAAAAATATCGTTATGTTAGAAAATACCCAAATACAACACTACCATCCATGGAATTCATTCAAATCAATACAATAGAATTACAACTTTATAAAAAGTACATGCAACTTAAAGAAATGCAAAGTTTCAAAACCATGTACATTTAATTAGCTACGGTAATATTTAGAAATTACGGGAAGCTAAGTTACAATGTTAAATAGATTAGATTACGATAAATAAGTGCAACCACAAAAATTACATGCCAATCTAAATAACGATTTCAAAACTGAAAATTATGTACTACCTAATAAATAATCAACTAGAAATACAATTTTGAAATATATATATTAAATGTAGTGTTTAAAAGGAAAACATGGTTTTTTCTTCTACACGTGATTTAACATAGTTACAAATTATGGAAATCGAAAGTACAAGTATATGTATACGTACTGCTTTTGAAAATGGAACGCAAGTTCAAATATGTAACCTGATGCTATTTTTACAAAGCTACTCAAATAGTTTCTCATATTCAAGTATGTAACCATGCTCATCGATCAAAAATCGACCACGACCTTCAAATTTTGCCAAAGTTGCCTGAGTCGCAATAGGATCCTCATTTTAGAGCACCGACAAAGGCTTTGCCAAATTAAATATTTTTTGTATTAATGTGCCTTTCATTTGAATTTCCTGTATACCTTTTGGCCCAATCACAACGCCATTCAAGCAGGAGGCTTTTTCTTAAGTAGTTGGATGCATACACACGAAGCAGAAAGCGTTGTCATTTCGAAAGCCGAATTTATCATGTTTGCAAAATATACAAACATGCTCAAAAAAAGGTGCATTAATTTCTTTAACACGTAACCGGTCCGAAATCTGCGAGTACCACAATCAGTTCGCATGTAATAAATTGCTAATAAAAATATATCATATCAAATTGCAAGTAATGCGTATGGTTTTGATACACAAAACAAATTAACTTCCAAAATTTATTTATATAATTAGCACCTCCATTGAAATTGGATGTTATTTGGTTTGTTCCGCATGCACCAATACCAATTTATCGAAAAACTCTCCAACTGGAACACCCGCAAATATTGTCTTTAATGATGCAACAAATAGCAGTGGATTTGATTTCTTCCAAATTCTCAAATTCTAGATACTATGTGCATAACAATGTTCGCTTTCGAAAGAGTCGAGAATTTCATTGTACAACTTTTTGGTGTCATTCTAGAATAATATCTACGGAACATTAAATCGAATTTCAGAAAGTATAATACATACACAACTTTTGGAGGAAAAACAATGCTCAAACTGCAATTTCGAAATCAATTTTTAATTTTTTATAGGTACCTCTCCTTGGTCGGATTGATTAAACCCGTCTGCAACAGTAATCAATCGACGATTTCCATTGATAGCATTAACTCCAATAATGGCAACAACTACTGTTCCAAGCAGGTACGAATTATGGATTTGAGCGTTGTTTGCTAACAATTCGATACAATCTTCTCAAAAATTAGCCAATGTAATTTTTGGGAAGAAGCATGGATGTATGTGTAGTGGCACAATTTTCGTAACGATTGTTGCTTGGGTATAGATCAATGTGAAATTCGAGGACCCATAATCGTTTCGAGGGTTTTTTTTATGAATTGTAAAATTACAGAGCTTTATACAATCATTAATAGCCAAAGTCTCGAAATTCTAGTAGTACATTTGTTGGATAGACAATGTAATTGTATTATTTCCACATACGTCTACCAAGTCAAATTTCATGTACGTCGCGTATGGTACGTTCATTACAAAGTTGTCGTACTTCGATAGGATTTGGCCCTCGAACATTACATTCTACAGTCCTAATTCTCTGTCTTCTATGTACACCTGTCTAATTGCAGATCGTGATTTTGATGTAGATGCTTCAACAATGTACATTCGTTTACAGACGGGTTCAATAGTAGGTAACTCTGCGGGTCGTTTAAGTGGTGAATGTATCTCGTTAGGCATTCGATTCAAGTACACCGTATCAACAGTCGTAGCCGTACATTCTGTATGCAGTAGATGCTAAAAATTAGTTATCACTATTTATGAGGCCCATGCGTCATACGTAAAATGTATTATAACAATCTTTTATAAATATACAGGAACCTATTACTATGGAAATGACCACATACAATATAAATGGTACTAAATATGTAGACAATCATTTTTTTTGTGCATGTCTTCATTCTATTTACTAATATTACCTAAACTTTCATGTCGTTGAACATCTTGTTCTATTTGTTGGACTTCATCTATACAATAGTGCATTCATGTTAGATCGATTATCATTGGTAAACTTCCAAAGTATTTTTTTAATTCTATTTGTTTTTCAAGTACTTAGATTATAATTGGGTTTTTTTCATAAATCTTGATATAGAAAACTTGTCATTTTCTAGCAATATCTACTAGCATACCATCTGTTAATGGAAGAGAGGTTTTTTTTTTCTATATGTTGAAGCTTGTTAAAAGTACAGTACTAAGGACCATAAATGGATCTTTGAATGATCCACAAGGTTGATTGTGTACTTGTTAAACAATCTATCAGATACTAGTCATCAGAAAACAAGATCTAGTTTAGCAGCTTGATAGAAAACAAGTAGAGACAATTAGAGCATTGATCAATAACTATAATCCAACTCCACACGTGTGGAAATAAGGCTATAGTACGGCCTGTAGACAGTGTTTAGAATGTGCCAAAGCTGGGTTTCATTGGAATCAAAAGCAATCACCATACAATGAGAGAAAACTCGAGTTTCTCCTTAAGGCTCCAAAAAATTTCTATCTCCTCACTATGGAGAGTGAGAATACATAGTAAAAGACACTTCCTTTGCTCAGTTAGGTGAAAATCCAGCATGTAATAAGGAAGTAGACTCCACTTTCTTGCCCTAATGTGAAAACCCTAGCCTAGATCCAAAAGTCATGCTTGGTAGGTGCATGGTAGGTACAAATCTCATCATAAATCATGGTCTAGATCCTACAAAATAGGAATCACTATCAAATGGACACAACCACTCCTCTTGACTTGTGGTAACCTACTTTAGGTGTGAATGTACAAGTGGCACTTTGGCCATTCAAGTAACCAACAAACAATATTGACAAAATGTACAGTATTCTACATGGCTAGATTTGCCAATGTAGGCAATTTTTCACACTCCTCCTCAAATCTAGTCTTGGAAATCACAATGTTTTTATCAATAACTCCAATTGAAGACATAAGCTTGACAAATGAATCTTTAGGTAAAGGTTTAGTAAACAAATCAGCCAAGTAACTTGATGATGGCCCATGTTGGAGCTTGATCTCTTTGGCTTGCACTTTCTCCCTCATGAAATGATGAGCAATCTCGATGTGTTTGCTCCTTGCATGGAATGTAGGATTAGTTGCAAGTGATTGGGCTGATTGGTTGTCACAATAGACGATAAGAATCTCCTCCTCCATGACATGAAGCTCAACCAATAGCCTTTTGAGCCACAAGACCTCCTTGCATGTTGATGTCAAGCTCTTGTATTCGGATTGTGGAAGAAAGGGAGATGGTATCTTGCTTTTTGGAAGGCCATGATACTACTCCATCACATAGAAAGGTGGCAAAAGCACTTGTTGATCTTCTATCCACTTTGTCACCTGCAAAATCCGAGTCATTATAGGCTCTTAAGCCAAAATTAGTCCCTCTATACAAAATGCCAAAATTTTTAAAAGATGAAATGTATCTAAGAACTCTTTTGGCCATCTTCCAATGTGAAACTAGAGGACTTTGCATGAATTGGCTTAACTTTCTAACACTATAACTAAGATCAGGTCTAGTTATAGTTACATAGATCAAAGAGCCAATAAGCCTTCTATATAATGTGATGTCCTCAAAAGATGTTTCATCACAACCAATAGATGCTTTTACATGTTGCTCCATTGGTGTCTCAATGCCTTTACAATTCTTCATTCCAAATCTATCTAGGATGGATGTAGCATATTTAGATTGACACATGAAGCTAAAATCACATCTTCTGATAACCTCTATTCCAAGAATGAAGCTTAATAGGTCGAAATCTACCATCTTAAACTCTTTTGCTAAAGCAATTTTTACATCTCTAATTCCATCTAGATCATTACCACTCAAGATAATGTCATCTACATACAAAACAAGAATAATGATCATACCATCATGAAATCTTATGTCCCAAGTATGATTCTCAATAAGAGCATCATACTCTACTTGCATAGCATCCATCCAACTTTTAGACTTACAAGCATCTTCATAGCATGTTGGCTCATCTAACATTGAAGTAAGAAAGGGGTAAGATGTAAAAGATGATGAGCCTTCCCTTTGATCACCTTGACCATCATAGGTGAGCCTCAATGGCTCGGACCTTGCCCTTGTAGATCTTCTTGGAGTTCTTGCATCTTGAGGTGGATCCTCAAGTTCTTCTTCACTTGGAAGCTCCTCCTCCATCCTAGCATGATCCTTGGCATCAAGATGATTAGTAGCATTATCATCCAAATCACAAGCATGTCCTTCATAAAAAATAACATCCCTACTCACTATCACCTTGCTAGTGATGGGATTGAAGACTCTATAACCTTTGCTATTCTCACCATATCCCACAAAGATGTCTTTGATGGATGTTGCATCATCCTTCCTTCTCTTATCCAAGGATTGATGTACATAGCAAGTGGATCCAAAAACTTTGAGATCCTTCAGATTGGGCTTCTCTCCAAATAGAGCTTCAAATGGTGTGATTCCTCCAATGGCTTGGTTTGGCAATCTATTGCACAAATAGTTAGCACAAGTTATTGCTTCACCCCAAAATGGTTTGGATAGAGAAGCATCTAGCCTTAAGACCTTAGCACACTCACAAAGAGATCTACTTATTCTCTAACTCACTACATTTTGTTGAGGGGTGTATGGACATGACAACTCCCTCTTTATGCCATTAGAACAACAAAAGTCAATCAACTTATTGGAGATATATTCACCTCCATTATCACTCCTTAATACCTTAATTTTGGTACTAAGTTGATTTTCTACCAAAGTCTTGAACTTTACAAAAAAATCAAACACCATAGATTTGCTAGACAAGAGGTACATCCAACAAAATCTAGAATAGTCATCAATGAAGATTACATAGCACTTGGCACCACCATTAGATTCATGTGAAAAGCTATGAACATCCGAATGGATGAGTTCAAGAGGAGAGCTTGATCTTGATGTAGATCTTGAGAAGGGTAGTTTGTGAGCCTGCATGCTTCACATCTCTTCCCACACTTTGACAAATGCTTGGGGAGTCCAACTGCAAGCTCCTTTGCAACCATAGATTTCATGGCTTTGTATTTGGAGTGGCCCAACCTTTTGTGCTGCAGTTTCACCTTTGATAACTCCACCTTTGCCGAGTTAACACTCTCCACTACAACATTAGCATCAAGCTTAAACAATCTACCTTGCTTAAAGCCTTTGGCTATACATTCATCATTTCTAAAGATTTTGATATGTCATGTGGGAACTAGCCCCACTATCAATCTACCAAGAATCATTGGTGTTGCTCTTGGATGATGGTGGTTTGTTGGAAACCATCAAGGATGACTCTTCATCCTCCTCCTCCTCCTGATATGCAATGTTGTTTTGTTTGCTCTCTTGTGCCTTTTTCTTCTTGAGACATTCTGATGCAAAATGTCCTTTCTTTCCACAGAAAAAACATTTGTACTTGGACTTGTCTTTGATCTTGCCCTTTGAGCTTGAAGCCTCATCCTCCTCCTTAGGTCTCCTTGGATGGTTGCGACACTTCAAGAAAGAGAGACGATGATACAAAATTTCCTAGCCAAGCTAGTCTAGTTATCATTAAACTTCGAGATCCCCAAGCAAGAATGGACAAATTCATTGCAAAAATGTATGTCAAAGGAAGCAAAAAATTTCAAAAGATGCTCGATTTGTAAAAGAATTACAAAACTATCAAATCATGTTGTATCAATATCAAGCACCAATTGTAGTCGATGGAAAAGCAAAATAGGTGATGACGAATAATGATCAAATATCATTTCAATTAAATTTTAGCTAAGATTACGACACGGTTGATTCCAAGTTGGGTACATTAAGCATACAAGGTTGAGCTCTTTCTAAGCATGCATCACAATCATACAAGGTTGAGCTCTTTCTAAGCATGCACAGACTGGCAGAATTTCTTGCATCCTCATCTAAGATGCAAGTAATGATGAGAATGAGAGAGACCTCCATACCTCTTCTGAATATTTCACCTGTTGCCAGTTGAGGTCATCAACCAAAGACCTCTCTTCAACTAGTGATTGTGCAACTACTATTGGGATGCTTATAGATACGTCATGTGTCAAGAGGTAGGACTGAGTGGCCATCCTTGAAAGTAGAATAAGTATCTTTTCATTGAGAAACTGTTTATGCCACCCAAGGTGTCAAACGGTCAAGACAGATATCATCAAGGATGTACCCGCTGATTCCTGTTCTTGACAATCGAAAGAGCAACAATGAAGTTGCACTTTCCATTGACCTATACATGATGAACAAAACCTTAGCTATTTGCTACAACTGTCATCATCAGGAACATTACTCACTCTAAACACTACCATTGTACTAGATCCCAGAATGTTATGTAAGAACAAATGTGCATCACCCCACCTTCATGACACAAAAAAACTGGAGGCAACTAATATTTCCAACTGTTCAAATGCCAATTTTTTGATACTGCAACAATATTTTGAGAATCTAAATAAAGGAAACTCCAAGGTGGCATCAATCAGCATAAGATCAACATAATGCATCTAGTACAGACTGACTGAATGCGGCCTTAATTTCTTCTTAAAACTCATGCTTGGAAGATTATTGCATCAATCGGCACAAGTATATATGCCTTGTCCTTGTTTGCTGCCTTTTTCAGGTCAAAGAATAGTGTAAGTTTGTTTGTCTGCACAGGGCTACAGTTCAAACTCCAGCATCCATACTGAATAGCACAAAGCTCGGGCATCTCCAAAATTTTACACATTATTGTACTTCCCAAATGCTTTCAAAGAGTCTACCCATGACTGACTTGTCCCTTGTTCAAGCCACAGAAAAGATAGCAAAACTAGATTAGCTGTTATTTTCCAAATGCAGAATTGGACGCTCACTTTACTACAAAAGCCAAATAATATACTGAATACCTATCACCTTGGAAGAGATGTGCTGATATCCATGCAAGCATGCATTACCTCAAAGCTGGACCTTTTTTACCCCACCTTAATTCAATTCTCTTAGCATCCGCAAGGATCTGGCATTTCTTGAAACTTGCCTATCAACAGAGGAACTGTCCACACGATAACATGCGTAGAGCTGTGTTATAAGTTACCAAAGATTGTAAGACACCCCCGATAATATAGGTTTGCATATCCATAAACTCTACATTACAGTTTACGATGGAACTTGATTTAAAGATTTTATCACCCAAAATAAGGGCACTTGGCTAAAATAGATCTCATGTGCATGCTGAACATCTTCAAGCATGAATAAGCTCCACCATTATGCAACATACCTCGAGTAGAAAAAAGCCATTGGAAGAAGGTACCATTGAACTTATTTCTCTATTAAGTTTCAGCGGCATGCCTTTTCACTGGAAACTCCCCGCTTGCCCATAAAAATTCTGAACAAAATGCATCAGATGGTAAACTCCAGCCCTAGCATTCGTGACACATTCAGCTGAGTGGTCTGTTCACTTTGCCACAATCCTCACACAAAAGCCAAGGAGTGACTTTTCCTTCCCTGCCTACATTCCTTCAAACCAGTTTCACATATATACCCAGCTTTTTCCGACGATAGAGCACGATTTACCATGATGTGATGCATAGAATTCTGGAGTCTTCTTATCTATACTTCCAATACCCTTGACAGTACTTGCTAAGTTGCTATAACTTGGGTACATGATCTACATCCACTAACAGTAGAAATGCACAGAACCACTTTCCCAGAGATTGTGCACCACCTGGTTCAAAAGCATTTAAACTCCCACCCAACAAAGTGACGCTTTCACTACCTCGGTTTTGGCAAGACTGTCCAGCTATATTTTTGACATTACCAATAGTCTCCACAAGAACATGAACCATTTTCAAAGCGATGAAAACGTCTTGCATCCCTCACAACCATCACTCGTTCAACAATTTTTGATATAAACTTTATAGATGTGTGGCAATCAACACACACTCGAAGATTCTTGACAATGCAGAGAGGATTACCCGGAGGTGAACTAATTAGTCCAAAACCTATAGCCAGTCTCTCACTGTGGTAATATGATGAAACTTCCTTATCTTTGTCCTCTAAGGCATGCATATTTACCCCTCTTTCAGGCAGATAGCCTGCCTTTTTCATCTCTGCAGACAAGCTTTTCAGTTCTGCATGTATTTGATAAATTTGGGGATGTGATCTATCGTTCGAAGAAAATCTTTGAATATGATCATGCATCTCAATCCAAGAGCACCCTGGTTGCTTATGCACTTGCCTATTTATCCTCAATTGATGAACTCGGTCTCCTCTCTCCCACATCCCAGCACCAGCATAAAGATTAGATAGTAATACATACCCCGATGCACAATCAGGATTTAGCTTTAGAGCTCTTTCTGCTATACGTTCACCCATCTCCACATTGCCATGAGTTCGACATGCAGCAAGCAAGGCACTCCATGCAGTGACGTTGTGATCACATGGCATATTTTTTATCATACTCTCTGCCTCAACAAGGTAGCCAACACGGCCAAGAAGGTCAATCATGCAGATGAAGTGTTCAACTGTTGCCGATACACCATAAACAGGGTTCAGACATTCGAAGTAATAATGTCCTTCATTCACCAGACATGCATGGCTACAAGCTGAGAAAATACAAACAAAAGTCACATCATTCACTTGCACACATTCTCGGCACATCTGATTAAAGGTTTGGATTGCTTCCTTGCCACGGCCATGCATAGCAAAAGCCCCAATCATGGCAGTCCAAGAGACACAATCATGATTACACGAACTGATGAAAACTCGATAAGCATCTTCTATGCTCCCGCTTTTGCTGTACATATCAATCAGGCAACTTACTACAAAAGCATCCACCTTGCATCCACTTTGGATAATCTTTGCATGGACACGTCTGCCCTCCTCCAATGCTGCTACACTTGCACAAGCATTGAGTATGCATGTGTAGGTAACAATGTCGGGATCTATTTCAAGCGAATGCATCTCTTGATAAAGCTCCAAGGCCTCTTCCATGAGTCCACACTTGACAAACGCCTGAATCATGGCATTCCAGCAGACTACGCCACGCGAGTGAGCACTGTTAAATGTTCTACAGGCGTCCTCTATACTGTCACATTTACCATACATATCAACGAGGGCACACTGAACAAAGTCATCCAGCTCAAATCCATTACGGAGAATTTGTGAATGAATATACCTGCCCTCTTCCAATGCAGCAATGCTGGCACATGCATTTAGAACACCCACAAAAGTAACCTTGTCCGGCTCAATATCGTGCAACTGCATTTGGAAATACAATTCCAGTGCCTTCTCCCCTAGCCCAGACTTTGCATAAGCAAAGATAATAGCAGTCCAACAGACCAAATTGCAAGTATGCATGTTCTCAAACACTCGGCGTGCTTCCTCTATACTGCCGCATTTAGCATACATGTCAATCAGGGCACTCCCAACAAAGTCATCTGACTTAAGTCCACTTGAAAGAACTTGCACGTGAATACCCCTGCCTTTATCCAGTGCCAAGACAGAGGAGCATGCATTTAGAGCACCCACAAATGTAACAGTGTTTGGCTCCACACCATCCACTTGCATCTGTCGAAATAGTTCGAGTGCTTTACCACCTTGCCCGCACTTCACGCAAGCTCCAATTATGGACGTCCAGCAGACCACATCACGATTGGGCAAGCTCTTGAATACTCTGCACGCTTCCTCTATGCTCCCACATCTGGCATACATGTCAATGAGGGCATTCCCAACAAAAAGATTCGACTGAAATCCGTACTGAATGATCTCAATATGCACACGCCTGCCCTCTTCAATTGCTGCTAATCTACCACAAGCATTTGAAACCGTAGCAAAGGTGAATGTATCTGGGTTAAGACCTTCCTTTTTCATTTGTCTGTAGAGTTTGATCACTTTCAGATAATGCCCGTCTTTGATAAGCTGTCGTAAGAATGCATTCCAAGAGAATACGCTTCTCTGTACTGCGCCTGCTGGCAGGGCAGCCAGTTCTGTTTTGACCCATATAGGATTCGATATTTTATCAACCCATAGAGCCTCCTTCGTATGCTTGTGTTTGAAGTCAGGATAACAGGGAGTTCTCTGGGCTTCAAAAACACCAGTGTCAAGCTAATCAGATACTCAGACTGCAGTCTTAAAAACCCTTCTCGCATCACAATAACCAATCTATTGTGAATTTGAGACTAGACAGTACAGGCTCGCACTAGAATTATGAACTGGAGACCTTATTATCTCAGCATCAGCAAGCCAAATATAAGAGGTGAACAGATTGAACCAATTTTCAAATATAATTACTCAAGTTTGATTGAACTGCTGGCACAGACCTCACCTTATTAAACCTGTGATCCCACCACTTAGAAGGATCTGAGAAAAATTCCTGCCATAGTTTTTCTACGCTCTCTTCCTCAACTGCCACATATACGAGTCCAAAATTCCAACTTAAGACACTGGACAGCAACCTATTCTAATCTTTAGCAATTTGAGTGTCACTTTCATAGGAAGTCGTTTGTCATAGAAGAGTATTCACAGGCCCTCGGGCATGTGAAAGGGGACAAACACAGGAATTTTTTAAGGATGAGCTTCAAATGACTGGAAGTAAAGGCAGACTAGAAGCGCCTGCATTATATATTAAACCATTCCGCATACGAAAAACCATTCCGAAAGCAAATTTGCAAGGCAACAAGAAGCTATAGCTGCTCTATAGTGATGGAGTTCCAAGACAAGGCCGCACGGAAATATCAACCCTAAGCTAAGCATGACTGAACAAGTAACAACACAAGCGGGATGAGATTACCTGAAGGGGGATGAAACTTGGGACATGTGAAACTAAGGGTGGGAGAAGAAGCTTCACCCTTTGCAGAAAGCCTGCTGCTGCTGCCGCTGCCTGAGAGAGCAGCAGAGGTTGAGGTGAGGTGATGTCGGTGGAGTGAAGGCATGGTTCGAATGCGAGAGGAAGGCCTGTTAACAGGCAGCAGCTGCTGCTGCCGCTTCGTATAGGTACTATAATGAAGAACAGTATCCCAATGAGCTGAAAGGAGGAGAAGGCGAGGCGAACTGGTTCCCATTCTGATCTCATCTCATCTCCGTCATCTCCTACATGCAGAGCGAAGAGCTCATCTCGTCTCATCTCCTAAATGACGAGCGCAGAACAAAAAATAAAGGAGGCGTATCAGCGCGCCCTAAAGCCACAGCCTTTTGGTATCGCCATGGCCTTCCCTTGCCTTATACGCAAGGTCCTTTGTAATCATATCAAACAGTATCAAACATTGACGTGGTTGTGTTTGAAATTAATTTCTAATTTTTTTTTTAAATTTACTGTTTTTTAGTTTGGTTAATTTCTAAGCCCTCCCACATATTTAAAACATATTTAGATAAAGGACGGAGCTCGTTTTAGGGAGAAATTAGAATATCTGAAATATTTAGTTTCATAAATTCGCGCTGGGTTCTTCTCTCGTGTACGCGTGGCTTTATGCATGAACGGCAGGGCTCTTACGTGGGTTTCTCCATGGATGGCAGGGTTTTTGATGGCATGCACGCAGATGCGGCTGTGAACTTCTTTAAACTAGTTTCATATGCCTGAACGTGCCCAATTTTTGCTTTCACTTTCAATCCATTTCCAAGATCAATATCCGTGAGAAGATCGATATCTGTGAAGATTCAGATACACATCAATATCGGTGAAGATTCAGATACTTGGTATGTCAGAATAAGTGTGTGCTGTTTTGTTAAACTTTGTGTCCAAAAATCTTCAGAAGATTGGAGAATTGTTGATTTGCATAGGATTGCAAAGTGCTAAAATTAGTTTTTTTTTTGCTACTAAATAGATGCGCTTCAACATGTGTTTGAGTGGAAGGTGGAGGGGGGAGGTGTGAGACACGAGAATTTATCTTGTACATACAGGAACACATTAGAAACAGCAGTAGGATTTCAATAATCTAAAATCAACATCAACATCACAATTTCACATTTTTTATGGCCTACATTTCTTCCGTCAGGTATCCAAAAGCTAAATCCTTGTGTTAGTTTATCTCCTGGTTCCGAACCTGCAAGAGGAATGCAAGAAGGATCTTCGATAATCAATTCCTGCCATTTCTTCAATTTCCATAAGACTTGGATCTTTGAGCAAGTGCTCCATAGGTCCGTTTTTATTATGTCTCCCTGCAACAAAAGCATGTCCATTCCTCTTCCAATGGCATGCCCTGGAGAGTTGATGATGCCTTCTCTGATCAAGTTCCTTGCTTCCGTAGAGAACAGCCTTTGCTTGTATAGTCCCAACTCTTTTTCTAGTGGCTGGTACTAACGAGCTTCCATCTGCAATGCTGCCTGGTCCTTTTCTAAGTGAGAAAGCATGGCCATAGTCTCCATGGCAGCAATAGTTGCAGCCTTCCTCTCTTTCTCCAGTTCAAAATACAGCATTTTGATAAGTTGATGCTCTGAGTGTAGGACTTCCCTCGATTTCATCACCTTATGTTCCTCTTGAAGGTCTTCATTTTGTCTTCTCTGGTAGCATTTTCGAATAACTTCCAGCTTCACATCTTCTTTCGCTGTTATTGTAGATTCTACAGATCTAGCTATATTATTATCCTGTTGTTCTAAAATGTTGTTAAAGTGGTCTAAAAATTCTACCATTCATGATAACTCATCTTTTTCCTGCACATCACACAAAGCAGCCATAGGATTTGTTGAGGGAATCTCCAGCTCGTCTTTGACGTCGTTTCCCAATGGCTCCCAAGAGGCACTCAAATCATTTCCTATTGAAAGAAGCGAGGCATCCTTAGAAGCCTCAGTGTTCTTCTAGTTACAATCGGGCTTCCTTTGCGCTTCTTCCATACACACGCACACAACTTTTCTCTTTACAGAACACTTCCAAGAAGACCGAGCTGTCTTGGATTGATGGCAAACAAAGCAACGTGAATTGTGAAGGACATGCACTTTTTTTTTTACAATGTCAGTTATATGATGTTTGGAATCGTGTTTATAGGTAGGTTAATTTCCGAGGCTACCACATATTTAAAACATATTTGAGTAAAGCATGACGCTAGTTTTGGGGAGAAATTAGAATCTGTGAAATATTTAGTTCACTATATCCACGCTGGCTTCTTCTCTCCTGTACGCGTGGGTTTTTGCATGGATGGCAGGGTTCTTGCATGGATGGCAAGGTTCTTGCATGGGTTTGTGCATGGATGGCAGGGTATTTACTGGCATGCACGCAAACCACCTACAAGGGTGCGAGGAATGTGCTTCGTTTATTTCCGTTTCTCAGGTCATGGATGTGTTAGTTAACTTCTTTGATCTGCTTTCATATGTCTGAACGCTCCCAATCTTTCCTCCCACTTTCAATCACGACTTTCCTCAGCAGTCAATATCAAAGATTTAGGACAAGGCTTTGTCATTGTAGGTGTTGGTTCTTATTGTACAATTGGTCGTTTTGGGCTTGGATTCCCTGGATTTGGCCGTCTAAGCAATGTGATGTCCTGATGTAGCTTTGTGGTGGCCAGATGTTGAGTGAAACATTCCGACTTTGGTTGGATCTTGTTTGTGATTGGCATTGAAATCAGAGAACAATCTCCCACCTTAGTCTTTCCTTTCTCAATGGACTGCTCTCTTAAAGGTGGTACAAATGGATCATTGCGTTGACTGGTAGTCAGTTTGCCTTCAAGTTGCGTGGTTGACATGAGACCCTTTTGTAATTCATTCATCAGAAGTTGTTGCAGCATTTGTTTAATGAGGCTTGGTAAAATCTACTGGATTGCATCTGTTGCCAATTTCTTGACTTCTTCTGCTATCCCTGGTTAGATAGATTTTACCCACTCTATCTTTTGTGGTGTTGGTGATTCACGTGTGGCCGTGTCAACTTGTCTTAGGATCTTTCTCTCATTCCTTCCATCCACATCTGCTTCGTAACCAGGTGGCACTAGAAGTTTGTGTTTGTAGTGCAGCTTCTCGGTGGGTGGATTTTCATGGTCATATGTAGGTTGCTGATTCAAGCAGGTAGGAGTCATAATGGCTTTTCTTGGATCTCTTAGTGGACAATCACGACATGGGTGATTGATTCCACATTGTTCACACCAAGGATAAAAGGAGGATAGGTCATTTCGGTGTGGACATTCTGATCTACGATGTTTATCTCCACATCCGAAACACCGTACCGTGTGTAAGATTCTGTCACCTCTCAATTGATGCGCGTACACCGGTATCAAGTCTCCTTTAATCCCTTCTACAGAATATAGTGGTGAGCCAATTTGAACTTCCCTTGTCTGGGATGATCCGCTCACTGATATAACCAATACTTTCATCGAACCTTGCCTAGCCACTAGAGAAGATTCTAAAAGCCTTGAGACCGATCCACTTTCTTTGGAGGAGCGACCTGATGGCAAGCTAGATGGCATAGATGAGGTTTTTATTGATTGATTTCCAATCTCCAGAATTCCCTTATTGGCTTGATTTTGTAATCTCGGATTTTGAATTGGACATTGAGGTGTTGGATGTTTTCCTAAACAATAATGGCACTGGTCCAATGGTCAGATCTTTTGATTGGCATTTTGTGGTTTTGGGAGGTAATCAGATTGACTGCACATCTCAGCTATGTCACTGACAACTTGCATCTGATCGTCCGTACTACTAGTACTTTGGCTAGCGTTGTCTGTGGCATCTTGTGGATTAGATGCTCTATCATCCCTGATTGTTTGAATGTTGGATATGGGCTATGATGGTGTGTGCAAGATCTGTGCTTCTGCAATAGCGGCTGCCTTATAGAGTTCTTTTGGACTGGTATATGATGTAAAGAGTGGCATACCAATCTTGATCTCCTGCGGTAATCCAGCATAGAAAAATGCCATTTTGTGGTGACTAGGAAGACCGGAATTCCAATCTGTCGCCATCTTGGCAAATTGTGCAGTGTAGCCCTTGAGAGTTTCTTTAATCTTTTATGCCACATATCCTTACAATTAAGATAAGTATATCATGACAGATTTTCAAAAAATTTTGCAAATACTCTTTGAATGCCGCCTACATAACTCGTTGGAAGGAACTTGGGGCATTACAAAGTCCAAACAACATCACCTTGTAGGCATAGGTTCCTCATTAAGTGGCGAATGTTGTCTTGTGCTGATCTTGCGGCCTTATTTTCACTTGATTGTAGCCACTAAAATTGTCTAGGAAACTATAGGCTTCTGATCCTGCTACTCTATCCAGAACACTTTCCGTAAATGGTAAGAGAAAATGTTGTAAAGCTGACTCGGGTGCACCCAATGTGCCCTGTAAGACTCAAAGGGGTGACACTCTCTAAGGTCCCAGAGCAAGTTAGAACGTCAAGGACTGAGCCTCCGACCTGTGGTGAGCCAGTCAAGTAGTCACAAAGTCATGAGCTAGCTCTGGAGCTCGATTCATGGCCTAGTTAGGAAAGCAAGTTGATTCGGCCACTAGGACGGCTCCCGGGACCCATGTCCGGGAGCCAGACTGATTCTGCCAGGCTTGCCAGGCTTAATCAGCAAAATAAAAACTAAGTCTTAAAAGGCGTGCTTTACCAGAAAGCACTATGTTTCAAACCAAAGGGGGTGCACCGAATCACAGCAGAACTATAGGGGGAGTCCGGCAGACAGAAACTTGGGCAGCTCAAACAGCGCCAGAAATCCAGTCGCCAGGTCTCAGCTCCCTCTACCAGCACGAGCCAGACACAATGCCCAGCACGTGTTGGTGGCCCCGAGACCGGTCAGTCTATGTATGAATGTAACCTCTTCCAAATCTAATAAAGTTGATCCTTGGAGATGATTACCATTTCGGTTTCGCCTCCGGGACTGGTCCAAGTGGAAGGACCCTTACTACAACCTTTTTGCGTCGCTGGCGCCTAAGGGTCCCTGTCATCGACATGGGGCTTGCCGCTATGCCAATCGGTCAGTTTGGCGACCACTATGCCTTGGGTTTCATGTGTGGCTTGTCTTTGCCTTTGGTTACCTTTTGGGGACGGATTCTGAGTTGGCTTTTGGGTTGGTTGGGATTCCAGTATTCTTAAGTCTGAATGGTTAAGCTTGTTACGTTTCTGAGTTGGCTTTTACGTAAGTGCATGATGGATGAATGTTAGACTTAAGCGCGTGTTGGGGAAACCGCTCAAGTCCCAGCGCCCTTTGAGACGCTGGCGCAACATGTGGTATCAAAGCCGACTAGCTGGTCAGCTACGCAAGTCTCACAGGATGGCCACGTTTTGGGATTTGTCAGGACAACCGTTGCGCAAGGTATTGCCCATAGTGTAAGCACAGGTGCGTCCACGGTCGGGGTGGTCGGCAGAACGGGGGACTTGATGAGTCAAAGTGCTACCCTCGAGGTGTAAGCACGGTCAGTTCTCGCGGTTCGGGCCTGGCGCTGTCTGCACGTAGGACGAATGAGGCAAAGTGCTGCCTAGGTAGGTGAAAGCACGGTCTGTACCTTGTGGGGTGCGGGGCGACATATTCAAACTCTACGGGTTAACCATTGATACAGAGATGCTGCTCGAATTCGAGTGTAAATCACGGGTGGTTAGCTGCCGGTGCGGGATAGCTGCCGATCGTTTAGCTATAAGGGATATCGACCAAAAAGTGGTGGGGCGTGACTGAGGCAATGTGCTGCTTAATGGTGAAAGCACGGATGGTTGGATGGATGTTTCCCTGTGGGCTAATTCTGTGATAGATTTGTGTGGGCGCGGCTAGGCAAAGGTCCTACGTCCGGTCTCAGGGGGGTTTGTGGCTTGAGAGGGATCCTCTGTGTTTGCTTTGGTTGGTATGTTCTGTTTGTTGTGTGCTTGCTTGGACACAAATGATCTGGTTCCTACTTGGCTCTCAGGTGATGTGGGCGTGCTAAGTTTGAGGAAGGGATATTTTCATTGAAGCTGATTTAATAAAGAAGAAAAGAGAGCTGTGGGGCCCGGCCGACAGAAGGGAGAGCTTCAAATATAAAAAGGATTGAGGCGATAATCTGTTGGAAGTACAACTCTGACTATAATGGAGGACCATCTTGAAGAGTTACGAGCATTGATGGACGGAGAAGATCTGGCTCGAGAATATAGCTCTCGCATGCATCGAGATGGCACCAGGTCCAAGTCGAGAAAGAAAGAGCGTATGCACTCCACAGTGGTGCCTCTCCAAGAAAAGATGGGTGGCCCTTCTGAACCCACAGCAAGAGATGAACCCTTGCCAGAGGCGCAACAGGACCTCTTTGAAGTGAAGATGCGGCAATACTTATCAAGCGCAATGACGGCTATGCTTAGCGAGGTGAAGAAGGATAGAGAAACCGAAAGGAAAGAATGGCAAACATCCTTGCGAACCATGAATCTTACTCAATTTAACCTTGCTAGAGAAATGAAAGACGGACTAACACAGCTCGAAGCCAGGTTTGAAGAGTTGAAAGCAACTAGGGGGAATGTAGTGGCGCCTCCTCCACAGATACCAAGAGAACCATGAGCGTGAAACACGGAGGGCCCAAGGAAGACTGCCAAAGTGAAAGCACCACCTACTTTCAAAGGAGAGCGTGACGTTCGAGTTGTGGAAGATTGGTTGTTTCACATGGACCATTACTTTCGTCTGATGAACACTCCTGAGGAAGAAAGAACTAACTTGGCATTAGCATATTTTGAGGGCTACACTACAAATTGGTACCGGATGGCAGGAATGCATTTTCAAACATGGGACGCATTCAAAGCCACGTTACGAGAGGAGTTCATACCGAAGGATTCACACATGAGATTGAGGACAAAATTATCGGGGCTCAAACAGAAAGGGTCATTGCGAGAGTACCTCAATAAATTCAGACAGAGTGTATGGGTTATTGAAGATATGTTTGAGGCGGACAAAACTCATTACCTATTGTCTGGAATGCAATCTTGGACCCGGCATGTGATAGACAACTACATGCCCCATGATTTCAATTCAACTATTCGAGCGGCTGAAATGGTTTGTGATTATGAGAGCACATTGGCACTAGCTACTCCCGCAACCTCAACAAGAGTATTTAATGGATCCAGACCGAGTCCGAGCTTCTTTTCAAGGGGGGACTCAGCTCCAAATGGCAACCAAGCCTCGAGTAGCATGAACAAATTCCCAACAAAAACAGGGTTTGGCAACCAAGGCAACAATGGAGGGAACATGTTCCAGAGAAGAAACAATGTTGGACCTTCAGCTAGTCACAGCAACAGCTCACCAACAGTGGGCAGTTCCATGCATTGCTTCAACTGTCATCAGCAAGGTCACTCTTGGAGGTCATGCCCCAAACCATTGAATAAGCAAATCATGGCTGCCATTGAAGGATTTGATAGGATGGAGAGAGAGGCATTTGATCAAGAAAATGGTGAACAAGATGACGAAGAGGACCCAAAAACGGATTTGACGGAGTCTGACCTGAATGCCTTGCAACAGATAGGGGCACTTGCGGCGTATCGTGAACATCTTATGGCGACTCCTACGAGAGGATCCAAGTTATTGTACCTGAAAGGCTGTATTCAAGGCAGGATCATTTACTTCATGGTAGACCTGGGAGCGTCACATAACTACTTGTCAGAAAAACTTACAGGGGAATTGGACATCCAATGTGAAGAAAATGTGACTCCTATTTGTGTGGAGACCGCGAAAGGTACAATGACCACTTGTAGATTGGCAACCAACTTACCAATCTCTGTGGGAGCTTGGAAGAACCGACTAACGTTCACAATCTTGAAGATGGATGCCTTCGACGCTATTTTGGGATTAAGCTGGTTTAACGAACATGTGGTGGCCTTCTTGGCAAAAGGGGTTAACCTTGTGTTATTATATAATGGCAGGAGACCTTGTGTCGTCAGAGCTGTGCCAGGGGACCAACTAGAAAAGAACGACACAAATGAACCTGAGCCAACCATTCCTCCCAATCTCATTCACCTCTTTAACGAAGGACAGCCAACAGTGACAGACCAGCTGACACGGGAACAAATGGAGCCAACATTGCCTATAGTCTCTACATCAAAGGTGAATTCAAGTGCCGATGCAGAGCTCAAGGAGCTCACCTTGTGTGACCAAGCGAAAGCTCACTTCTTTAACGAAGGACATCCAACAGTGACAAACCAGCTGACGCGAGGTCAAATGGAGCCAACATTGCCTACAGTTTCTACATCAAAGGTGAATCTAAGTGCCGATGCAGAGCTCAAGGAGCTCAACCTGGACGACCAAACGAAATATCTAGAGTCCTAGGGGACTCACCAGATGTGCGACGAAAACGACATATCTGAGGCTTAAGGGAGCCGTAAGCACCTTATTCTTTCATGTTAATAAAGTAAGCCGCATTTCTCATCGAGGAGTGAGCTTCAGTCTAATGTCTAAGTGCAGCAGCTTCACACAGGTTTTACGTAAGTGAACTAGATCCACACTTTTCCTATGCTGGGTGTAAAACACAATATCATTACTCCGTTTTACAGTTGGTTTCCTTTGGCCGGTGAATCAAGCCCTGTGCCCTTGTATATGTGACTAAAGTCTGGCCGGTGAATTAAGCCCGTGCCATGAGTCTTAGGTTCTAGTTTGGCCCTGATGAGGACATCAGCTTTCTCAAACGAGGGGAGGATGTTGTAAAGCTGACTCGGGTGCACCCAGCGTGCCCTGTAAGACTCAAAGGGGTGACATTCTCTAAGGTCCCAGAGCAAGTTAGAACATCAAGGACTGAGCCTCCGACCTGTGGTGAGCCAGTCAAGTAGTCACAAAGTCATGAGCTAGCTCTAGAGCTCGAGTCATGGCCTAGTTAGGAAAGCAAGTTGATTCGGCCACCGGGACGGCTCCCGGGACCCATGTCCGGGAGCCAGACTGATTCTGCCAGGCTTGCCAGGCTTCATCAGCAAAATAAAAACTAAGTCCTAAAAAGCGTGCTTTACCTGCAAGCACTATGTTTCAAACCAGAGGGGGTGCGCCGAATCACAGCAAAACTATAGGGGGAGTTCGGCAGATAGAAACTTGGGCAGCTCAACCAGCGCCATGTATCCAGTCGCCAGGTCTCAGCTCCCTCTACCAGCACGAGCCAGGCACAATGCCCAGCACGTGTTGGTGACCCCGAGACCGGTCAGTCTATGTATGAATGTAACCTCTTCCAAATCTAATAAAGTTGATCCTTCGGGATGATTACCATTTCGGTTTCGCCTCCGGGACTGGTCCAAGTGGAAGGACCCTTACTACAACCTTTTTGCATCGCTGGTGCCTAAGGGTCCCTATCATCGACATGGGGCTTGCCGCTATGCCAATCGGTTAGTTTGGCGACCACTATGCCTTGGGTTTCATGTGTGGCTTGTCTTTGCCTTTGGTTACCTTTTGGGGACAGATTCTGAGTTGGCTTTTGGGTTGGTTGGGATTCCAGTATTCTTAAGTCTGAATGGTTAAGCTTGTTACGTTTCTGAGTTGGCTTTTACGTAAGTGCATGATGGATGAATGTTAGACTTAAGCGCGTGTTGGGGAAACCGCTCAAGTCCCAGCGCCCTTTGAGGCGCCGGCGCAACAGAAAATGATCTTCATTTGTTACCGCATTTAATGCCTTCAAGTTCATGTAGATGCACATTTTTCCATTCTTCTTGGGTACTATGACTATCGGTGATACCCATTCTATGTGCTCAATTTCTTAAATGAAATGAGCATCAAGTAGCTTCTACAACTCATGTTTGATCAATTCCGTGTAGCTAGGATTGCAGCGATAGTATCGGCTCACCTTCGGGACTGATCCATCCACCAAGGGTATGGTATGCTGGTGGTGGTATACCCTTCAGATCCTTGTAGTTCTATGCGAAGCAGTCTTTTTATTCCACCAATAATACGCGTAGCCTTGTGAATTGAGTGGGTGTCAACTGTTCTCCCACATGCACGATTTTCTCTTCTTCACCAAGCTCAAGTAGATTCATGGGTTGGGTCCACGCAGGTCCTTCGAAGACTTGTTCCACTGGTTCCTTATTTTGGTCAGATTCTCTTTGTGCTTGCGGCATCATGGTTACCACGTTGTCCAAAAGGTATAGTTCTTGAAGGTTTTTGACATCTCGTTGAACTGACGTTCGGTGGGATTCCTCCTTCAGCATGTTGATCTTAGTGCGACTTGTAATCTTTGGATTATTAGTCATCTATGAGGATTATGATGCTGTGTCTGGGTCCATTCGGACCGACTTCAAGGAGTCCAACACTTTTTTACTTTATTGCCCATGTAGTTGGGTTCTTTCTTAGGAACTGGTGTGATATTCACTTCATGATTACGAATATCGATATCCACCACAGCTATTACTTCTTTCAGTAGATCGCTCCATCAGATCACCTGATTGTAGCGTTGTTTCATCTGGTTCTTCGTTGACGCCTTTGGTGGATCCACCTTGGAAACTTTCGCCATAGGCAATCTCTGAGGTGGCTGAGCTGGTACTTTCTTCATTCCATATCGATCTGGGTCCATATGTTTCAGGAGCTGCTCATCAGTCAGCTCAGTCTCCTTGTTGTAGGTAAAAGCATGTTGCCAAGGGACTAAATTATCGTCCACAAGGTTCTCAATAGCTTCGGTTGACAGCCATGCTACATTGATCATATTCACCCCAAAGGTGATTGGTGTGTCTAAGGTATAGCACTTGGGTGAAGATGTGCTGGGTTCTGGATCTGAATCCGGTTAACAAGCATGCCCAACCATATAGATTATATCATTGTCTCACGAGGGTATGGGTGATGGTCATTTTGTATCTGACATCATACTTTGCAAGGTTCTACAATTTGGATGTTGGTGGCCAACCATTTATAAAGATACAGAGAATGCCTAAGGAAGTGTGATGTGTACCAACGAGCTAGAAGACCAACTAGACTGAATTATTTTCTCCTACACCTCGTTCTAGCTCAAGCACCATTTGAAAAGTGGGGATTGGATACATTGGTCCCATCCACCCAGCAGCGAAAAGCTCACAAGCCCTCATGGCTACAGATTATCTAACCAAGTGGGTAGAAGCTACTGCTAAGGCATGAACTGCCATCAATCGGATTTCACATAATTTGTGCAACGCTTCATGACGAACTTGTAAAGATTGATCGTCATTTAATTGTTCCATTGCTGCTATGCGTAAAGATGGGATTAAAAATTCAATTGGCATAACAGCATCTTGACCATAAACTTGTTGACAAGGTGTTTGATTTGTACTATTTTTGTAAGCGATTCTGAATGCCCATAATGTTGCATACAGTTTATGTTCCCAATCAGACCGACTCGCTTCAACTGTCTTTGTCATAATGGTGTAGAGAATCTTATTGGAAGATTCAGCTTGGCCATTCCCTCTAGGATAATAGGGAGTACTAAATTTGTGTATAACAAAAAAATCTTCCAATAAATACTTTATTGTTTGATTAACAAAGTGTGTACCCCGATCACTGACAATTTCGATCGGACATCCAAATCTGATTATAATATTTTCATATAGAAACTTGGCCGTAGATTTCGCATCAACCACTTTGACAACTTTGGCTTCAACCCACTTGGCCATATAATTAGTTGCGAAGATAATGTATCGGGCCTGAGATCCTTGCGCAGCGGGATGAATGGGACCAACATAATTCAGTCCCCATTTTTCAAACGATGCTTGCGATAAAATCGGATGTAAGGGTTCATAATTCTGTCGAGTATGCCATCGTGCTCGCTGGCAGACATCACATGTCTGAATAAAATTTTCTGTGTCCTTATGAAGCGTAGGCCACCAACAACCAGATTGCAAAAGTTTGCGAACAGTAATATCTATAGAGAAGTGTCCTCCACCCATGCCATCATGTGAAAACATGATTAGATCTGGTACTTCATGCGGTAAAACACATCTTCGTAAAATATTATCTGATCCATGACGATACAATTGTCCTGCAATTAATTGATAAGGTTGAGCCTTATGAATCAATTGTCTTTTCTGTACTTTTGTCAAAGAGTCATTCGGTTGTCCTAGCATCAGGTACTCAACAATGTCTGTCGCCCACTCAGGTATTGCTTCAACATAGAACAACGTAGCATCTGGCAGTTCATCATCCACTTCAGTATTAACTAGTGCGGATTCAATTCGCGAAATGTGATCGGCTAGATAATGTTGCTTCCTCTTTCTTACCACAATTCGAAAGTCAAATTCAGTCAATAATAATAACCATCTTGCAATATGTCCAGTATTACACGTCTTATTTACCAAGTAAAGTAACGGTTGATGATCTGTATAAAATGCAAAGTGCATTTCCATGAGGCAGTGACGAAATTTTGGAACAAAAAAAATCATGGCTAGCGCTTCACGTTATTTTGTTGAATAATTCTTCTCTGGATTTGTAAGTTGTCTGCTTGCATGTCGTATAGGATAATCCTTCTTATAGTCACCTGGCTGCGTCAAAACTGATCCAATGGCGTATTTTGAGGCATCTGTATGAACATGAAACTCTAATGTCCAATCTGGATAATGCAATATTGGTGCTGAAGATAATGCTTTTTTTAACTTTTCAAAGGCTTCTAACGCCTCTACTGTCCAAATAGGAACAATAGTTAATTTGTATATAGGTCATGCTAAATCCGCAAAGAAGATAATAAAAAATCGATAGTAGTTCGCATGACCCATAAACACATAAACTCCTTGAATTGTTGCTGGCGGTGGCAATTCCACAATAACTTATCTTAGAATAATCAGTGGCAATACCATGTCTTGATATCACATGTCCAAGCATCACTCCATGAGAAACCCCATATCTGGCATTTTTCTGGATTTAGAGAAATTTGATATTTGTGGCATCTTTCAAAGACTTTCCCCAATTGATCCAGGTGGTCTGTATCTGTACTATGAACTCCCAAGTCGTCCAAGTAACTTTCAAGGAACTTCTGTAGATAATTTTTAAAGGCAAATTGCATTACTCTTTGGAATGAAATTGGTGCATTACAGAGTCCAATTGGCATTACTTTGTAAGCATAGGTGCCCCATTCTGTTGCAAAAGCAGTTTTGTGGCGATCGGCAGGTGCAATCTTAACCTGGTTATAACCACTAAATCCATCCAGGAAACTATAAGCTTCCGCTCCAGCAAGGCGATCCAAAATGCTTTCAGTAAAAGGTAACGGAAAGTAAAACTTCCGTGTCACTTTATTCAATGCTTTGAGATTCACACAAATTCGCAATTTCCCATTTTTCTTAGGAACAATGACAATCAGTGAAATCCATTCGGTATGCTCGATCTCATAAATGAAATCGACGTCAAGCAATCTTTAAAGTTCTTTCTTTATCAGATCTGCCACATTAGGATTACATCAATAGAACTTTGTAACCTTTGGTACTGCATCAGGTACTAAAGGTATGGTATGTTCAATGACTAATGTCGGAATACCCTTCAAGTCTTGATAAGTCCATGCAAAACAATCTTGATACTTAATAAGTAACAAACGGAGTGCTTGATACTGCTCAGGAGTAAGTTGTGATCCCACTTGTACAATCTTTTTTGGTTCTCCTATTCTGCAAGATTCATTGGCTGCGTCCTAGCTGGGCCATCGTAAACCTCTTTAGATTTCGGCATGTGTTCTTCATATTCACGATGTGCTTTAGGTAACATGATAACCACATCATCCAGTGTATAATGTTTAAAATGCTCTGGCATATCATGTTGGACTACATTTGCCTCTTTTTCGGAAGGACTTGTCTTGGATCTTCGTTTAGTCTTCTTAGCATGAATTGATCGTGGAGGTGATGACTTTCAGGATGATAAATCTTTCTTCACAGGTGAAGACTTCCTAGACGATGATGTCTTGTTGGAGATCTGACTTGAAGAATCATTCTTGACTTTTCCTTTGCCTTTATCCAATAGAAGTGGCACTTCCTTTGAATCAATCTTTTGAGGGAGATTTTCCCATTTTAGGATCATATTATAATGTTGCTTTGCTTATTTCTTCGTCATTGAACCTGTCATCTTGTCTCCCTTCAATATAATTGCTTTGGGCGATTTGATTGTTGGTTCATCAGGAACATTACGCATTCCAAATTTGGTCGGATCCATATGATGTAGAATCTCTTCATCTGTAAGTTCTGCATTGCCATCATAAGTTAAGGCATGGCTCATTGGTATGAGATCATCCTCAATTGGATCTGGTATAGGTTCCGTTGATATCCAGGCTACATTCAGCACATTTAGTGGAAACATGATTGGCGTATCCAAAGTTTGATCTAACAAAGAAATCTCGCTCATCTCTGATTGAATATCTTGTTGACACATATATCCTACTGTACAATCAATTATTACAAGAGCTTCATTCCAATTGACAGTATCCGTTTGAGAATCGTAGTGAACTCCCAATTTTTTCTCTGGTCGATCACAAGTGTGATCCGTTGTTGATGAATCGTCATCCGCTTTTTGAATCACTGGCTTGATAGTCCAAGTCGTAGGATCAACTTTAACTGCACATTCACAATTTTCAAAAGTGATTTTTCCGGTACCCCAGTTATGAATTACTTGCGCAACTCGTTACCATGGACGTCCTAAGAGAACTCGGTAGACATTTGGTGCTTCTGGTAAGTCCATCACGACAAAATTAATGACGAACTATACTCCTGCAATCCTGACAGGTATATCTTCCACCATTCCTCGTGGACAAACTGTCGTTTGATCAGCTAGCTTAATAGCAAAAGTAGCAGGCTTAATCCTTGTAAGGCCCCATTTTGTACATAGCTTTGTAGAAATCAGGTTAACTCCTGAACGACCATCTATCACGGCTGCTTCTTTAGAAAATTGTCTATGTTGTATCGGCAGAGTGATATTATTTTGTTCACTTTTCCAAGCGGCTCCAACATGGAGTACATCGTTAGATTTTTCAAATCCAGCACAAAAAAGTGGCTCCTGATGGTCTTCTGATTCTTCTTGAGCTAACTTTTGCGCTAAGACTTCTTTTGCTTTTGGGACCAACTTTAGGAACTCTCCCAATGAAATATTGATTTTGCTAGACAAAATATTCATGAGTAATTCTGTATGCGGTGCTTTCGGTTCAGTCATCTTGAAGGGTTCTTCGTGATGATGTAATTGAACATTCATATCCGTACGTAAATTTCTTGGAGGCTGCAATGGTGAAGACCGAACTTCAGTTGTTACTTTAGCAGCTTCAAGTTCCTCTTCTTCTTGCTGATGTTTAATCCACTGTCTCATATCATGATATCTTCGTTTTTCTGTATTAAGATTTGGATAGACTCCCGATGCTGTTGGTGTATCGTTCAATGGTATAGAATCAGCAGGTACTGAATCCACTACTGGTTCTTTTTGCTTTTGTGCTCTGGTGACCACCATTAAGGGTGCACTTGGTTTATTCTGAACTACCAATCCTTGCTTAATTGTTATCAAATTTACAGGTGCTGTAGTTGTGGTGGCTTCGGTCTTGCTGGACAGTCTTTATAGCAATGCCCATCTCCACAATCACAACAGAATGGTACAAATTTTTTTTTATTTGGGCATTCTGCAACTCTATGATTTTTTCCACATGCAAAGCATCCAAGTGGAGCTCTGGCCCAATTTCTCGAGGCTTGTTGTTGAGCGGCAGCATAAATGGCATATTGTTTGGAAGATCCTCCTTCTTGATCATTACCATAGCTCCATTGCTCAACACTTCCGTAAGGTTCGGGTTCCATCAAATTGGCAGGAGGAGTGGAGTGTTTTGGTGGGGCAGGCAATGCTAGACGTTCCGGGTATCCAAGAGTAGATTGTCGCAGTCTTGCTGCAGGATTGCCTCCATACTGTGGATCTCGATATCCCATCTGGGCATACCGTTGCTGAAATAGGGTTGAAATTGCAAAAGACAGTCTCATGGTCAGGTGAATTACACAGATGGCAAACACTGATTTCCATTCGTTTTTTCAATTGAGGACACTCGTTCACTGTGTGATTTCCTGTACAAATAGAACACTAGACATTTTCCCTAGTAGGAAAAGTCTTTGCAAACTTCTCAGGTTCCTTGTTCGCTTCTCCGTGGAAAATTTCCAATGCTTTGATCTTCTCATCAAGTTACAACTGCAACTTTTCCATTTGTTTTTGTTGGGTCTTCCCAAGTTTCTCGAACTCATTGAGCATCATTTCTGCATTAGTCTTGGCATTTGTTGATGCAATAGTGGTGGATGTCGTAGTAGTCTGCCCCGTTGTATAAGGCAACATACTGACATTCAGCTCATCATCTGAATCTTCATCCTCCTCCCAAATTTCATCGTCCATCGCATTTTGCAAAAGTGCGTACTCATTATGACGTTTCAGCTCACGTATGATCCGTTTAGGTAGACCTGACAAAAACCACATAATCATGGCATTTTTATTAATCAGCTCAGGCTCACATTTAGATCTAAGATGTTTCACCCTTTTGATGTAATCTCGAATCATTTCCCGCCTTTCCATTTTAACTTTACTTAAAAGTAGAAAAGGGTCTTCCATAAACTTCCGTAGTTTGAACCATGTGATAAGGGCTCGTTTAACAACCTCCCAATCTGTACGTTCAGTTTCATCTTGGTTATAGTACCAATCTTGTGCTGCGTCTGTTAAGGCCATAGGAAACAGCTTAGCTTTATTTTGAGGATAAATCTCACCATAGACCTCATAGAATTCAACATAGATATGACAAAATCTAACTAGATCTGTTAATCCATTATATTTGGGTAGATCCAATCGGGGTGCTCTTCTAACAATAATTGGATTGACCTCCTGTGGAGCACCTCTAGGAGCAGCTCCAGGGGTAGCCATCTTTACAAATTTAGATCAAATTGATAATGAGATTTAAAAAAAAAAACTATCTTAGATTAGATCTGCTAACTCTATTCCACTTTTCAAGAATCTAATTCTATATGATGAAAACCTACCCAAAATTCAATCAATCGATACTTCTAAAAAATGATAAATCTCTCAGAGTCCAATTTAGAATATATCAGATTTGATCCAAATTTTGACAGAGACTTGATCTGATAAAGACATCATACACATCATCTTTGCCCTTTAGTAGATAGATTCAACAAAATCTACTAAAATCATCAATGAATGTCACATACGTCTTAGCTCCACTATTGCTAATTGTAGTAAATCCATGAATATCCAAATGTACAAGTTGAAAAGGCTTTGTAGACCTAGTATAAGGTTGTCTATGTGACTTAGACAAAGCACAAGACTCACAAACATCTTTGATTCCATTTAAGGAACTTGGAAGAGGCATCTCTACAAATAGGAATGTTCATTTGGAGGACATCTTGTCTATTCCATCTATTACCAAGAATTTGTTGAGTGTGAGTCAAATGCTAAGTAAAGGCCTCAAGGTTGAGTTTGATGGAGATGCTTGTATGATCAAAAGGAAGGATGCCTTGGTTGGAAAAGGCAAAAGACAAGTTGAGGTGTCCCATCCTTCTATGCCAAATCTCTTGAATAGGTATTTGCTCTCTTGCAACACATCCAACCTGGTTAGCAGTAACACAAGCATCTAGTTTGAACAACTTTCCTTGTCTTTTGCCTTTTCCAACCAAGGCATCCTTCCTTTTGATCATACAAGCATCTCCATCAAACTCAACCTTGAGGCCTTTACTTAGCATTTGACTCACACTCAACAAATTCTTGGTAATAGATGGAATAGACAAGATGTCCTCCAAATGAACATTCCTATTTGTAGAGAGAGAAATAGGAATTGCACCAATCCCTTTGATTGCACACTCACCATCATTGGCCGTGTAAATTACCCTCTTGTCATCTCCATATGCCAACAAAGAAGTGAAGGACTCTTTGTGAAAAGTCATGTGTGAACTTGCTCCATTATCAATCCACCAAGGATCTAGATCTCCATCATTAGCAAGCATACATAAAAATATCACAAAAACATCATCATTTTCATCTTGAACATCCAAACCATCCTCATCAAGAGTAACATTACCTTGCTTGTCTCCTTGATCTCTCTTCTTCTTGTAGCACTCACTTGCAAAGTGTCCTTTGATGCCACAATAGAAGCACTTGAGCTTTGATCTATCCTTATTTTTGTCACTTGAAGAAGCATCCACTTGATCTTGCCCTTTAGACCACTTACTTTTGGCTTTGCCCTTGAATTTGCCCTTTGTGAACATAGTATCCTCTTGAAGTGTCGATGTACATCCACCTCTTGCTTGAAGCCTATATTCCTCATTGATCAAGATCTCTTGAAGTTCCAACAAACTTGGCAAAGTCTTTTGAATAGCAATACTGTGAACAATGTTATCATGTGCATCCAACAAGCCATTAAGAATCACTTGAATAAGCTCTCCTTCCTTAATGCTTTCATCAATGCAAGCCAACTCATCATTCAATGCTTTCATCCTCAAAACAAAAGTACTTGGACTTTCTTCATTCTTTTGCAAACAAGAAAAGATTTTCCTTCTTAGAGTCAACACTCTAGAAGTAGACTTGGATTCATAAAGCTTCTTCAATGAATTCCAAGCTTCCAAAGATGATGTGCACTTACCAACTTCCTTGAGAAGCTCATTATCAACATTCATTTTTATCATGTGTAGAGCCTTCTTGGCCCTCTTGTCATACCTCATTTGATCTTGTTTTGTTTCTGGTCTCTCCTCTAAACCTACAACAATATCCAAAACATCATTCATCTCAAGAAGTGATTCCATCCTCACTTTCCACAATGAATAGTTACTTGAGATAAGCCTATCATTGGCCTCCAACATGACTCCAATTGAGGTTGCCATGTAACAATGACCTGATCTTCTCTTTCAAGCTATTTCAATGCACATAGAACTCCTTTGAACAACTATAAATGCTTTTAAAAGAAATCACCAAGATTTAAAACTATCTCAAAAATTCTCTTCTAGCTCTTATACCAAGCAAATCAACACATAGAATCATGGAATCTTGATCAACCTATGATCTATTCTCAATCTAATGACTTTTTCCACTTCCTAAGATTGAAACACACTCAAATGAAGTCCACAAACCTCACTATCTAGAGATCCAATCAAAATTAGGATTTTGTCAAAATCACAAAAGATTGACTATTTTAAATCTACATGCAAATGCTAAAATTTTGATTATGCAATCTAATAGACACCACTAAGGCTGATCTAATGATCTAGACTATGGGCTTAATTTCCAACAGTCCCCCTTACAGTCACGGTTGGTGCCTTGGTATCTTCGTCAGGTTTAGCATGCTGAAAAACTTCTGGTGCTTGATCCTGGGAAGCGCTTTGGTGAAGATGTTTGCGACCATTTCTGTTGTGGAGCAGTATTGAAGGATCACTTGCCTTGAGAAAACTTTCTCCTGAATGAAATGATACTGGATTTCTATATGCTTGGATTTGCCATGAAATCTGGGATTCAGTGACAATGAAATACAACTCAAGTTGTCACACAAAATGGTGGTAGCATTGAACTGAGTGTGATGTAAGTCATGAAGTAATAACCTAATTCATACATCTTCTTTTGAAGCTTGACATGTTGCGATGTACTCTGGGCTAAAAACATGTTTTGGTGGTACAAAAAAAAAACCTATTTTTCATTGTACCTTTTGGTAGTACATTTCACATGACATAACTTTTTAGTCATAAGTTCAATTTCAAAAGAGTCTAGTGCTTTAGAAAACGCTTTATGAGCGCTTTCCAATGATATGTTACATGACATACTTCCAAGGTACGGTTAAAAAGTTATTGCAAGTCAAAAGTATTAGTTGAAAATAGTGTATAATTATACAAAATTGTATTTCTACCCAAAAAAGGTAGTGTCCTTGACAGTCCATGTTGTACCACCAAACCATGCTTTTAGCCTCTGCCTCTGTTGAAGAAAGCGCAACTGCTTTTTGTTTTCTTGAGTTCCACGAAATCGGTCCCCCTGCCAGATAGAAACAGAACCCGGAGGTAGATTTTCTGGTAGAGACTGTTCCTCCCCAATCTGAGTCAGAGCCTCGCAGGAGGAGTGGGTCCATAGCATTTCCATCATAGCACAAAATGTGATCTAAACTTCCCTGAATATATCTCATCACTCTCTTTGATGCTTTCCGATGGGAGATCCTAGGATTAGACATGAATTGACTTAATGTGCTAACAGTGTATGCTAAATCTGGTCTAGTACACAACATTGCATACATCAAAGATCATATTAGTGAATGATAAGAGTACTTCGCTATGTCGAGTACTTCACTATTAGAATCATCACAAGTAGATTTAGTCAATACTATACTTGGATCCATTGGAATATCAATTGGTTTGCAATCAGACGTATGAAACTTTTTTAAATGCTTTTTAGATATGCCTGCTGGCTAAGATAGATCTTCTTCTGAAGTCTATTTCTAGTAATGTGAATTCCTAGCAAAGAATTGATAGCTCCTAAATCAGTCATGTCAAATTCCTTTGACAGATCACTCTTAGTAGTGTGCAGAAGAGAAGTGTCATTAGACAAGATAAATGCATCATCTATGTAAAGAGCTATGTGAACTGAATTGGTGTCTTTATGCTTCAAATAAACATTATAGTCAACTGAATTGTTTGCAAAACCCAATTGAATGAGATAAGAGTTGATTCTATCAAACCATGCCCTTGCGGCCTGTTTTAGACCGTAGATTGCTTTGTGCAGCTTGCACACTTTGTGCTCTTGGCCTTTGACTTAGGATCCTTCCGATTGGAAGGTATACAGCCCTTCCTTGATGTTGTCATTGAGAAATGTTGTCTTGACATCCATTTGGTGCATTTCGACGTCTTCCGCGGCTGCTAACGCAATCAAAGTCCTGATTGACTGCATCTTGATGACAAGATTGAAAATTTATTGATAATCTACTCCTTGGACTTGAGTGAATCCTTTAGCCACCAGCCGTGTTTTTCATTTAGCAATGGAACCATCAGAGTTGATCTTCTTCTTGAAAATTCACTTGTTATCAATAACTCTCTTGTGAGTAGGGAAGTCGACCAGTGTCTAGGTCTGGTTTGTCAAAAGTGAGTTGTACTTGCTTTCCATAGTTTCTTGCCACTTCACAACATCCTTGGAGTTAATTGTTTCGGCTAGGTTCTCTGGTTCTTCTGATGAAGTCCAGAATAATTGAGGTGTATACCTCTCAGGAACTATCTGAGTAAGTTCTAATGACAAGTACTATTGGCTGCTCGGCTTCTGTAGCTGTAGCTGTAGGTTCTGTAGAAGGAACATCAACATTGGAAGAATCCATGCTACGTGAAATAGGATGAAATGACATAGCATTGTTTATCGATGGTTGTTTGAAGTCATAGTATATATGTTCTTGAAATATTACATCCCTAGAGACAAATACTACATTGGTGGATGGATCATAAACTTTGTAAGCTTTATGTTCATCAAGATAGCCAATGAAAATACATTTATTTGTCCTATAATCCAACTTCTTCCTAAGCTATTTAGGAATGTTAAAAAAATATATACAACCAAAGATTTCTAAATGGCTAACACTAGGCTTGTGTCCATGCCAAACTTCATAAGGAGTTTTATTGTTGACAACTTTGGTGCTTGATCTTTTCTGTAAGTAACAGGTTGTGGCAATAGCTTCTGTCCAAAACTTTGCAAGTAGGCGCGCTTGATGTAGCATGGATCTGGTTGAGTTCAGAAGAGTTCGTTTCTTCCTTTCCACAATCCCATTCTATTGAGGTGAATAGGAAGTGGTGAACTGTCTTCTAATAACATGTTCAGCCATATAGTCGGACATCTTGTTAGAGAGGTATTCGCCGCCGCCATCAGTTCGGAGTGTTTTCACTTTTGTAGACGTTTGTGTCTCAGCCATGGCCTTGAATCTCTTGAAACATTCAAAAGCTTCAGATTTGTGCTTAATGAACATGACTGTAGACCATCTAGAATAATCATTTATGAAAGTGATAAAATAGATTGCATCTCCTAAGGACGAAGTTGGCATTGGACCACAAAGATCGCTATGTATAAGATCCAATACATGCTTTGTTTTGATGGAATGTGAGCTGGGAAACTTGCTTCTAGAGTGTTTCCCATAAATGCATGATTCACAAAAGAAAGATTTCCTATCCAATGAAAAAGAAAAATGTAATCCATCAACAGAATTATTACAACGCATATAGGAAAGTGATCTTGTATTCACGTGTCCAAATTGACTATGCCACAAAATAGCATTATCATTTATATTTTCATGAGAGATGCTAGCTAATGCAACTGAATTAGAGATTACGTAAAGATTTTCGACTCTACTGCATGTAGTCAGAGTAGTTTCTTCATTGAAGATTGCATACTGTTCAGATGAGAAAGTAACAGTGTAGCCCTCATCAGTTATTTTAGAAACTGACAACAGGTTCTTTGACAACTGAGGTACATGAAGAACATTGGTGACATAAATAGAAAGATCATTTTTGAACACGATCTTGACTATCTCTTTGCCTTCCACGCGTATGGTACTTGAATCTCCGAGGTAGATGAATTAATATCTGCTATGAGCTGCATATTGGGTAAACCATTCCTTGCGAGAGGTCATGTGTTGGGTAGTGCCACTGTCCAGGTACCAGCTATCGTGGTCTTCATTCCCACTGTTGTAAGCCATTAACAGACGTGTATCTGGCTCCTTGAATTCCACCTCATTGGAAGAATCTGGTTGGTGTTGTTGTTGCTTCTTTTCCTCATTGTAGATGTGGATATGACACTCTTTGATGTTGTGATTGGATCTCTCGCAATATCTGCAAAAAAGCTTCTTGCGCGATCCACTATTCTCACCTTGAGTGTGATGCTTCTGTTGTTGCTGCTGCACTTGATTCTTGCCCTTGGAATAGTCTTTCTTCTTGGTGGGGCCATCGATTTGTCTTTGATGGACAGGCCGCTGGTCTTTCTTTGCATTTTTTCTTGAAGTAAGTGACCGATTACCTTTTGAGGAGTAAGGTCAGGTTGCGTGGAGATCATCACCACAAAGTGTTCATACGACTTTGGAAGAGAAGAAAACAAGGTCATAATGACATCATCATCTTGAATAGCACATCCTACAGCTGATCTGATCCATTAAAGATTTGAAATTGTTGATGTGAGAAGTGATGGCAGTAAAATCAGACATGCTAATTGTAAAGAACTTTCTTCTTAAGGTGCAACCTAGTGGTTACATCATGAGTCTCATACAAACTTGATAGTAAGTCCAGTGCTTCCTTAGAGGTTTTGTATGTGGTAACATGAGATATTTGGGAGTCAGCCAGATCGAGTATGATACATGCTAAGGCTTTCTGATCTTTGATCGCCTTTACTGGATCACCATCTTCTTGTTTCAGGTCAGAATCTTCTACTACAAAGATTTCTATCTATCAACATCATCCGGAGGTTTAACTTCCATATGTAGAAGTTAGATCCATTGAACTTGTCAATGACTCTAGCCTCATTGGATGATGGAGATGAAGAGCTACCAATATGAGACGTGTTAGCAGTAATACAAAAAGAACAAAATTAATCTCTTGGTTTATATGAGTCTACGCTCTGATACCAATATGATGGGGCAAGGGAATATAGAGAACGTGAACGGAGAAGAGAGCAGGAATATTTGCGGAATAGCTCTCTCGCTACAATGGGCTACTAGATGCAAAAACAGTCTAATAGAATGTTTATGCAAAATATATTCACAGCCTAAGTGTTCTGGTGCCCAACATGATCTTATAAATTAGTTCATACTCACAAAAACAGAATGAGTACAGTTCACCGAAGAGATTAGAAATGGTTTGTGTGTGGTATTACTGAAAAATGGATTTAGTCAGAAGTTTAGTTCTGAAATAGATTGAATGAGCAGTAAGTTCAAAAGTAACTTTGACATTTGTCCACCCTCGTACAAAGGAAAAGCCACGCATCATCTCTTCTTCCCTTGTCAATGTGGCCTCGGGTGGGTTTATGAAGAATACATCCATCATGTCATCCATGTCCCCCCCGTGATCATGCATTGTGAATGGCACATCCTCGTGTACTGTGTCTCCTTGGGACATATCTTCGTGCAAGTCCACGGGTGGTCTATGCAAGGAAAGTGGTGGCTCTCATGCGCTTGCACGTTTGAATCTTGTGGATTGCATGACAACATCTGGTTGAATTCTCCGATAGTCATGTGAGTGCAAGTCATCGTCCTACACAATACAAGTGCAACAACAATCAAGAATAATAGAATATTCCTCCAATCGTGAAGGGCGCCAAATGACATACATGAAAAGGGAGCATGCACTCATGTTTTTCAGTAACACAAACTGCTTTGCAAATTAGAACTCACAGAAGAACCAAGTAAAGAGTAGAAGAATTTGCAAGATCTATGCCACTACTTCAACTTGTCTAGTTTACTTGAAAGCTTGATTCTAAACCAAATTTTAAGATAGGTCTAATTAAATCCCTACTAATTTATATTTGACAAGGCCAACTGCAATTTTGTGATCCATGCTCATTGTTTGTGACAAGGCCAACTGCAATCTTGTGAAGAGCAAGGCGAGCCATTTAATTATGCACATAGGCATGGATCGAATTTCGACTAGATATGCAAACCATGCCTATGAGTATTATTATATGGCTAGTCTCGCTCTTGAATTCTCCTAAACTAATGAAAACTGAGATTTGCAGAAATCCAAAAAGCATACCTCTGGTGGGCTAGCCAAGACACGTGACAGCAGTTCTGACAGTGACGAGGAGGAAGGCCATGCAAAGCCTGTGAGGGGTTTTCAGAAGAAGAAAATTTGTAAGGCAATTGATCTGTGCTGTCGCGAAGGTTGTTCTATGTGCCAGGGGCTTACGGATGATTTAAAAGAGATAGCATTAGAAGGCGTTGACAAGCCAAGATCTGGGCCTGAAGCCGCATCAACCTTATGACAAAGCAAAAGGATCGCAGAGGCAAGAAAGGCTGTGAAAATGTTCTATTTTGATTACTGGTACAACAACTTATACAATGCAGTGGCTAAGACCTTTGCTGATCAGCTGAAGAAAGATATGGTCGCTGTGAAGGAACAAAGATTACACACTCATGGCATGCCCAAACAAGAATCTGGTCGTGAAGATGGGATGCACCTAGCTGCAGTCAAGTAGCTGTGTTCTCAAAGTATATATAGTACTTGAAGAGTAATGATTCATCTGATAGTGTTCATGGATAACTTAGCAGAGGATGAACTGCTTTAGATGGCACACTCAACCATAGCAATGTCTCGCTACCAGGCAAAACTGATGACAAAACTGCGATTACCCAGACCTACATGGAAGATAGCCGCTACTACTGCCAAAACGTGTTCCTTCAAAAAGTGCGTGAGCTAGGCCAGCCGTGTATGAAGAGCGTTGGGTGTCTTTGCTGGCCATAAAAACGGCCTGCTTGAAATGTGTTGGAGTGCTGCCTTCAGTACAGATAGAGAGTGAGGGGGTCATCGTTGGGTGCGTTTGCTGGCTTGAAATGCGCTGGCTTGAACTCATGAACTGCCCATTGCTGCCATCAATCTTCCCTTTGGCCAGTTCTGCCTGGTTGATGCTTTGGAACGTCTCTTCAATGCCACAGGTAGTCAAGCTGCCTCAGTTTCTAACGATGACTCATGACTTGCAGCTCTGTTTCTAACGATGACTCATGCATGACTTGCAGCTCTGGACAGAGGCTCTAAAATCGTTGGTTAGCCGCCAAGATCTACTGCTCAGAAACAAAGGGCAATGTTAGGACCACCAATCAGAATTCTAGTAGAGCTGTGGATGATTTGTGCTCATATGTGGACAGTTGTTGGCAGCACTTACTTGACAGGAAGGTGTGCTCAAATCAGAAGTGTTTCAGGCTTAGAGATCTTAAAAAATCAGCAAGAAACAGCTGAAATGAAGTAATAACAATAAAGAAGGAAGTATTAAGCTAAAAAGAACAAGGAATAGCTTGAAACAAAGCAAAAAAAAAAAAATCAGAAAGAAACATCGGAAATGAAGTAATAACAAGAAAGAAGGAAGTATAAAGCTAAAAAGAACAAGAAATAGCTTGAAACAAAGCAACGAATCTAGAGAACAAGGAAATACAAGAAAAGAGCGGCAATGGCATCAATGTTGGCTGTTCGCATCCCTCAACTCTGGCTATGGCTCCAACTAACGAGTGCTATGGCGGACTCCCAACTAGAACACGTTATGGCTCCGACTAGGCATTGTGGCTTTCCCAACCAATGGCTATGGCTTCCAACTAACCGAGAGGTTGAAGGATGAGAAGATCTACAGTGAGTGGGTGAGTATTTCGGGCAAGATCCACTCTTTTCTCGTTTCTCTACTTAGGAACCGACTCAAATGGCGGCTTAACCTAATTCAATGACGACTTACCCTAAAATCTCCTCCTCTAAGGCTTATCCTACTAGAGAATGGAGGGCCTAGATTAATTTAACCCTTTGCCAGATGAATAATATACATTACAATGTGAAGTGACACAGTACATGAAACCACACACAACTTTAAGCCGTTACAACATGGCGCAAAGGCCTAAACTTGACTGATCCAGTTCTAGGATTAAGTCTGTATCTATTTCAAGATGGCTTGAATATTCATAGAATATCAGCCTACAACATGGATTACAAGAGTATTCATGCATGTCCCAATGATTGCATCTTATATTGAGATGAGTTTGAGGAGGCAGGCACGTGTCCATGCTGTGGGAAACACCGCTACAGGCAAGATTTACAAGAAACGACCATACCCACCAAGGTGGTAAGACATTTTCCCATCATACTCGGGATATGCCACATGTTTAAGTGTAATTCCATCGTGGAGCTAATCACATGACATTTGAACAATTGTTCATTGGACGATACTATGAGGATCCCTGCCGATTCTCCAACATGGAAGCACGTGGATGCGACTTGACATGAGTTTAGGAATGAGCCTCGCCATTTGCATTTGGGGTTGACGATGGATGGTGTGAATCCATTTAGTTTGTGCTCCACATCATGGTCCACTTGGCCGGTTGTCCTTGTAAATTACAACATCCCCCCTTGGCTAAGTATCAAGAAGGGGCACCTAATGCTCGCCCTTCTTATCACAGGAAAATAAAGACAAAAGGTATGGACGTGTATATGGCTCCCTTGATAGATGAGCTAAAGATTCTATGGCAAGGAGTTCAAGTGAGCGATATATGAAGACCACTGAGACAAAGAGATTTTGTGGTAAAAGGAATCTTGACGTGGACGATGCACGACTTTTCTGGATATGGAAAATATTCAGGTGAGAAATTCTTGTTATGGGTTCGATTCATGGTATTATATTGAATTTTATGTGCATTCAAAATTTTTCTTTCAATTCGAACATTGGACCCACGATTTAAGTTGGTTGTTTTGTCTCAATGTAGGGCTCCAAACTTGTGGCTACAATGCATGCCCTATTTGTATTTGCAAGCACGTCACTCACAACATCTATGAAAGATGGTTTAGGGCCACAATCGATACCTTCCACCCGATCACCCTATGCGTGATGGGCTTCTCATTCCATGAAGGTACAATACATATTTGGGCCAATTAATGGTACATGTCATTCATTTGTTTTATGATTACTCTCTTTATATTTCTTCTAACGATATATAATCTGCATTAAATGTGTGCGCTTGTTTGTTAATATTGTAGGCAAATGATTGGCTTCAAATTTGGAGATCCAATCAAGATCTAGGGCGACTCCCTCCCAGCATGAAGAGGTTATCAATATTTCATGAACCCGATGCACATATTTAATATTTCATGTTTAATCAATAAGCACTTTCCCACATCCATTCTCACCATTCAAATGCATCTCATTGTGCATTTGGTAGATGAGGTGGCCATTGCAAGTACATCATATACTTGTGTCAATTGCCTATTCTTAGTCCATCCTAGACTATTGCTATTGTGGTAATTCCCATGTTCTCTCACTAACATTGATCCATTTTTTTTTAATTCAGGAAGTATCCATAGTCGTTGGATGTTTTTCTTGGAACGATTCATGAAAACATTGAAAAGCTTTGTAAGACAAAGAGCAAGGCCTGAGGGTAGCATGGCGGAAGGATGGCTAACGCAACAGTCCATGGTTTACATCACATAGTTCCTTGCTCACAGCGATCCTTCTATTCATCGTCTTTGGGATAAGAAGGATGATGAGCGTGTTGTTGGGGAGGTTTTTCAAGGAAAAGGAGCGATCATGAGAATGAGTGAGTCCTTCATGGAGAAGGTAAATAAGTTTTGCATTCTTAATAGAGAGGAAATGCAAAAGTAGATTTCGCTATATGAAGAGGCCAAGGCTCGTAGACAAACTGCTTGAGCCACTTCCAGGAAAGGGCATAGAAGACAACCATATTTACCTGACCTCGTCCTTCTACCCAAGGACATGACGCTTGATTGGCTGCGTAAGGCCCTTAGAGAGGCCTCAGCAAGCAACCAGGAAGTAACAGAGAGAGAGCAGGAATATGCAAGGGGTTGTAATTTACATGTAAGCTATGATGATCATCATTCACGTGTTAATTAAAACATTTGTACGTGCAATTTTATACATGTTTCTTGTATTACTAACACATTTAGTTACATTTCGTTCAGTACAAAAAATACAATGCACTGTGGACGCATGGACGACACTTTATAGGTGGTCTTTCACCTCGATCATTCACATCCCAGATGGTGGTATGTGATTCAAGTCGCTCCTTGAAGTAAAAGAATTTTTGAAGATAGAGATGTCGTGGAGGACATGGCGCTGCCAGTTGATGCACCTCATGAACAAGATCATGATGACGGATTCGATGACACATTTTCGGAGGATGATCATGTGCAAGCTTCACAAGCTAAGATTATATTGAATGTGATGCATCATCATTGGATGGATCGACGACACACAACACACCTTCTCAATATCACTCGTTTTCACCGTCGTCATTAGCTTTTGAAGATCAGCTTATTAATGATGAAGCTATAGGAGATATATGGGTAGAATTAGAGAGAGACTCATTTGGTTTGGCGGATTTGTCACATGATGATGCGACAAATGATAACGATGAACCACCAAATGAATAAGTGAGATAATACAATGTATTTCAACTCATTGTAATATTAATCATATTGCTCACAGATGCAATTACACTTTATTAATTGACTAGTTGACATCAAACAAGAAGTCAATGCATGTGAGTACACAATTTGTGATCATCATTTTTTTGTGATACATAAATTTCTTTATTCACTTGTGCATATGGCAACCAATGTTGATAGATAATGTAATCCAATGTGTTAATAGGTAACATTTGTAAAGAGAGAAATAGGAATCGTGCCAATCCCTTTGATTGCACACCCACCATCATTGGCCATGTAGATCACCCTCTTGTCATCGCCATATGCCAACAAAGAAGTGAAGTACTCTTTGTGAGAAGTCATGTGTGAACTTGCTTCACTATCAAACCACCATGGATTTAGATCCCCATCATTAGCAAGCATACATGAAGACATCACAAAAGCATCATCATTTGCATCTTGCACATCCAAACCATCTTCATCAAGAGTAAGATTAGCTTGCTTGTCTCCTTGATCTCTCTTCTTCTTGTACCACTCACTTGCAAAGTGTCTTTTGATGTCACAATATAAGCACTTGAGCTTTGAACTATCTTTCTTTCTGCCACTTGAAAACGTATCCCCTTGATCTTTCCCTTTAAACCACTTACTTTTGCTTTTGCCCTTGAATTTGCCCTATGTGAACATAGCCTCCGCTTGAAGTGTCGATGTAGATGCACCTCTTGCTTAAAGCCTATATTCTTCATTAATCAAGATCTCTTGAAGATCCATCAAACTTGGCAAAGTCTTTTGAATAGCAATACTTTGAACAATGTTAGCATGGGCATCCAACAATCCATTAAGAATTACTTGAACAAGTTCTCCTTCCTTAATGCTCTCATCAATGCAAGCCAACTCATCATTCAATACTTTCATCCTCTAAATAAAAGAATTTGGACTTTCTTCACTCTTTTGCAAACAAGAAAAGATTTGCCTTCTTAGAGTCAACACTCTAGAAATAGACTTGGATTCATAAAGCTTCTTCAATGATTACCAAGCATCCTTAGATGAAGTACTCTTACCAACCTCCTTGAGAAGCTCATTGGTAACATTCATCTTGATCATGTGTAGAGCCCTTTTGGCCCTTTTATCATACCTCATTTCATCTTATTGTGTTGTTGGTCTCTCCTCCAAACCTACAACAATATCCAAAACATCATTCATCTCAAGAAGTGATTCCATCCTCACTTTCCACAATGAATAGTTACTTGAGGTAAGCCTATCATTGGCTTCCAACATGACTCCACTTGATGTTTGTTGGCTGATTCTGACGAATCCCCAAGATACTCGGACAAAGCAACTCAAGAGCACCTCTTACCTTAGACCGAGGAAGTCTCTGAGAAGACCTAGCTAGGAGAAAACAAGTAAGAACTGTGTAAGCCTCATGGTGAATCCCGGAAGATAGAATGACCATGTAGGAACTAGTATTTCTAAGCAAATGCAATAAATGCAAGTAGACTCCTCTTATATAAAGTAGAGTGAGTCACCTTTTGATGGTGACCTCTAGTGGAGAGCAATATTCCACTTGTAATCTGTGAAATGTGGAAATTCCACTAGGATGCCACCTAAGGAGCTCTCTTGCTTATTTAAGAGACTCCCTCTTTGTGAAGAGGAGCTTTTTTGCATTGTATCTACTCCATGCTTAATAAGAAGATTTTCCATGAGTTTGATGCTACACTAAGCTCCTTGATCATGATGGTTTTCTTGAGTGATGCCCCTATGATGATGCCCTTCCATTCATATTGTGTGTGGTTGTGGATTTAGAGTGGATTAGATTTCTTGTTTTCTTGTAGATTAATGTAGGAGCCAACATTCAAGTAAACTATAGAGGCTAAAAATGTGGCATAAATATTGCATATTCTCTAACATTATAGTTCTTGATGTTCTTGGGATGTCCAAGAATCAAAAGGCTGGTTAGTTTCTTGATTCTTGGACTTCTAACATGCTGTAGATTAGTTCTTGTTTCTTGTTTATTAGTTTATGCAAATGTAGATCAGTTCAGTGTAGTGTAGGATCTAATTTCAATCCGTTTTTAGAGTAAGTAGCAGTAGAAACTACTGAACGTTCATTGGTTTGCATGCTGATCTATGAATGAGCGTTCTAGGCTTGCAACCTATGTAGAATGTAAGCGCGTTCAAGAGTGACGTCTTTGAGTAGTCCTTTGACAAGCAGGACATAAATAAAATACTACAACGAAATTTTGTTTCCTTCTGCCTGGGTTGGCATCGTAAAATCAAGAAACCATCTAACGACTGCCATGAAGCCTGATAACAGGCAAAAACGATTATGTAAGCAAGAAGCAAAAAAGTAAACAACAGGTCCTCTGGAGCAGGGGATCTGTCAACATTTGACCCGTTGCCGCTTGCATCACTCACATTATGAAATGACATATGCTGCAAGACTATCTTTGATCGGACCCATGCACGCAATCTGAAATGTCTCCAGATCCGTTCATAGCTTAGAACGACCTGCATACATCCTCAGCTCCTTCTACATCATCCTCTACCCATAGCTTACCCATCGTCCCCACCTCCCTCCGTCACCATCTCAGCCGAGCACCCTCTCTCATGTCTCAACCGAACACCTTCTCTTCCATCTCAGCCGAGCCTCTCTCTCTTACCATCTTGACCGACACAACGCAGGTGCAAAAAAAAAAAACAAAATTTAAAATCTCAACCGGAGTTCACGCTCACATCTCAACCGGAGCTCCAACAAATCTCAACCGGAGCTCACGCTCACATCTCAACCAGAGCCCAAGTCAAATCTCAACCGGAGCTCACGCTCACATCTCAACCGAAGTGCTCAGTTAAATCTCAACCGACACGGTGCATCTCATCTCGACCGGAGCGCTCGCTAGAATCTCGACCAAAATGCTCGCTGGAGTCTCGATCAAAGTGCTCCCTGAGATCTCGACCGAAGTATCGCTAGAGTCTCGACCAAAGTGCTCTCTGAGATCTCGACCAAAGTATCGCTGGAGTCTCGACCGAAGTGCTCCCTGAGATCTCGACCGAAGTACTGCTGAAATCTTGACCGAAGCCAAAGTGCTCACTCAGATCTCGACCGAAGCAGAAGTGCTCATTCAGATCTCGAACGAAGCCGAAGTGCCAGCTCAGATCTCGACCGAAGCTGAAGTGCCCGTTTAGATCTCGACCGAAGCTGAAGCGCCCACTCAAATCTCAACCGGAGCTGAAGGCATCGATCAAATCTCAACCAGAGGGATTTGATTAGATCTCAACCGAAGCAATAAGGTCAAAGCTCGATCGGAGCAACTAACACCCATCTCGACCGGACCATAACTTTTGATCAACACCTCTGATTGCCATTTCGACCGAACCACCATCTTCGCAACACCTTTGAGCTTGAAAAAAATAAAAGAACATGACCACGAAAAAAAGAATTCAAAAAAATAAAACTCATACCAATAGAAAGCCCTTTTTATACTGAGTCTCCACCTTCACTTCTTTCAACACCCTAAAAAATCCAAAAAACACCAAAAACCCTAAAAAATCCAAAAACACCAAAAACCCTAAAAAAAATCCAAAAACACCAGAAACACATACCCAACACAAAAAAGACACAACAATGCTCAACGGCCGACAATACAGATCCTGACATCCCAGAAGATTATCCATATGAGATTAGGTCCCCCGTAGCTGAATAAATCAGACGTCATAGATTCTACCGAATGCGGTCCCAACCCTACAAGCCATCCACAAATCCATTCGCAGGACAAGAACATGATAGAGCCGAGTCCTCGCGATCCAGAACCCATGTTCAAGGTGTTGAAACATCCTATGCCAGAACCAACCTTGATGGAGTCTCTGCTACCCTGCCTGGTCAATCAAACCCTGCACAGGTACCTTATAGACAAAAAACAATATGGTGCCCACACTGCCGGGCTATGCATCTTGTTGATGCTTGTCCTTCATATCGACCTATCCAAGCACATACAGTTCAACAATATGAAGAACACCCATCCCAACCTGGAAATGCCTTGCCTTATCCTGACTATCCACCAGCAAGTCCAGAACCACTAGCCATACAAGATGGCTACGCCGTTATACAAGGGCCACTGCACACCAGATGCTTCATCTGTGGTGAAACCGGCCACTTCATGGTTGATTGTCCAGTCAAGACCAAGTACCATCTTGAGTGTCCCGACTATATTAGAAAACACAGTTTCAAAGACTATCCAAAACAACCGACCAAGATCCTACCTGTCCGTCACATCAGTCATGAATCACAATAGGATCATCACGACAACCACACGAGCACCATAGCACCCAACAGTTAAACCTGCTGCTCAATCGAGAAGTTTTTTGTAAACTTCTACATCACCATCCAATACACCAGCTCCATAATGCAAAAAGAAAATATGCAATGAGTCCTTGTCGAAAGAAAGTCAAACTGATATTCTGTTACCTGCTATCATGTCCGACTATGAGTAACCTCCATAGGGAATTGACAGTTTTTTTCCCCTTCTACAACCTCAAATCTAGTTGTCTTTCCACATGCTGATAAGATTTCCAATGTGTCAATACACAATATTTCTCGGATTCGAAAATCCAGATAGAGATTCGGTTCTGAATCTCTTGTTCACAGAGGTCCTCAGGACATAGTACCTCAATGATACCTGCATCTCAAGCTATATCTTACAATATCTGCTATCAATGATGGTAGATTTTAGTGTCACCAACCCTGTCTTGTTTTGACAAGGGCATGTCAGAGTAAGTCACATTACTCTACAAAACAACTGAAATATTGCAACTATCAAGGTGAATTATCAATGTCGATGAATGCAAGTTTTGTTCGACAAGTGCTATACAGTTCTCACTCTCTGTAATGTTTGTTTATTTCTTTGTTTCTCTTCACTTATTTTATGTGATTGATTTTTGCATGAGGAATAGCTACTACAAGAGAGTCTTCTGTAGAGCATCTCCAGAACACATTTTCATTCATCTATCCATCTTCAGATTACCTTGTACAACAGTTTAGGACTTTTGAGAAATATCAAAAATATGTGTACAGTCAGAGTTCATTCTCGCATCTCATTGCCATATTAATCTTTGAGTCAACTACAGTAAGATCGAAACAAATTTAGTTAGAATTTGTTCAATCCTTAGTCCAGTCGCATGTTCAACATGTTTAAACTACGTGTTCCACACACCGATCCAATCTTGAACATGAACAGTTACCCGCAACAACATCCCCACCAATAGATTTTGGAGGGGAGGAGAGAGTGGATCTGTCTGGATCCACTGGAGCAGTTACGCTGCCTACAACAACGTCAGCAAGATCGACAGCCAAGGTCACAAGTCAAATATGAAAACGACAAGGCTAAGAAGACATAGGGGTAATCCAAGGAGACTCAATCAGAAGAAGTACCTCAGTCACGACGAAAATCCTTCAGAAAAAAAAACACAAACATTGGAAAATCAGTCTCCTTCTTCAACCAACCTCTTGCCATACTTTTGTGCCCATTCTCGTGTCTATCATCCACACCATCTACCGTTGTCACCACCACCCTCCCTTCCATCTGTTTGTTTATCATTAGTTTACCGTTCTTCTGAGAAATTTCCAATTTTTGATAGTCTTACCGAAGCAGCTGATAGATCATTGCAAGTGTCTTGTGGAGACCAGCTACCACCTATATTGGTTGTTCAGCCGAAAAAGACCTACAAAAGCAGGCGAAGCAGCTAGAAGAAATAAAGAGAAAGATCCAAGATGCTGAGGACGAAAGTAGAAAACTTAAGCAACAAATGAGTCAGATCACCTTGATCAAAAGAAACTCTCTGGAACAATGATAGTTGAATCCCCTCTTATGAAGCCCAAAGAGATCCAAAAGTAACGGATCAAAATAAAGAGCTGCAGAAAATGAAAGATGAAGACATCCGTGAACCTGCAAATAAAGCAAGCTCCTCACCCAACAAGTGGTGGTCGAAGCTCGACATTGCAAGGGTCCAAGGCTGCAATTGTAGAACTATCAGTTCCTTCACATTGTCACTAAGCCTTCATCATGTTTCCTTACCGTTACCAAACCGTCCATCCAAAACTGTTTCTACCACCAATTTTTGATGAATCCATCCCCTTGAGACTGATATTCAAAGTTTGTGCAATCTGCAGATCAAAGGTTTTCCTTGAGACTGGAACTTTGACTGAGAGAATAACCACAAAAACACCCAGAGGCAAATGGAGGATACAGACCTCCCAAAAGATAGAATCTGCCAAGAAACCAAAGATGAAACCGTCAATGGCAGATACAAGTGACAAAACAAAGAGACACATGGAAAGCGCTCGAGCATGCAAGTTGTGAAGCTGCTGAGAGCTCTCCAATTTTGAGAATGTCAACCACCTATAGCAATAAGACATTCTGATCCAATCACGGCAATTTTTGAAAAACAGTTTTTGTGATAAAGACTGGCAACAATAAGCACTTGGTTTTATGTAAGCGAATGAGGATCTACGCTTTTCCAAGTGACGATCAAAGATGCCAATGCAAAGCGGAGCGACATCGTCCAATATGAGTTGTAGTGGGTCCTGCAAGCAACTCAAGAGCACCTCTCACCTTAGACTGAGGAGTCTCTGAGAAGACGAGACTAATGAAGACTGAGAGCCGAGTATGAGAGCCGAGAAATACTAGCTAGGAGAAAACAAGTAAGTACTGTGTAAGTCTCATGGTGAATCCCGAAAGATGGAATGACCATGTAGAAACTAGTATTTCTAAGCAAATGCAATAAATGCAAGTAGACCCCTCTTAAAAAAAGTAGAGTGAGCCACCTTTTGATGGTGAACTCTAGTGGAGAGCAATATTCCACTTGTAATTTGTGAAATGTGAAAATTCCACTAGGATGCCACCTAAGGAGCTCTCTTGCTTATTTAAGAGACTCCCTCTTTGTGAAGAGGAGCTTTTTGCACTATATCTACTCCATGCTTAATAAGAAGATTTTCCATGAGTTTGATGCTACACTAAGCTCCTTGATCATGATGGTTTTCTTGAGTGATGCCCCTATGATGATGCCCTTCCAGTCATACTGTGTGTGGTTGTGGATTTAGAGTGGATTAGATTTCTTGTTTTCTTGTGGATTAATGTAGGAGCCAGCATTCAAGTAAACTAAAGAGGCTAGAAATGTGGCATAAATCTTGCATATTCTCTAACATTCTAGTTCTTGATGTTCTTGGATGTCCAAGAATCAAAAGGCTGGTTAGTTTCTTGATTCTTGGACTTCTAACATGTTGTAGATTAGTTCTTGTTTCTTGTTTATCAGTTTATGCAAATGTAGCTCAGTTCAGTGTAGTGTAGGATCTAATTTCAATCCATTTTTAGAGTAAGTAGTAGTAGAAATCACTAAACGTTCATTGGTTTGCATGCTGATCTGTGAATGAGCATTCTAGGCTTGCATCCTATGTAGAATGTAAGTGCGTTCAAGAGTGACGTCTCTGAGTAGTCCTCTGACAAGCAGGACATAAAGAAAACACTACAACGAAACTTTGTTTCCTTCTGCCTGGTTTGGCATCGTAAAATTAAGAAACCATCTAACGACTGCCATGAAGCTTGATAACAGACAGAAATGGTTCTGTAAGCAAGAAGCAGAAAAGTAAACAACAGGTCCTCTGGAACAGGGGATCTGTCAACAATGTTTCCATGTAGCAATGACCTGATCTTCTTTTTCAACCTGTTTCAATACACAAAGCACTCCTTTGAACAACAACAGATGTTTTCAAAGAGAAATCACAAAGATTTGAAACTACTCAATTCTCTTCTAGCACTTATACCAAGCAAATAAACAAATAGAATCATGAAATATTGATCAACCTATGATCTATCCTCAACCTAATGACTCTTGCCACTTCCTAAGATTGAAACACACTCAAATGAAGTCCAACAATCTCACTATCTAGAGATCCAATCAAAATTAGGGTTTTGACAAAATCACAAAAAATTGAATATTCCAAATCTACATGCAAATGCTTAAAATCTTGATATGCAACCTATTAGCCACCACTTAGGCTAATCTAATGATCCAAAAATTGGGCAAATCCAACATGTGAATCTAAAAATCAAAATTGATCAAGTTTATAAACCTATATAGGGTTTTGATCTACAAAAAATCCCATCTACAAATGCAAGAAACTCGATTTTGGTGTAGAATCCAATCTAGCATGCTCTAGCCTTGATATCTTCACCAAATCATTGATATATATGATTTCCTCCTTCATAATTCTAAACACAAGCTCTGATACCATGCGAAAGATTTGGGATCAATTCTGATCCAAATCTACTAAAGCGCTTTGGTTACAAAACAAGCTACTCCACCAATCTTGCCAATGTAGAAAAAATCAGCATCCATATTTCCAAACTCGACCTATTTTCTTTTCCCACACTTTCTAAAAATGGTAATTCAAATGAACTTAGAGTAAGATAACTTCATGATGTTCATCTCTAAGTCTAAGATGCATATTGGCATAAATTGCCAAATGAACTAAACATGACTAAACTAGTTGATATTTCTCACACTGATCATAGAACAAATGAAAAGTTATGCCAACCTCAATAGAACTTAACAAAGAAAACAGCTAAATACATAAAAACAACAAGCCTATAAAATAAATGGATAACTAAAATTGCTAAAGGCTATTTCTTAAATACTATAACAACACATCCTTAGTGTTAGGGTCGACCTAGGTCTAAGGCTAAATAGGTTAAGGGTTCACCTAGAGCTGGTGGGCTGAGACGTGGCGCATAGTCAAGGTCACCCTACGGCAGCATGCCTTGAAAACATTAATTTTCAAGGTGATATGGTCAAAAAAAATCTATTTAAGGACCCTAATCAGGGAATAACTCACCTCATAACTAAATCTATGGTGCACAAAGAAGCACACTCTACCTACCACCAATTTGGCTTTGACTAATAACTTGAAACTTAACAACGAAGACTTTGGGCCTTGTATATTATTTTTTTTACATGGCCCAAGTCTACTTTATTCCCTGGTACAATATTTTACATGTGCTCATTGAGTTATGAAACTTACGCTCACAGGATGCCACAGCTCAAATTTTTCTAATTTGTTGGGCTTGTTTATTTATGTACAAAAATACCCACAACATCAGAGTAATTGTTAGATTTTTAAATCCGGTTTTCAATATGTTGGATTTTCATCCCATTGCCTATTGGTCATTTAATCAAATGTCAAATTTAGGAAATAATGTGGTAGTCTCCAACATTCCACCAAGGAAAGTAAACCATTGAAGTTTTGTTGATGCCAAGATGGAGTTCATCTAGATATGATTGGTCCAAGACTATACTTTAAGACTTGTTTGAATATGTTTTATTCATTTGCATTTTGATTTTTTGACATGTATTCAAGTATGTCTTTTTGTAGAGCTAAATAGTGTGTATTAGTGGATAAGAGCACATAACCGTTCACTATAAAATTCAACCAAATAAATTGAATTAAAAATGTGATACAACAATAAAACATGGAATGCTTCAAACAATCCTTCAGTGTGAGGTTGATGAATGAATCTGAAGTGGGTCCTCCAATTCATGAAAGGTTGACTCAAGAAAGGCTATAGGTGCGAATTAGGGTAGCATCTCAGGTTTTTAGTTGACATACATGTGAGTTTTGATTAAGCTATGCCCACTCCCAAACATTTAGGGTATTGTGCGTAGTTTTGAGTATAAGAGTTTCGATTAAAATGGGTGGGTCCCAAGTTCCAACGTTCAGACGTTTGCCGTTTCCTTTTGTTCTTCCTACCTTTCATTCGCTTTGGGGCGATATCCCAGCAGGAGCAGACGAGCAGACACGGCAGCGATACATTAAAAAGGCATCTGAATTGAAGTGGGTTTAGGAGCAGATTGAGTGGATTGAAGAGAACACCTGGTGCGATTTCGCTACTGGGCGGCAGCAGCAAGACAGTGAATGGAAAGGTGCTATTCCAACTTCCATCTGCAGAAAATTCTTACAAGGAACCATTCGGGATTGTGTAGGCTAGGCCACTGCACAGACACTGACTGCGTTTTACAGTTTAAGCCTGATGATTGCGTATGATTTGGTGAAAGAAACAATCTGAGAAGGCAGAACAGATCACGTGTTTGCGTGCATTTGAAATTACTTACGGCATAAAAAATCATTCTTCTATATGTTATCTCTCATTTATATTGAAACTATGAGATTCTTTGCAGATCAAAGAAAAATACGGTGATACAAATCGAAGCAGGAGCGAAAGTAACAGGCAGACATGGATCCCTGAGGCATACCACCCCAGATCAGGGTACGGTAGTGAGTCGTCTGTGGTTGCCACGATAACATTATTTTTCTCTGCTTTTGTGATGTTTGATTAGGCATTTGTCAGTGCAGCCCAAGGTCGGGGATATTGAGGATAATTACGACCTTAGGAGGTGCAATCAGCGCAGAGTACCTGATTGGTTTCGACGTCGTACGCATCTTGAGACTTGAATTACATACATCTTTCTCTGCAGTGATAAACATTTTGTTTGCTAGTTTCTAAACGTTTCAGTGTACGGTGAAAATGTTTGCACCAGAATATTTGCTTAAAGCTGATAGAACGTTAGCACTAACCGCTTGCCCCGTTCCAAACTTTTTGTTAGATTTGGCGAAGAGACCACGTGTTATTTCTCTCGACGAAAATCGAATTGGGATTAAAGGTAATGGTTCATCGACAGCCGAAAAGCAAATCACACTCGCACATAACAGCAATCAGCATTCAGTGATTACAATCACAATGACACACAAACAATTGCTCGAAGAAACTGACAATCAAAAGGCGTGTATATTAATGCATCATTCAGTGCATTTTATATTGTTTCATCCTACGTGCCAATAACCTATGATCAGGCTCCATAGTTCTACGTAACTTTAGATCCAATTTGTTCAATTCTTCACTGCTCTTTTGATAGAACCAATTTGAGCCCATCTGATAGGGAAAAACCAACCCTCCATGTTTTAAAGACAAAAATCTGAGATTTTGCCAATAAGCAAGTCCTCGAGTCTATACCTTGATAATACATCATGAGCTAGCAATATTTTGGTAGGTGTTGTTGTAATATCATGCCAATATGGCTCTATAGTTTGCTGATTCAAATGCCCACCTATTACAATAAGGATTTGAGTTGGGTTAATGCTTGGTTATTTTTCCTATCCCAATAAAATCACTTACTTTGATCTTGCACTACGCTATTTCCATCAATCAATAACTTCTTGTTGGAAACTAGGACATGCAAGTGCCACGAGATGATAGAGTTGACAGCCCTTCTTCTCGCTTTGCCTTTTGAACTTCTTTGGTTGGAACTAAAGACACTTTATTTGCTGCACATGAACATAAGTTCTAAGGTTCCGTAGTCAATTAGCAATGCCAGCAGCCTCTCACACGTGTGAGAAGTACATTTGAACTTTACACACTAATTTGAACCTCAACATCACAAGTAAACTATTAGTAAAGGTCGCCCTCCTTCAAAATGAATCTAGCACCAATGCTTTCACCAAAATGAAGATATTTGGATCATCAGCTAAGCTCTCTGACTTGGCTCTGATACCATGTCAAATTTCAGAGTTTAAAGACTAAATTTGATCTACAAATGATCACAAAGAGTGATTGGTAGCTTGGGATCTTGATCTATATCAAGACTAGCTTCCAAATCTAGCTTTTACTTGACAATCTTTGTGATTCCAAGCAAGAACAATCAAGAAATGATGATCCAGGACTTCACACGTGTGAAGTACAGCTACTATACGGCCTGATAACAGAGAAATAGTTTACTTATGATTTACTAAGCATTCATCCACAAAGAAAGTGCTTAAGAGAGTCAAAACACCAAGATTGCTTCACAAACCAATGTTTCTCATCATTAGATTCACAATGGATCCATCATGGATCAAGTATATAATCACCATAATCTCTATCTAAGTTGCATCCAACACGTGTGGGACAGCTCATTGTACTTATCCATATCCACTTTTGATAAGATCTATCAAGTTTGCCACATCATCCATTGGTGGCTTGTGTTGACCTTCTAGATTCCTACAATCTAGGACCAAATTCTTATAATTTAGGAGATGTCATATTTGACTCAAATGAAAGCTAATCAAAATGGATCTGAATATTACAAGTGTCATTTCACATGTGTGGACAGGTCCTCACACGTGTGAATCCACATAGATGTCAAAATACATCAAAAACCATGTGAAAATTGCTAAATTTTAACAGAAATCATATATATCTATGAGAGTGATTGTAATCACGATGAATGCCAATTTCAACATATAATCAAAGTAATTTTGGTTTTTATTGTATATTGTATATGCATTCTTTATGAGTACAATATACAATGTTCCATCTATCTACAATTCTCCAATGGTGTGTAACTTGCATATTGTATTACAAAGGATTGAAACAAATTGTGCCGAAATGTTAGATATGCCTTGTTCACTATGACATGTCTTTAAACTGACTTGCTCCTTTTGGGACAACATGAAAAATTAAACATGAATTCTGAAGTTTTTCTACAAAGAGGGCAAATTTTTATAGAGCTTGCAACGGAGGATAAGCAACATAAAATTACCGCAATGAAGTTCAATTTATGGCCATGAACTAAGAACAAAAAAGACACTAACAATATAAATTTTCACCAATCCTATTCATTCATGAGAATATATATATTTTGTACTACTTTTCATATATAAATTGCATCTACATTTATAAGTATAATAGAAGGAATAAAGAATTGCAAATAGTAAATGAGCTTTGGGTACTTATCAAAAAACTAGTCCTTAAAGAGATTGATTGTTTAGTTGTAGTTGTTGTTTTTGCAAAAACAGAAAACAAATAAAGTCAAGGCTCCTTTACCAAAGAGTTTCATTCTCTTAGTGAATGGATTGAATTTGAAATTTACTTGTTGCTTCACTATTCATACCAAGGAATATGTCTACTCATTGTTTTCATAATTGAGGCGATAATCAATCGTGAGACACCAGCATGACATAATCGACATCCTCAATTGTGAGACACCACTGCAACTTTATCATCACCGTCATACTCAACCTCCAGATTCTTGGCAACAATGGAACCTGCAAGTCAAAATTGTTTAGCTTGAAAGAGAAGAGGCAATGGTTGGCTTGTACTTTCACCAAAACTTTGTGTTTTTTCAATATTTGAGCTTCAAAACAAGTTGTGAAGAGTGAAACTAGTGATGTGCTTGTAAAAATCCATTGTTTCCATTATATATTTGATGTTGAATGGTGTTACAAGTTTATTAAACCTCCAAATCATTAAGAGTGAGTTTGAGGCTTATGTTTTTAGTTCAAGAGTGAAGCTAAAACCCATTCTAAATACCATAGGAAGGCATTGGCACTTCCAAGAGTCAAATCCAAGCTCCTAAATTGAATAGATTGCTAAGAATTCATTTTCCCAAGTCTTTTTGAGTTTAAGATCATTATAGATCTTGCTTCTTGACTCTTGTGAGATTCAAGAGAATAGCATTGTAGCTGAAAGGGAGAGCCTTTGAATAGTACATCTGTTGTACTTGTTACTAGTTAGAATGGGTTCAATTGGAGCCTATCTTCTTGAGACTAGTGAAAGACAAAATTCTAGTAATTATTCAACTTGGAAAGTAAGAATGGAGTCACTACTAGTGCTCCAAGATATGTATGACCTTGTCATAGGATAGGAAGAAGAACCTCAACGAGGGCAAGATCTAGTGAGGTACAAAAAGAGAGCTAGACTAGCATTACATTGCCTAAAAATGAATGTTAGTAATGTTCTAAAAGAAGTGGCATCTTGTACCTTGGCCAAAGAGGCATGGGACTATCTAAAAGGGATTTATGAATCCAAAATAACCTCTAGAGTGCTTATGTTAAGAAATAAAGTTATTCAAAGCATTAGAGGGAGTGATGAGAGTGCTCAAGAGTATGTCTTGAGAATAAAGTCTCTCAATAAAGAACTTTCCATCATAAGTGAGGGTATTCATGATGATGAACTTGTTCAAATCATTTTGAATGGTCTTCGAGACGAGTTCTCCAATCTTGTACAAAGCTTTTCTATTCAATATGCTCTACCTTCTATTGACAAGCTCCATAGTGTGCTTGTGGCCGAGGAGAGTAGAATCCTTCATGTCAAGCAAAGGATTGGTTCCTTAAAGTTGCATGATGGTGATGAGAAGGCCAACTTCTCAAGCAAAGGAAAGGCAAAGTCCAAGAAGAAGATCCAACAAAAGGAGACCAAGAGTGATGATCAACCATCAAGCTCTAAAGGTGGAAAGAAGAACAAAGCCAAACTCAAGTGCTTCTTTTGTGGAAAGAAGGGGCACTTTGCAGCCGAGTGTTACAAGAAAAAGAATGCACAAGGAGAGAGCAAACAAGGCAACCTCACCCTTGAGGAAGATGAGGATGAAGTGCATTCATTCTTGATGGCATCTACATCCAACATCCAAGAGCTACTCCAATGACACATGGTGGATTGATAGTGGGGCTAGTTCCTACATGACATTCCAAAAAGATTTTTTCTCAACTCTTGTACCTTTTGTAGATTGTAAAAAGTCTATTCTAAAAGCAAGTGATCAAGAATGTAGAATAGATGGAGTGGAAACTATTCCATTAAGTCTTGGATCCTCTAAAAGAGTAGATCTTGATAATATACTCTATGTTCCTACACTCACTAAGAATTTGTTAAGTGTAGGACAATTGATGGATGATGGTTTAGATGTCCATTTTAAGCAAGGTGTTTGCTCCATGATGATGAATGATACTTGCATTGTAAAGGGATTCAAGCAAGGAAGGCTTTTCAAGCTAGATGCTAGTGTTTTTCTTGGAAGTGTGAACATGGTGAAGGAGGAGCTCAATCAAGTGGAGCTTTGGCATAAGAGGTTGGGCCATCCCAACTTCAAATCAATGGAGATGCTATGCACCAAGGATCTTGCTCTCGGCCTTCCAAAGACACTCTCAAAGTGTGGAAAAAGATGTGAAGCTTGTAGCCTCTCAAAGGTATTGGAGAGAGGGAGATGAACGAGTTGAGAAAAGGTGTCAAATGTTAGAAATGAAAAATAAGCTCAAAGAGTTAAGACGAACACGAACAAGAAATGAACTCGAACAAAAAATGTTTGTGCACAGCAGAACGAGCTATACGACTCTCTCCAAAAGCATGACTACGCCTATTAGAACGAACAAAACGGTAGTGATGGGAATCACAGTCGTTCTTGATTACGTAGCCAAACTTTAATAAATGAATGAAGGTCCAGAAGAATGGTTTGTCGTGAATAGTAAGACAAAATATTCGTCGCGAATGATTCGCGAAGAGCTAGATGGTGCTCGACTGATAATTAGTCGTGAATGATTCGTGAAAGACAAGACTAAATGTTAGTCGTCTATTACCAGAAAGAACAACTAGAAAGATAAGACAGAATGAATGATAAGCATAGCATTATTAACATAGATCTGAACGCAGAACAAAGAATTGTATCAGATTAAGTATATCATGTATACATGTCAATAATGTGGTAGATTACAAGGCAATAGCGGACAAAACCACGTGCCCTATGAAGCTTATACAATCTGTAAAGGAATAAAACCTTATTGCTGACAATCAAAAATTAATGCACAAGGCATCTACGTCGTCTCATTCATCAACTCATCAACTCATCAACTCATTCACTCATTCACCTCATTCACCTGTATACCCAAATGGTATCTAGTATATATACATTATATTACAGGTGTGCAGATGTGGAAAGTACAGAGTGGATGTGCTGTCTATAAGAGATCGTGGGTGGCTGCAGTCGTTGTCCATTCTATTAGCGCAACTGCATGGGGTGAGCGTGAAAAGGGTGCGACGTCAGTCAGTGCTGAAGTGATCGTTGGTGATGACAATGCAAAAAGTGCGTCACTCTTACGAGTAGCCTTAGGATTAGATTTACAGGGTGCCTTTGCTTTTAGGACACCTTTGGCATTCTGTAAGATAGTGTCTCCTTTTCGCCTGTCACCATAACGTGTGTAAAAACACGGTGTCGCGATTCTTTCGTCTTTTCTTTGTCTGTGCGAATTTGCGTGTAAATATGCAGACTGCGCGACAACGTTAGTAAATATGCAACATAAATGGAGGCAGATGAAAATGGGATTTAAGGAGAGTAGAGGGAATAAATCCAACACCCCCTCTTAATCTGGATCCGTGAATGCCTTGATCTTCAGACTGAGCAATACATAGTATTTGTTGTGTGCATTAACACTGAGTGCTTTCATGAAGATGTCTGCAACCATGTCCTGCATTCTACAGTACGTTAAGCTCACCTCTCTGTCGAGAACCTTGCCCCTGATGTAGTGATATTTGATCTCAATGTGCTTACTCCTAGAATGAAATCTAGGGTTGGTCGATAAAACAATAGTACTTTGGTTATCACAAAACAAAATTGTAGTGCTGTACTAATACAGATTGATGTCTGATAGCATATTTTCCAACCAAAACGCTTCCTTAATAGATTGAGAAGCAGCAATGTATTCTGCTTTAGTAGAAGAAAGTGCGATAGAGGTTTGCTTAGGACTGTTCCACGAAATAGGACTGCCATTGAAGAAGAATGTAAATCCAGATGTGGACTTACGATTGTCTGCATCTCCTCCCCAGCTTGATTCAGAATAACCACTGAGTTGATGAAGATTGTCATTGTTGACATCTCCATAGTAGATGCACTGGTCCATGGTAGTTCGAATATACCTCATGACTCTTATGAGCGCCTTCCAATGGGTAATGTCAGGATTAGCCATGTATTGGCTGAGTGAGCTAACAACAAAAGAGATATCTGGTCTTGTATAGACCATTGCGTACATGAGAGATCCTAGTATCGATCGATACAGATAATCTCTCATTTGCTCCTCGTCTTGCTTGGTCTGGAGACATTGGTCCTTTGACAAATGCAGGCTTGGATCCATTGGTGAGTGAGCTAATTTACAATTTATCAAATTGTATATCTTAAGAACATTATGAAGATACCTTTGTTGAGTGATGTAAATCAGTCAATTTTCTCTCTCTCTGTGGATTTGAATTCCCAGACAGAAGTGAGCTTCGCCCAAATCAGTCATGTCAAATTCTGAGAACAACATTTGTTTCGAATCCTTACTATATTGGTATCGTTGCTGAAGAGCAACGTATCATCCATGTACAAGGTGATGATAATGCAGGATTATTGCATTGACTTCGAATAAACGTTGCAATCAACAGTGCTTGGTTTAAATCCTTGTTCAATGAGGAATGTGTTGATCCTCTGAAACCAAGCCCTGGCAGACTGTTTCAAGCCGTACAATGCTTTGTGGAGTTTACAGACACGATTCTTCATGCCTTCCAGAACGTGTCCTTCGGGCTGGATCATGTAGATATCTTCTTGTATAACTCCATTCAGATAGGCTGTTTGTACATCAAGTTGATGTACTTCGAGGTCGGCAGTTGCAGCATAAGATAAGAGCATTCAGATCAACGAATGTTTGACGACTAGACTAAAAGTCTCACTGTAGTCGACATTCGGGATCTAGGTGAATTCTCGTGCTACCAGTCTAGCCTTCCTTCGATCAATTGCTCCGTTGGCATTATATTTGATCTTAAAGATCCATTTGCAATCAATGATATTGTAGCCAATAGGAGCTTCAACTAATGACCATGTCTGATTCTTGATCAAAGAGGAATACTCTCTGTCCATGGCTTCTCTCCAGAGATCAGAGTCTGGTTGGCTAAGTGCCTCTTTGACCGTTGTCGGTTCCTGCATTAAGAGACAGACAGACTCAGGAGTATACCTTGTGGGCTGTGTGCACACTCGGCTTGATCTTCTGGGAGGATTCAACTGATGAACCGCTCCAAGGACTTGTTGCTGGGTAGCAGGAACATCTTCATCTGATTCGCTGTCTCGAAGTGGGTCGACAATACATACGCCTGAGCCAGAAGCTCGGACTGTCGTGTCAACGGCAGGTGATGAAGGTTCTTCTTGAGCAATATCCTTGCCTTTGAGGTCGACGAACTGATCCTCGATAAAAACTGTATCCCGGCTATACAAGATTTGCTAGGTATCAGGATCGTATAGCTTGTAAGTGTTATCAGACGAAGTATATCCGATTAGGATGGTCTTGAGACCTTGGAAGTCCAATTTCTTCCTTGTGTCCTTCGGGATTTGTGCATAGGCAATGCACCCAAACACTCTTAGGTCCTTCAAAGAAGGCTTAGAGCCTGTCCACACCTCGTGGGGTGTCTTGTCTGAGAGGGCCTTGGTCGAACATCTGTTTTGGATGTAAGCTGCAGTGGAGACAACTTCAGCCCAGAATATCTTGGGCAACGATGCATGCGATAGCATACATTTAGCAGATTCGACCAGAGTACGGTTCTTCCTCTCAGTTAAGCCATTAGACTGAGGACTGTAAGGAGTGATGAATTGCTGCTCAATACCTTAGCTTTGGCAGTACTCCTTAAACTCGACAGAGATATATTCTCCACCGTTGTCTAACCTTAGGGCCTTGATCGTCCTTCTAGTCTCCTTTTCTGCACCTTGAAGATTCTAAAGCAGTTGAAGGCTTCTGATTTCTTCTTTATGAAGTAAACCATAGTCCTTCTAAAAATTCGTCAATAAAAGTTATAAAATATTTGGCGTCCTTCAACGAAGGATTTTTTATCGGGCCACAAATATCTGAATGTACAACATCTAGCAATTCTCTAGCAACATGCTGATGGCTTGACTTAAATGATTTTCTGGTCTGTTTACCAACTAGACAGTCTTGACAGACTAGTAACTCAACCTTTTCGCGAGGATAGTCGAGATCAAGAACAATAGATTGTCTAGACATTCGTTGTACAACAACATGATTTAAATGACCAAGTCTATAATGTCAAAGTAAACTTTTATTTGAATGAATTGAAGTATTGAGAGTCTGACTAGAGGCAGAAGAGCAATGACTCAACTTATACAAGTATCCATGTCTCTTTTCGAGTGCTAGGATCTTGCCTGTCATATCAACTACTTTACACTGATCACATTCAAACTCTAATCTATGTCCTAGATCTGTGATTCTGCTTACAAAGAGCACATTCATAGATAACTTTGGTACATACAGGACTTTAGAGAGTAGCTTAGACTGATCATTTGCAAAGCATAATCTTACAGTGCCTTCACCTTTAATAGCTTGTGTGCTATTGTCGCCAAGGTGAATAAATTTTTGAGTACTGTAAGGTGTATAGGACTCGAAACAGCCAATGAGGCTAGTCATGTGCTGAATGGCTCCGAAATCCAAGAACCAAGAACTATCTCCAGATGCTCCTTGATGATTGGTCATGAAGGCATCATGATCTGCTTCCTGAATAGGCTGTAAAGCTTCTGCAGCTGCATTTGCCACTTGATTCGACTGCCCTTTGCTGTTGTTCTTCGCTTGAAGTATTCGGCAGTCTTGTATTTTGTGGTTGTTTCATTTGTAGTATTTGTAGAACAGCTTCTTCTTTGTTTGCGTATCCGACTGTTCCTTGTGCTGAGCTGGTTTCTAGTTTGGCTTTGATTGCTTCGGGCCTTTTTTCTTCTTCTGCTTTGTCGTGCTCCTGTTGGTGTACAAGGCGTGAGAATCAGCTGAGGAACTCAAGGCTTTGTTCCTTCGCGTGTCTTCCTGCAACAACATAGTAATGACTCTCAAAAGAGTCAATTCTGGATGAGTCGTGATGATCATCACCCAGCTGTCATAAGAAGGCTTGTAAGCAGTTGCATCACTGCGTCTTGATCGTCTATAATAGATCCGACAGTGGCCATTTGTCTTAGCAGGTTCTTGAATTGATTAATGTGATTCTGCAGAGAATCACCATTCGTCATCTTGAGGGAGTAGAATTTCTTGCTGAGATGTAGCTTGGAAGTTATATCTCGCACTTCGTATAGTGTGCTCAAGATTTTTCAGACTTCTTTCGATGTCTGAGCCTCGGATACATGGCCGATCTGGGTATCCGTGATGTTGAGGATGATCAGCGTGAAAGCTTTTCCATCCTTCAGCCTCCATCTGGCGATTGCCGCATCGTCCGCTTTGGGTTTTCCTTCTGCAACTGTAACAACGTCATACAATTCTTTTGTCATTAGTCTAGTTTTCATTTTAAATTTCCACAGATGGTAATTGGCTCCATCAAGCTTGTCTATGATAGGACTGGCTTTCCCTTGGAAATCCATGTGGAAGAGTTAGTCTGAGTGATAGGAGAAACTATCAGTGACTTAAGTATGAAAATTTGATACTGAAAAATACAGAACAAAAAAACAATTACTCTATCAACTAGTAGAGTCTTGTACTGTGGAAGCTTATCAAGCTATGAAAATTGCTCTGATACCATGTTGGAGAGAGGGAGATGAACAAGTTGAGAAAAGGTGTCGTATGTTAGAAACAAAAGATAAGCTCAAAGAGGTAAGACGAACATGAACGATAAACGAACTCGAACAAGAAACGAACGAGAAACGAACTCGAACAAAAAAATGTTCATGCGTAGCGGAATGAGCTATACAACTCTCTCCGAAAGCATGACTACTCCTATCAGAACGAACAAAACGGTAGTGATGGGAATCATAGTCGTTCTTGATTGCGTAGCCAAACTTTAATAAACGAATGAAGCTCCAGAAGAATGGTTTGTCGGGAATAGTAAGACAAACTATTTGTTGCAAATGATTCGCGAAGAGCTAGACGGTGCTCGACTGATAATTAGTCGTGAATGATTCGCGAAAGACAAGACTAAATGTTAGTCATCTATTACCAGAAAGAACAACTAGAAAGATCAAACATAATGAATGATAAGCATAGCAATATTAACATAGATCTGAACGCAGAACAAAAAATTGTATTAGATTAAGTATATCATGTATACATGTCAATAATGCGGTAGAGCACAAGACAATAGCGAACGAAACCGTGTGCCCTACGAAGCTTATACAATCTGTGAAGGAATAAAACCTTATTGTTGACAATCAAGAATCAATGCACAAGGCATCTACTTCGTCTCTTCATCAACTCATCAACTCATTCACTCATTCACCTCATTCACCTGAATACCCAAATGGTATCCAGTATATATACATTATATTATAGGTGTGCAGATGTGGAAAGTACAGAGTGGATGTGATGTTTGTAAGAGATCATGGGTGGCTGCAGTCGTTGTCCATTCTATTAGCGCAGCTGCATGGGGTGAGCGTGAAAAGGGTGCGACGTCAGTCAGTGCTAAAGTGATCGTTGGTGATGACAATGCAAAAAGTGTGTCACTCTTACGAGTAGCCTTAGGATTAGATTTACAGGGTGCCTTTCTTTTAGGGCACCTTTGGCATTCTGTAAGATAGTGTCTCCTTTTCGCCTGTCACCCTAACATGTGTAAAAATATAGTGTCGCGATTCTTTCGTCTTTTCTTTGTCTGTGTGAATTTGCATGTAAATATGCAGACTGCGCGACAACGTTAGTAAATATGCAGCATAAATGGAGGCAGATTAAAATGGGATTTAAGGAGTTTAGAGGGAATAAATCCAACAAAAGGCACACAAGCTACCTTTTGTTAACTCTTCCACTAGATCTACAAAATCATTAGATCTCATTCATAGTGATGTGCACTCTTTTTCCAAATAATCTAATGGAGGTGCATATATGTATGTATCTTTTATTGATGATTACTCTAAATACACTTGGATTGAACTTTGGGATTCCAAAAGTAAAGTGTTTGAAGCTTTTGTTAAGTTCAAAACGCAAGTTAAAAATCAACTTGATGCTAGAATTTAAGTATTGAGGAGTGATAATGGTGGAGAGTATATCTCCACCAAGATTAAATTTTGTGAATCCAATGGCATTAAAAGAGATCTTACATGTACTTATAATCCTCAACAAAATGGTATAGCCGAGAGAATGAATAGAATATTTTGTGAGTGTGCAAAGGCTTTAAGGCTAGATTCATCTCTACCTAAGTCTTTTTGGGGAGAGACTATTATTTGTGCAACTTATTTGTATAATAGATTGCCATGTAAGCCCATTGGAGGCATAACATCTTATGAGGCTCTATTTTGTAAGAAGCCGAATCTTAAGGATCTAAGAATTTTTGGATCTACTTGCTATGTTTTTCAAGCATTAGATACAAGAAAAAATGATGATCCTACTTCTATAAAAGGGATCTTTATTGGTTATGCTGAAAATAGCAAATGATATAGAGTCTATAATCCAATCACTAAAAAGATTTTAGTGAGTAGAGATGTTACTTTTGATGAAGGTAACTACTACAAGTTGAATGAAAAAGCTTCTAATCCATCTTATGTCAAGGATCTTGCAAGATTTGAGGAGGAGCCTACATGTGATCAAGATCTTAAGGATCCATCTCAAGATCCGAGGACTCCAAGGAGGTCTACAAGAAGGAAGGCCGAGCCTTCAAGGCTAACCTATGTTACAAAGGTGAACAAAGGGAAGATCTTCATTCACTTACCTCTTACACCTTTCTAACATCTATGTTTGATGAGCCAAGTTGCTTTGAAGAGGCTATGGAGTCACAAGAATGGAGGGATGCCATGCAAAATGAGTATAATATTCTTATGGAGAATCATACATGGAAGCTTGTGGATTTTCATTTTATATGATGGATCTAATCTTGCCTTGAGGGCATATTCGGATGCTGATTTTGCAAGTGATAAAGTGGATAGGAGGTCCACAAGTGCTTTTGTTACCTTTCTTTGCAATGGCATAGTGTCTTGGCTTTCTAAAAAGCAAGATACTATTTCTCTATCTTCAATCGAGTCGGAATACAAGGCACTAACATCAACAACAAAGGAGATCTTATGGTTCAAGAGGCTTTTGGTGGAGCTGCAAGTCATGGAGGCTCAGGAGCAGACAATAATATATTGTCTCAACCAATCAAGCCAAGCATTAGCAACCAATCCCACATTCCATACAAGGAGCAAGCACATAGAGATTGCTCACCATTTTATGAGGGAAAAGATTCAAGCAAAGGAGATCAAGCTACATCGTGTGTCTTTTTTAGATTGCCTTGCTGATCTACTCACTAAAGCCTTGCCAAAGGCTTCATTTATCAAGTTAAGATCAGCTTTAGGAGTTGTAGATAGATGTACTATAGTTGTATCATGTAAAAATTGAGGATGAGTGTTAGAATTTAGCAATTTTCACATGGCTTTTGATGTATTTTGACATCTATGTGCATCCACACGTGTGAGGACTTGTCCACCCATGTGAAATGACACTTGTAATATTCAGATCCATTTTGATTAGCTTTCATTTGAGTCAAATATGACATGTTCTAAATTATAGGAGTTAGGACCTAGATTGTAGGAATCTAGAAGCTCAACACAAGCCACCAATGGATGATGTGGCAAACTTGATAGATCTTATCCAAAGTGGATATGGATAAGTACAATGAGTTGTCCCACACGTGTTGGATGCAGCTTAGAGAGAGATTATGGTAATTATGTACTTGATCCATGATGGATCCATTGTGAACCTAATGATGAGAAACATTGGTTTGTGAAGCAATCTTGGTGTTTTGACTCTCTTAAGCACTTTCTTTGTGGATGAATGCTTAGTAAATCATAAGTAAACTATTTCTCTGTTATCAGGCCGTATAGTAGCTATACTTCACACGTGTGAAGTCCTGGATCATCATTTCTTGATTGTTCTTGCTTGGAATCACAAAGATTGTCAAGTAAAAGCTAGATTTGGAAGCTAGTCTTGATATAGATCAAGATCCCAAGCTACCAATCACTCTTTGTGATCATTTGTAGATCAAATTTAGTCTTTAAACTCTGAAATTTGACAATTTCCTCGTGGTGCACCTTATGGAGAATAACGCATGGTAAAAATATACACTATATTCTTAAGAGATATAATATATGTACTAAGTCAAATGAGAACACTACAATTGTGACAAGTTTTTGCACAATTGAAAGGAGCTCCTACATTGATAAGAAGAATCGACAAGAAGTAGTCTGTTGATGATAGGATCTCATTTCTTATGGTTAACACATAACACTTGCTTCTTGGCACTGCTTACTTTGATTATTCAAGCAATGTATGTCTCTTTTGTTATTTGAAAATGCAATGAATTTGCATTGTGCACATCATTTTCAAATAACATCTTACAGTTTTAAATTTTCTTATTTTTATGTTCTTTTTATAAAGAAAAGAGGATGAAAAAGCATTGCAAAACATCAAAAAAAATATTTGATTTGAATGGAACACCTATAATTATTACAAACTAAATTTTCTCTACAAATATACATAGCTATGTTTTGCTTGCAATCACAATAATATCTTTCTTAGCTATAATTTTGGTTGCTCAGTAAATGATGATTTCTCTTTAGTTAATTGCCTTTTGTATCCCACTTTGAATCCCATTTGAATAGTACATTATCTTGAATATAAAATAAATTTTGGCCTACTTGACCCTCTCTATAACACTCTATATAACCCTTCCTTTACGTTTCTGAAAAACACATTCAAATTTGCAAGGCTTATATCAAGGCCAAATGGCGGACCCGATGCTCCCCTACGCCTCGTATTAAATTTTATCTTTAAAAAATGCTAAAAAAAGTGCTAGCAATTGCACGTCTTGTAGTGTAAACTTGTCTATAGTCTTTCACTTATCAAGTTTAGTACTAAAAAGGGTGAAATCTACAACATTATTGAGCAGATAATGCCTTTCATCTAGTTCTAAGAAGCAACAATAAAAAAAGATGCTATTGATTTTTATTCTACTCATCTAAAAATAGTCAAACTTAATTTGCACCCGTAACTTGTAGTTCTCAAATTAAAGGTTTGAATTCGACCATCATGAATTTTGATGTATTTTTATATTGAAATGACTCTGGTAGCAATTGTTTTGTACATGTAGTCCATTTGAACTTGTGACTTGTTTGCAATTTATGTTGTGCTTAAAAAAGTCTTAAATCTTAAAATTGACACTCAATGGAGGACTTCAAGTTTAGCCAGTAAAACTTTGTACACTATGATTAAATTTTTGCTATAATTTAATAACATTACCTAATCAAAAGTACGAAGATACAAGAACGTTGTGGTAATATGCCCATAATAGTGAAATTGTTGAATTGAAAAAGAAAATTTATCTTTTCAGTTTTCTATGATTTAGACATGCATTCATCAGCTTTTTTACTAAAGACATAAATAAAGGTAATTTATGATTTCTTTTTCTTTTTAAATTTTTTTTTTAAGTCGTAAGAGCTTACACTATCACTATCACTATCACAAAAGTACTTAAAGTTTTTACAATCATAGAACTAAGATTGCATGTTGAGATTTAAAAAATACTAAGTATTGTGTCTGAAATGATTTTGCCAATAAACAAGTTAGTTTTTCATTTGATAACTTTTCATTTGATGATAACTTTTCACAATGGGTTTAATATGTATGATCAATATGATCAATGGATTTAATATGTATGATCACAATGGGTTTAATATGTATGATCAATATTCATAGCATATTCGATCAGTATTCAAAGAATTAACAATTATTATTCAAGAATATCGACGACCAATATTTACAAAATTCACGGTCAATATTCATTATATTCACGATCAATATCTCAGATTAATCGTTTCTTAGTATTCACAATTCTAGATCAACATTCATCATTAGTATTCACAATGTTCACAATTAGTATTCACAATATTCACAGTATTCACAAATATATATGATCAATATTCACAATATTTACGATCAATATCTCAATTTTCATTATCTTCTTCTATTTTCGTTCACTAGGCCAAAATGGAGAATAAATGACGGTTAAAGTCATCATTTAAGTCAGCTTAATTGACGGTTTTGAGGGTTGTCATTAAAACCAATGGATAAAATTATGGCCAAAAACCATCATTTGAGCCAACTTAAATGACGTCCATTAAAAGCCGTCCTTTTATTTGAATTTTTATTTTTTAAAATCACGACAAAAAATCGTCATTTAAGGACTTAACTGACTTTCATTAGAAGACGTTTTTTTAAGTAAGAAAATTCAAAAAAAAGAAAAGAAATGATGGCCAAAAATCGTCATTTGAGCCAACTTGAATGATGGTCATTACAAGAAGTCCTTTCATTTGAATTTTTTTTTTAACGACCAAAAACCGTCATTTAAGGTCATTAAATGACAATCATTAGAAGCCGTCCGATCAACTCGAAGAAAGATGAATTACAAGATGTTAATTCATATGGGAGGGTGAGATTTTCATTTACATGTTCAACGATACTATGAGGATCTATGCCTTGACTCTGTCATGCTCGAACCCGAGGTCTTGGAGCTCCAGCTTGATGATTCAATCATTGGGAATGAATGATTGTTCCTTGTCCTCCAAACGCTTGCACCTGAGTTTTGTGACTAGCATAGTACAACCCTTAAAACGTAGACTAATCTTAAGTTGACAAAAGTCTATTTCTAAAGAGGAATTTGATATAATAATTTATTGTTTTGTGTAAGTTCGTATCCGATCAACTCCCAAATTGTTGTTTTAGATTCTTGATTCTATGAAAAACACATTGCAAAGAATATTATGTCAGCCATCTACACTACTCGCTTCGATATTTTTGTGTTCTGGTCAAACACAGAAAGAGAATTCCCTGCACTATGCACCTAAGAAGAAATCTTGATCTGAACAACAAGTAAGATGGGTGCATGAGCTAGAAAAATATTCGAGAACATCCATGACAACATGAATAGATAACAACCACTCGAACAAATGATAGTAAGATACTATGTCAGATCCTTGGATGGGGTCATAGACTACTACTAATTAACACAAGTGGATTGTCATTCATTGACAAAGAAACAAAGTGAGGAACAAGGTGAGACAGAAGAATAAATCTTTATTGATAAATGAATAGCCAATTGATAGCACTCAATACAAATTTGCAATGCAGCATGGATTTCCAGAGAAGTACAACACTTGCATTGCCACTCTAGTTTACAATGAAATAAGAAAACCAAAAGTGCTTTCTGAAAACAATAGAACTAGTCTATTTTCATGCAACTCAAAATGCTATTGTCTGGATGCCTTAGAAATAGAGAGTCTGGATTTGTAAATAGAAACATGATTCATGGTGGATTAATAGTGGAGCTAGTTCACACATGACTAGTCACAAGGAGTTCTTTACTTTTTTGGTCACTTATGATGGAGCCAAGAAAGTGATTCACATGATGGTGTTCTTTACATTCCTTCACTTTCAACGAATTTGCTAAGTGTTGGTCAAATGATAGAGAAAGGATACATGGTATAGTTTGGTGGTGATGCTTGTTTCATTACAAAGGAAGAAATCTTGGTTGCTAGGGGCAATAGACAAGGTAGACTTTTCAAATTTTTTTACGGCTAACAAAAAGGATGGAATGGAAAAGGAGATTGGTCTTAACTTTCCAAAATTATCTTTTAGCATCAATAAGATTGGTGGATCTTATGCGAAGTCTAACAAGCTTCCTTATGCTAGATCTAGGTCAAGATCTAATATGCTTCTTGGAGATGTTCATATTTGTGCTAATTTGGCTAATTATGAGGATAATGATGGTTCTTCAATGGTTCTTCATGGCAAGTGCAAGCATGTCAATGGAGGTGGTGAAGGTTCGTCCTTGAAAAAGGTTGTTGCTAATGATTTCTTAGAACTAGAAGAAAAGCATTATCTGCTCAATAATGTTGTAGATTTCACCCTTTTTAGTACTAAACTTGATAAATGAAAGACTATAGACAAGTCTACACTACAAGACGCACGATTGCCAGCGCTTTTTTTTTTTTAGCATTTTTTTTAAGATAGAATTTAATACGAGGCGTGGGGGAGCATCGGGTCCGCCATTTGGCCTCGATATAAGCCTTGCAAATTTGAACGTGTTTTTTAGAGACGTAAAAGGAGGGTTATATAGAGTGTTATAGAGAGGGTCAAGTAGGCCAAATTTTATTTTATATTCAAGATAATGTACTATTTAGATGGGATTCAAAGTGGGATAAAATATTTTTTTGAAGGCAAATTTCTATCTACATGTAGGGATAGATTCAAAAGACAACTAACTAAAGAGAAATCATCATTTAATGAGCAACCAAAATTATAGCTAAGAAAAATATTATTGTGATTGCAAACAAAATACAACTGTGTATATTCGTAGAGAAAATTTAGTTTGTAATAATTATAGGTGTTCCATTCAAATCAAAGATTTTTTGATGTTTTGCAATGCTTTTTCATCCTGTTTTCTTTAACAAAAGAACATAAAAATAAGAAAATTTAAAACTGTAAAGACAATACATGAAATATGATGTTATTTGAAAATGATGTGCACAATGCAAATTCATTGCATTTTCAAATAACAAAAGAGACATACATTGCTTAAATAATCAAAGTAAGCAGTGCCAAGAAGCAAGTGTTATGTTAAACCATAAGAAATGAGATCCTATCATCAAAAGACTACTTCTTATCGATTCTTCTTATCAATGTAGGAGCTCCTTTCAATTGCGCAAAAACTTGTCACAATTGCAGTGCTCTCATTTGATTTAGTACATATATTATATCTCTTAGGAATATAGTGTATATTTTTACCATGCGTTATTCTCCATAAGGTGCACCACGAGGAAATCATATATATCTATGAGAATGATTGTAATATCACGATGAATGCCAAGTTCAACATATAATCAAAGTAATTTTGGTTTTTATTGTACAATATATGCATTCTTTATGACTACAATATACAATGTTCCATATATCTACAATTCTTCAATGGTGTGTAACTTGCATATTGTATTACAAAGGATTGAAACAAATTGTGCCGAAATGTTAGATATGCCTTGTTCACTATGACATGCCTTTAAACTGACTTGCTCTTCTGGAACAACATGAAAAATCAATCATGAATTTTGAAGTGCTTCTACAAAGTGAAGAAACAAAATGTCTCTATTACCAAAGCCTTGCTAGCTTTCCACCCTGATTCTGACAGAAAAGACACACGAAACAAAAATGTTCACAAACAATTTCGCGACACACGACACAAAATTGTTTCGTGACACAAAATCATTCGTGCTCCACAATGGACCAAGAAGATCAGCCAAGTACCATGGGGTACAAGTATTTGATCAAATATCATGACATCGACATAAGTACTCTAGAACGTGGCTAATCTGCCACTCTTGTAATCCGTGATTAGTTGTAGATGTTCAATCTTTCTAATCTGGAAGTTACAGGACGCGACACAAAAAAGTTCGCGAACTATATACTTTCTGCTTGATGCATAATATGGTAAGACAAAAATATACTAAATACATGTCCACCTGTGAGCGAGACAATTTTGTAAGTGGATCAGCAGATCTAGAAGTTCGCTAGTAAGCGAGACACTATTCGTGAGAGAATTGTATTTCTCTCACGCCAATGCACTGTGTAGATCTGTTGCACAGTGCTTGAAATCAGAAGATCAATAGATAACATTGTAGCTGTTATGCGCATATTATTCTGAATGATTGTATGATCTCGAATGAATATTTGTCTGTTACTATTCGTGTATCTGATTCACTTGTTTATTCAATTTCGCACATCGGTTGAATGCTATAATAATCTATAACGTAGATCAGCAGTGTCTGTCTACATTCTGGAGGATTGTATGAATGATATAGCCGGTAGTGACTAGCAATCATATCTGAATTTCACATGAACTGATTTTTTTCGCGAATGTTTTTCGCTTCGCTTCGCGATCACTTGGCTTTAAGTGTAAATCAATTTGAGAGCTCATTTAAGTTTCGTTTCGCTTCGCTTCGTTTCGTCTAGTTTTGTTTCATTTCATTTTGTTTCGTTTAGTTATAGAGCCTGATTGATCTTTTCGTGAATATCTCTCTTTCGTCTAGTTTCGTTTCATTTCATTGCAGAGCTTGACTGGATCGCAAATTCTTCTCGAGCAAAAAATATTCGTGATCAGAATAGTTTTGCAAAATGTTTGCGAATCGTTCGAGAGATTCCTATCAGTTCGTTATCAGAATTTTACTAGAATTTTGAATTTGCACACTTTCTATCAATGGTATCAGAGCCACCTTGTCATAGTCTGACATAGCCAAAAAGCTATCAGATCCAGGAGGCTAAGCATTCAAACAAAGAACCATTAACAAGTGAGAACACAAATTCAGGAGCAATGGCTTTAATAAGCAACATACAATCCAAGATCTGTATAGTCTTGGATTCATCAGGATCTAACTTCCTAGCATGGAAGGTTAAGACCTCGCTCATACTAAAGGGAGAAGGATTATTCCCCTAGGTAGATGGCACCGAAGAGATGCCTACAACAACAGGAAAGAGCTACGTGAATGGAGGGAGAAGAATGACAAGGCAGTCGCCTTGTTATCATCATCCATTGAGGATAGCCTGACTCTTGACCTGGCTACACTCTCTAAAGCAAAAGAGATGTGGGATACTCTACTCACAAGATTTCAGACGAAATCACGAAGTCAGATAATGATGCTTGAAAATCCGCTGACAAACCTGCAATGGGATGACAAAGACCTCACTTTCTTTATTAGAAAGATGAAGGATCTATTCCTTTCACTACACAATTTTGGAGCAGAAAATGTAGTGTCAGTAGAAAAGCAGCTCACTTATCTGTTGAGAGCCTTACCAAGATCCTTCCAGACAACCATAACACTACTAACAAAGGATCCTACAATGACACTCGAAAAGACAATTGTCGATATTCGAGAAGAAGTCGAAGCTCGAGAGCACCTTGATTACAAGGATGCTTCTGACCAAGCTCTCTACAACAACAAGGAGAAGACAAAGAAACAATTTAAGCCTAAGAGGGAGGAAAGCAAATTGTGATCAGCAGGATTGTGATCAGCAAATAGAAGGAACCAGCAAAGGCAAATGAAAGAACAAAGGAAGGTCAAAACAGCAGAGTGGAGACAAGAAAACATACGTGAGATGTAAAAGCGAAGGACATACTGTTGATTTGTGTTGGCTTAATCCAAAAATTGAGTGTATCCACTATCACAAGAAGGGTTATGCAGCCATGGACTGTCGCTTGAACCCAAGAAATAAATCAACTCAAAGTAGACAAGAGAACAATAATAGTTTGCCCTATGTCGAGGAGCCAGAGAGCTCAAAGATGGGCGAAGAAAGATTGAATCATGGTAATTTGACCGCCTACATCTGTGCAGACATGTGTGCAGTGTCAACACCTGAACACAGGAGGTAATCCTTGATTCATGGGCTACCTCACACTTCGTTACATCAAGATGAATCATGTCTGATTTTCGAAGTGCAGATCTATCAAGATTTATCATTCTTGGAGATGGATCAAAACATCAAGTGAATGGTATTGGTTCACCGTGGCTCAACACAAACGGTAGAGACAGACGACTCGAAGATATTCTGTTTGTGCCTACACTATAGTAGGACTTGCTATCAGTGGCAAGAATAGTTGATGCAGGGATGCGTGTAACGTTCTTAGATGAAGCATGCAATGTTGGTGATGCAAGTACCAGTACTTTGATCACTCAAGATAGAAGAAAAGACAATCTGTATTACTTGAAGGTACGCTTGCCTGCAGATCAAGTGCATCAGACTCATGATGATTCGCCAGATACTTTATGGCACAGAAGACTATGTCATATGAATTCAATGGCACTATATCAAGCAAGTCATCATGGAGCAATCACAGGGGTGAGCATCTCGAATGCAACCAGATTGATGACCTATGATGCATGTCTGAAGGATAAGATGTCATGCACTCTTTTTGTCAAGGACTCCTACAAAATGACCAAGATTTTGGAGTTAGTGCATTTTGACATCTGTGGACCTTTCAATGTGATCTCAATAGGAGGTTTGAAATATTACATTACCTTTATGAAGATTACAGTAAATTTGTCAGTCTATTTTATTCACAATAAATCAGAAGCATTTGACAAATTCATAGAGTATGTGAATTGGGTAGAAAGATGCATTGGTAATAAAGTGAAGCAGATCAGAACAGATTGAGGTGGAAACATCTTGAATCGATTCACTGACTTTTGCAATGATCATGGTATCATTCACAGAAGGACTGCATCTTACACATCATAGCACAACGGTGTTGCAAAAAGAAAGAACAAGACTCTAATGGAAGTTGTCAGATGCATGATGGCCTACTCAAAGGCTCCAAGAGTGTTGTGGGCCGAAGCAGTAACTACAGCTGCTTACATTCAGAACAGGACAGGAAAGTCTGGTGTTCATCACACGACACCACACGAATTATGGTGGGCTAGAAAACCCAATCTGACTCACATCCATATCTTTGGCTATGCAGCTTATGCACATGTTCCTGATAAGCTTTGAAAGAATCTTGATGAGAAAGCGGAACAGGGATATCTTGTAGAATATGATAATAATTCGTCATACTACAGAGTCTATATGCCAGAGACAAACACAGTGAAGACAGTCGGAGATGTCAAATTTGATGAGAGCAGAACGATGGCCAACGATGATCTTGTCAGTTATGAAGATCTTGAAAGACAGTACTATGATCTGCCAATTGTGACAGAGGGAGCAGAGGACGAACACTCAGACGAAGATGTTCGAGTCACATCTCATTCGAGTGATGAATCAGATGAAGAAAGATTCGAGAGACAGCCTACTACTACAGTACCTGTAAACCCAAATAGTTCCAGACTTAGCAGAGCAGATAAAGACAAAAGCATTGCAGATCCAAGAGGATCTCCTAGAAGGTCGACAAGACAACGAAGAGCGCCAACAAGATATGTGCCAGGCAGCTCAACTTCTACATCAAAAGAGTTTTGTGGATTCAATGGTGAACCACAGACATTCGAGAAAGCAATTGAATGTCTAGAGAAAGACAAATGGATCCAATCCATGAATGAGGAGATGGAATCCATGAGGAAGAACCAGATATGGATGTTGTAGCCATTTCCAGATAAGCGAAAGACTGTAAAATGCAAGTGGGTATACAAGCTGAAGTATGGACCGGATGGAGATGTCTCAAAGTATAAAGCAAGACTTGTGGCGAAGGGATTTTCTCAGAGATATGGTATTGACTATGCTGAGACCTTCTCTCCTGTCGTGAAACATTCGTCCCTATTTGCATATGCAGCTGCTTATGATCTCAGGATTCACATTGTGGACGAAAAGATAGCCTTTTTGCATGGTGAGCCGAAGAAGTCTACATGGATCAACCCCCAGGCTATATCTCGAATTCACTTCCTACTTATTGTTGAATTCACACGTGTGGGATGCCCTACACATGTACTTTTGATATCCTAAGCCCAATAATACCATAAAGATCAAACTAGCATTGATTGACAATAGGAAAGCTGATCATACAAGAAATATTATTGTGTTACAAGCAAGATCTGTCTACAAATAATGAAACTAAGTACAATAAATGCCTCAACTCAGCTAGAGATAGAATATGAATGTACAAACTCGAGTAGAGAGAGAGGGCTCAAAGAGCTTAGTCTCCAAATTTGCGTTACACACAAAAATCATCATCTTCTTAATGAGAGGACATCACATATATATAGATCCATGGACTCTCCTCCTACTTTGAGTTGAATTGGAGTTATGAATCCACCTCTCAAGCTATCTAGACTTATTCAAGCCACCTCAACATGTCTAATTGTGCCACCTAGTATTTTCATGCATTAAATGTGGCATGCAAAGTACAAATGGCAATTCCTATGGTAGCTCGAGTTTCTACTTCTACCTACCTTGAATATTTTATTCTAAGATGGGTCTTTACTAAGCCAAAAGAGCTCAATTCATCTTTGGCATTTTTAGGACCCCTACTTACAACATTAGATAGATTTTTTCAATCTATGCTTTGAGAAGGCACTTTTGCAAAGTGGCTTTGTGAGAAGATCAGCAATACATGAAGATGTGTCGACATGTTCCAAGTTGATTTCACCTCCAATGAGCTTTTTCCTTACAAAATGGTGTGCCACTTCTATATGCTTGCTCCTCCTATGAAAAATAGGATTGTTTGCAAGAGCTTGGGCCGATATGTTGTCACATTTGATTAAGGGAAGATCATCCTCTTTGATGCACTTTAGCTCCATGATTAACCTCTTGATCCAAAGCACCTCTTCAGTTGTTGTAGTGAGTGCTTTGTACTCGGCCTCACAAGAAGATAGGGATATGGTATCTTGCTTCTTTGAAAGCCAAGACATAAGATTGCCTCCAAGAAAGATAGTATATGAATTAATGGACTTTCGATCCATTTTATCACTTGCAAAATCGAAATCCGAATAGCCAACAATGGTTAGATCTTCATTCTTGTACAATAAACCATAATCTTGAGTAGAAGATACATATCTTAGAACTCTCTTGGCCATCTTCCAATGTTGGATCTTAGGATCTTGCATAAATTGACTCAATTTGTGCACACAATAGCTCAAATCAGGTCTAGTGTTAGTAAGCCAAATTAGGGAGCCTATAAGACTCCTATAAAGTGTGACGTCCTCGAAGGCCTCAACATAGAAAAGACATATCTAGATTGACAAATAAAAGCATACTCTTCATGAAAATCAATCTCAAGGCCTAAAATGTAATAGATCTCTCCTAGATCTTGCATTAAATTCTCCTCCTAATGCATCCTTAGTTTCTTGAAATAGCATCAAACAACTTCCACTAAGAATAATGTCATCTACATAGATTAGAAGAATGACAATATTACTACCATCAAACTTTAAGTACATAGAAGGATCATAGTCACTAAGCACAAATCCTAATGAGAGTAGAAAGTTGTTGAGTCTTGAATACCATGATCTAGGTGTTTGCTTCAAGCCATAAAGACTTCTAAATAGCAAACACACCTTAGATTCATCCTTGATGAATCCTTGAGGTTGTTCCATGTATATCTCCTCCTCAAGATAGCCATTCAAAAAAGCGTTGGAGACATCAAGTTGATACAATTTCCACTTAAAAATAAAGACAAGAGAGATTATGATTCTTATTGTCACCATCTTTGCTATAGGAGCAAAGGTTTCTTCATAGTCAAAGCCATATATTTGTGCAAAGCCTTTAGCACATAATCTTGCCTTGTACTTGTTGATGGAGCCATCATGATTGTACTTGATCTTGAATACCTACTTGCATCCAATGATGTGCATGTCAGGTGGTGGATCCACTAGCTCCCATGTTTGGTTGGTGATCAAGGCATCATATTCAATCTTCATGGCCTCATACCACTCCTTGGTATTGAGGGCTTCTTGGACATCTTTGGGCTCCTCATGAGAAACAAAATAAGCATAAGTGGAATCAAGATCCACTTGTTTTCCTTTGTCATCATAAGTGAGCCTCTTAGGCTTGGATCTCTCCCTCATGGATCTTCTAGGAGTGAAAATTCGAGGACTTTTATCTTCAAATCTCGACCCTTCCATATGTTGATTGTTTTCAATAACAAAAGGTGATAGATTTTGAGGTTGCTTGATCTCGGCCCCTCCAAGATTGGACTTTTCTTCTTCATGAAAAACTACATCTCTACTTTCAATTACTTTAGAAGTAGAGAGCATGTAGATTCGATAGGTTTTCTTGTTGGATGAATACCCAACCATTTCTTATTTGCTTGCACAAGGATCATCCTTCTTTCTCGTTTCCAAGGGAATATGGACAAAGCATACGCATCCAAATACTCTAAGGTGATCAACCTTAGGTTTCTTCAAATAAAGTGCTTCATATGGTGACTTTCCTTCAAGTGCAACATGAGGGAGTCGATTGCAAAGATAGTTTGAACAATTGATGGCCTCACCCCAAAAGTCTTTTGGCACATTCACACAAGGTTCTATTCTCTCTTTCAGCCATCCCATTTTGAGATGGTGTATATGCACAAGAAAACTCTCTTTTAATGCCTTCAAGCTCACAATAATCATGAAATTTATTGGAAGTATACTCACCACCTCCATCACTTCTAAGAATCTTGATTTTGTATGAAAATAATTTTTCAACTAGAGCATTGAACTTTAGGAAATAGTCAAACACCATAGACTATGAAGCTAGAAGATATAATCAAGTGAATCTTGTGAAATCATCAACGAAAGTTACAAAGCAAGTAGCACCACCCTTGGTCCAATGAAGATGAGAAGTGCACATCTAAGTGTATGAGCTCCAATGGATATGTAGTCTTGATAGATATGTATCAACATTGAAATTCACATCTAGTCCAATTGCCCAACACTAATAGGATTTTTTGTTATTTTAGGAACAAAAAGTACTTTAGACAGATAAAGAACTTTTGATGATGAAAGCTTTAAGGGAATGGTCCCTATGCCTTCAATAGCACACTCATGATCATTTGATGTGTAGATGGACTTCTTGGCTCCTTCATAAGGTGTCATGGATGAAAAAGAATGCTTGGAGCTACACATATGTGAGGAAGCTCCACTGTCAATGTACCACGAACCATCCTTCTTGAAAGGTGATGAAGAAAAACTCGAGACCATAAGAGATCCCTCTCCATCACTTGCATGAGCATCTTCCTTCTCTTCATTGAAAATGTTGGGTTGCTTGAATTGACTCTTCTTCTTGAAGCGATTGGTGGCATAATGCCCCTTCTTGCCACAAAAGAAACACTTGATGTTTTTCTTCTTCTTCTTGGATGTGAAAGCTTGAGAGGACTCATCCTTTTCTCCTTTCTCCTTGGAAATAAGATTGTTCTTGCTTGAAGAGGATTGGTGTTGATTCTTACTTCTTGACTTGTGCTTGTCCTTGGTAAAGAGGGCTTTACCATCAATGTTGAGAGACAGTCTTTCCATTTTCAAGAGTTTATACTCTTGTCTTGATTCTTCAGAAATGAGCACACTTTGGAGTGCTTCCAAACTTGGTAGCTCCTCCTTAATGGCATAACTCTGAACAAGGTTGTCATATTCCTCCTTTAACCCATTAAGTATGACTTGAACAAGTTCATTTTGGTTGATGGAGTCTCCTATGCATGACAATTTTCTATGGAGGTCTTTAACTCTCATTACATAAGCTGAAGCACATTCATCACTTCTCTATACACTTTGAAAAATTTGGTTTCTTAATGTTACAAGTCTAGAAGTATTCTTTGCCTCATAGATGGACTTGAGAGTATCCCAAGCATCTTTGGCATTAGTACAAGCACCAATTTCTCTTAAGATGTCATTTGAGACATTCATTTTATAGAGCCATTCTAGCTCTCTTTTTGTACTTTGAAATTTCTTGAGGAATTTGTGGTTCTTCTTCAATACCAAGTACGATATCCATCACATCTTGTGGAATTAAGACAGATTCCATCCTAACCTTCCAAATTGAGTAATTGGAGGTTGACAATCTTTCACTTGCTTCTAATAGAAAGACACCAATTGAAGTCATAAAGGATGATGGAAATCAGAAAAGATGGATAAAAAAAATTGCTTATCTTCTCACTATAGAAACCAATCAAGGGTAAAAAACCAAATCCTATGTAAGACTAAGCAAAAAACTGCGAGTTAGATCTCACTAGTTTGACAATCTCTCTAAAACAAGATTTAAATCATCAAAAAAGATGAACTATGGCAAAAGGTATGGTTCTCTGAATTTCACACGTGTGAAATACTCCAAAAATGTCAAATTGACTCAAACACAATCTATTTGTATGAAATAATTTGCCTAGATCCTCTAAATTTTGCCTAAATCACATATAGATGAGATTGGTTAACTTCTGGATGATTTTTGTGATCATTCAAGCAATAAATGACATGTACTCACGATTTGCCACAGGTCTAGGTGCCCTACCTACGACTATTCAAAAGCTTATAACTTTTGATTGGCTTATCAAACTGTCATGATTCAAATTGCATCAAATTCTACACATTTCTAGCTTTCTAGTGGGCCAAATTGCATGAAATTTGAATCTAAGGTGAGAGAGAACCACCAAACCGAAAATGGGCGGATTTCACACGTGCCTGCACCTGAAATTCCGTACAGTACCTGATCTGGACCATTCAAAGTGGTTTGAAGCTCTAAATCACCAAAAAACTACAAACTAGCTAGAAAGTAAAATCTAGACAATTCCTAGCTTGAAATCTGATCAAATTTGCAAACTTTTTTATTAGATTTCCTAGTAAATCTTAGGTAGGCTCTGATACCATGTTGAATTCACACGTGTGGGATGCCCTACACATAAACTTTTGATCTCCTAAGCCCAATAATACCATAAAAATCAAACTAGCATTGATTGACAATAGGAAAGCTGATCATACAAGAAATATTATTGTGTTACAAGCAAGATCTGTCTACAAATAATAAAACTAAGTACAATAAATGCCTCAACTCGGCTAGAGAGATAATATGAATGTACAAACTCGAGTAGAGAGAGAGGGCACAAAGAGCTTAGTCTCCAAATTTGCATTACACACAAAAATGATCATCTTTTCAATGAGAGTACATCACATATATATAGATCCATGGACTCTCCTCCTACTTTGAGTTGAATTGGAGTTATAAATTCACCTCTCAAGCTATCTAGACTTATTCAAGCCACCTCAATACTTATGCATGCAGAATGCATAGGAGTATCTACGGTTTGAAGCAGTCAGCGCGACAATGGTACAAGAAGAAAGATCAAGCTCTGAAATCCTTAGGATTCAAGCCACTAATGGCTGATTCCAATGTTTATGTAAAAATTGCAGATGGAAAGATCATCATTGTAGTTGTGTATGTGGACGACACTTTGATACTCTGCAAGAGTGAGAAGATTATTGCTGAAGTGAAGTATGATATCTCGAAACATTTTGAGGTTGCAGATCTGGGAGAAGCTAGATGTTATCTTGGCTTACAGATTGACAGAGACTATGAGGGAGTTAAATTGTATCTTCATCAGTCCAGATATACCTAGAAAATCTTAAAAGATTTCGGGATGTTGAATTGCAAAGGAGCGAATACTCCAATGTTTGCAGGAACAGTGCTGACGAATAAAAATTGTTCGAGGGCTAAAGATGAAAGAGAATTGATGCAGCTTACACCATACATGAAGCTGATCGGATCGTTGATGTACCTTGCAGATAACACACGTCCTAACATTGCTTATGTCATGTTCAGGATGAGCCAATTCTGTACAAATCCAGGCTCGACTCATTGGAAGATTACAAAATGAATGTTGCAATATCTTCAATTAATAAAACATTTTGGTTTGTGTTATTCTCGTGATGCAGATTTCCAAATGCTTTCCTACAGTGATGCTAGCTGGGCATCTCTCAAGGACGACTACAAAAGTGTCTCAGAAAGATGCACCATCGTGTCAGGAACAACAATTCTCTAGGTCAGCAAGAAGCAGACCATTGTGGCTCATTCATCCTACAAAGAAGAGTACGTAGCAGCAGCAAAGATGGCCAATGAAATAATTTGGCTCAAACAATTCCTTGACGAACTAGACGAAACGAAAAATGAACCTCTAGTTTTGTAGATGGACAACACATCTGCAATACATCTGACAAAAGATCATGTTTTTCACTCAAGGACAAAACACATTGCAATCAAGTACCACTTGATAAGGGATCTGATCGGGAAGAAGTTGTTGCAGACTACTTTCATTGGAACGAAAGATATGGTAGCTGACATTTTCACACAGGGCTTAGACAAAGGTCTATTTGAGAAACAGAGGAGCAGTCTTGGAGTCGTCAAACTATCATGCTTTGAGAGGGAGCTGAAGAAACAAAATGTTTCTATTGCCAAAACCTTGCTAGCTTTCCACCCTGATTATGACAAAAAAGACACACGAAACAAAAATGTTCGCGAACAATTTTGTGACACACAAAGGAGCAGTCTTGGAGTCTTCAACCTATCATGCTTTGAGAGGGAGCTGAAGAAACAAAATATTTCTATTGCCAAAGCCTTGCTAGCTTTCCACTCTGATTCTGACAGAAAAGACACACGAAACAAAAATGTTCGCGAACAATTTCGTGACACACGACACGAAATTGTTTCGCGACACAAAATTATTCGTGCTCCACAAAGGACCAAGAAGATCAGCCAAGTACCATGGGGTGCAAGTATTTGATCAGATATCATGACATCAACAGAAGTACTCTAGAACATGGCTAATTTGCCACTCTTGTAATCCGTGATTAGTTGTAGATGTTTAATCTTTCTGATTTGGAAGTTACACGACGCGATACGAAAAAGTTCGCGAACTATATACTTTTTGCTTGATGCATAATACTGTAAGACGAAAATATACTAAATACATGTCTGCTTGTGAGCGAGAGAATTTTGTAAGAGGATTAGCAAATCCAGAAGTCCGCTAGTACGCGAGACACTATTCTTGAGAGAATTGCACGCCAATGCACTGTGTGGATCTGTCGCATAGTGCTTGAAATCAGACTATCAATAGATAATATTGTAGCTGTTATGCACATATTATTCTGAATGATTGTATGATCTCGAATGAATATTTGTCTACGCTTATTCGTGTATCTAAATCACTTGTTTATTCAATTCTACACATTGGTTTGATTTTGTTGAATGCTATAATAATCTATAACGTAGATCAACAATGTCTGTCTACATTCTAGAGGATTATAGGAATGATATAGCCGGCAGTGACCAGCAATCATATCTGAATTCCACATGAACTGATTTTATTCACGAATGTTTTTCGCTTTGTGTTTCGCTTCGCGATCACTTGGCTTTAAGCGTAAATCAAATTCAGAGCTCATTTTAGTTTCGTTTCGCTTCGCTTCGTTTCGTCTAGTTTTCTTTCGTTTCGTTTTGTTTCGTTTCGTTACATAGCATGATTGATCTTTTCATGAATTCTTCTCTTTCGTCTAGTTTCGCTTCATTTCGTTTCGTTTCGTTTCGTTGCAGAGCTTGACTGGATTGCAAATTCTTCTCGAGCAGAATTATTTATGATCAGAACAATCTCGCGAACTGTTCGCGAATCGTTCAAGAGATTCCTATCTGTTATTTTGTACTACTTTTCATATATAAATTGCATTTACATTTAGAAGTATAATAGAAGGAATAAAGAATTGCAAATAGTAAATGAGCTTTGGGTACTTATCAAAAAACTAGTCCTTAAAGAGATTGATTGTTTAGTTGTAGTTGTTGTTTTTGCAAAAACAGTTGCTTCACTATTCATGCCAAGGAATATGTTTCCTACTCACTGTTTGCACAATTGAGGCGATAATCAATCGTGAGACACCAGCATGACATAATTGCCATCCTCAATTGTGAGACACCACTGCAACTTTATCATCACCGTCATACTCAACCTCCAGATCCTTGGCAACAATGGAACCTGCAAGTCAAAATTGTTTAGCTTGAAAGAGAAGAGGCAATGGTTGGCAACAAAAAGCTAGCAATCAAACTAGAAGAATACATGAAGAACTTCAAAATAATTTCTTCATCGACGCCTTATAGCACAAGCATATAAATTGCTAATTGACTACGGAACCTTAGAACTTATGTTCATGTGCAGCAAATAAAATGTCTTTAGTTCCAACCAAAGAAGTTCAAAAGGCAAAGTGAGAAGAAGGGTCGTCAACTCTATCATCTCGTGGCAGTTGCATGTCCTAGTTTCCAACAACAAATTATTGATTGATGGAAATAGCGTAGTGCAAGATCAAAGTAAGTGATTTTATTGAGATAGGAAAAAAAACTAAGCATAAACCCAACTTGAATTTGTATTGTAATAGGTGGGCATTTGAATCAGCAAACTATAGAGCCATATTGGCATGATATTACAACAACACCTACCAAAATATTGCTAGCTCATGATGTATTATCAAGGTATAGACTCGAGGACTTTCTTATTGGCAAAATCTCAGATTTTTGTCTTTAAAACATGGAGGGTTGGCTTTTCAGATGGGCTCAAATTGGTTCTATCAAAAGAGCAGTGAAGAATTGAACAAATTGGATCTAAAGTTACGTAGAACTATGGAGCCTGATCATAGGTTCTTGGCACGTAGGATGAAACAATATAAAATGTACTGAATGATGCATTAATATACAGTACGCCTTTTGATTGTCAATTTCTTCGAACAATTGTTTGTGTGTCATTGTGATTGTAATCACTGAATGCTGATTGCTCTTGTATGTGCGAGTGTGATTTGCTTTTCGGCTGTCGATGAACCATTACCTTTAATCTCAATTCGATTTTCGTCGAGAGAAATAACACGTGGTCTCTTCGCCAAATCTTACACAAAGTTTGGAACGGGGCAAGCGGTTAGTGCTAACGTTCTATCAGCTTTAAGCAAATATTCTGGTGCAAACATTTTCACCGTACACTGAAACGTTTAGAATCTAGCAAACAAAATGTTTATCACTGCAGAGAAAGATGTATGTAATTCAAGTCTCAAGATGCGTACGACTTCGAAACCAATCAGGTACTCTGCGCTGATTGCACCTCCTAAGGTCGTAATTATCCTCAGTATCCCCAACCTTGGGCTGCACTGACAAATGCCTAATCAAACATCACAAAAGCAGAGAAAAATAATGTTATCGTGGCAACCACAGACGACTCGCTACCGTACCCTGCTCTGGGGTGGTATGCCTCCTGGATCCATGTCTATGGCTGTTACTTTCGCTCCTGCTTCGATTTGTATCACCGTATTTTTCTTTGATCTGCAAAGAATCTCATAGTTTCAATATAAATGAGAGATAACATATAGAAGAAAGATTTTTATGCCGTAAGTAATTTCAAATGCACGCAAACACGTGATCTGTCCTGCCTTCTCAGATTGTTTCTTTCACCAAATCATACGCAATCATCAGGCTTAAACTGGAAAACGCAGTCAGTGCCTGTGCAATGGCCTAGCCTACACAATCCCGAATGGTTCCTTGAAAGAATTTTCTGCAGATGGAAGTTGGAATAGCACCTTTCCTTTCACTGTCTTACTGCTGCCGCCCAGTAGCGAAAATTGCACCAGGTAAATGAATTGCTCTCTTCAATCCACTCAATCTGCTCCTAAACCCACTTCAATGCAGATGCTTTTTTAATGTATGGCTGCCGTGTCTGCTCGTCTGCTCCTGCTGCCCAAAGCGAATGAAAGGTACGAAGAACAAAAGGAAACGGCAAACGTCTGAACGTTGGAACTTGGGACGCACCCATTTTAATCGAAACTCCCTTACTCAAAACTACGCACAATACCCTAAATGTTTCGGAGTGGGCATAGCTTAATCAAAACTCACATGTATGTCAACAAAAAACCTGAGATGCTACCCTAATTTGTACCTATTTGTACCTATAGCCTTTCTTGAGTCAACCTTTCATGAATTGGAGGACCCACTTCAGATTCATTCATCAACCTCACACTAAAAGATTGTTTGAGGCGTTCTACGTTTGATTGTTGTACCACATTTTTAATTCGATTTATTTGGTTAAATTTTATAGTGTGCAATCAGATTATGCCCTAAATGTTTGGGAGTGGGCATAGCTTAATCAAAACTCACACACTTGAGGTAAGTTGTGCAAATGAGAGTAGTCATCTTGTCCTCTCTCTCTCTCTCTCTCTTTCTCTCTCTCTCTCTCTCTCTCTCTCTCTCTCTCTCTCTCTCTCTCTCTCTCTCTCGCACACACGCACAACCATGTTAATTTTTTAATGTTCATTTTTTTTGGCAAATACACCTCATCATTAACTATCATTCGGTTATTTGAAAGACTAATTCAAGCACATTCTTTAAGTCTTTTGGTGGGAAAAAATTTCACGTCATTTTAAAAAAGTTATAAACTAAAAAATTCTATAATGTTGTATATTTTTTGCACCAATTTATTTATTGCATAGGTTTGTTGTTGTTTCCTGATTTTCTACAACGAGTGCAATATTATAGCATAATATTTATTTCAAAAATCAAGAGCTGGTCGTCATTAGTTTTTATGTCATTCAAAATTCAAATAAATTCATCAGAGAAACCATTGAGTGACCGTATCTTCTAGTTACAGATTGTCAAGGTCGATATCAAAACTTCATCCCATCAAGCTACAAACTTCACCTTTAATCAATTTATCAATTGAAACAACATGTAGAGCAACAAGCTATTTACAAGGAACAATTGTAAAACGATATGTTTCTGAAAATCGTATAGTTTTTCTTAATACCAACCTACAAAAATCTAGAAATATTTCAGAAACAAAAAAGATTTTGAAAACATTGCTCGACCACAATCTCTCAAACAATCCAATGATGCAAGAAATCCTTACTTTGTATGAAACAAACATTGTTTGGTTTGTGTTTGGTATATACAAACACTATGACATGTCTGCTTGATAAAGATCAACTGGAATCAATTTTTGAAGCAATGCAAACAAATCCAATGATTCACAACTTTGTAATTTTGGAAGACATCACAAAACAAACATCTAACCAAAAACACTAAAAAACTACCATATAACACCAATTACGTAGCAAAATAAACTTGCAACAATGCTCAATGCAATTTCAGCCAATATCAAAGGCTTACTAGTAAACCTAGACAACGACAAAATAATCATTTGAAAACATCATTATTATTTTTTATTCAATTAGATTACATTAAATGAGAGTTAGCTCATTTTTTCAATTTTCACGCTATACCTCCATCTCTATTAATAATGTAAGTCTAGACTAAACATGTGATTATCTTATCCACTAATACACAATATTTAGCTCTACAAAAAGACATACTTGAATACATGTCCAAAAATCAGAATGCAAATGAACAAAACATCTTCAAACATGTCTTAAAGTATAGTCTTGGACCAATCATATCTAGATGAACTCCATCTTGGCATCAACAAAACTTCAATGGTTTACTTTCCTTGGTGGAATGTTGGAGACTACCACATTATTTCCTAAATTTGACATTTGATTAAATGACCAATAGGAAATAGGATGAAAATCCAACATATTGAAAACCAGATTTAAAAATCTAACAATTACTCTGGGTATTTTTGTACATATATAAACAAGCCCAACAAAATAGAAAAATTTGAGCGAGGGTCGTGGCATCCTGTGAGTGTAATTTTCATAACCCAATGAGCACAAGTAAAATATTGTGCCAGTGAATAAAGTAGACTTGGGCCATGTAAATAAAATAATATAGAAGACCCAAAGTCCAAGTTGTTAAGTTTCAAGTTATTAGTCAAAGTCAAATTGGTGGTAGGTAGAGTGTGCTTCTTTGTGCACCGTAGATTTAGTTATGAGGTGAGTTATGCTCTGATTAGGGTCCTTAAATAAATATTGTTTGACCATATCACCTTGAAAATTAATGTTTTCAAGGCCTGCCGCCGTAGGGTGACCTCAACTATGCGCCACGCCTCAGCACACCAGCCCTAGGTGAACCCTAAACCTATTTAACCCTAGACCTAGGTCGACTCTAACCCTAAGGATGCGTTGCTATAGTATTTAAGGCATAGCCCTTAGCAATTTCAGTTATCCATTAATTTTATAGGCTTGTTGTTTTTATGCATTTAGTTGTTTTCTTAGTTCATCGCTATTGAGGCTGGCATACCTTTTCATTTGTTCTATGATCAGTGTGAGAAATATAAACTAGTTTAGTCATGTTTAATTCATTTGGCAATTTAGGCCAATATGCATCTTAGACTTAAAGATAAACATTATGAAGTTATTTTAGTCTACGTTCATTTGAATTACCATTTTAGAAAGTGTGGGAAACAGAAGTAGGCCGAGTTTGGGAAGATTCAAATTTGAATGTCTGGTACATTGAATTTAGTCCATTTACATATAGGGCTTGGAATAGATCTAGAAGTTTCCTATTGTTGATAAGCTTGGAGAAGGACATCCAAATAGGTCAAGGACCTGTTATAAATAGTATACAAACGTGGGAAGAGGGTCTCTCTCTCTCTCTCTCTCTCTCTCTCTCTCTCTCTCTCTCTCTCTCTCTCTCTCTCTCTCTCTCTCTCTCTCTCTCTCTCTCTCTCTCTCTCTCTCTCTCTCTCTCTCTCTCTCTCTCTCTCATTCATGCTTATACATGATTTCACTTTGGATTCATATATCCATATTTGAAATGTAGTGTTGATATCTTGCAATCTTGTGTGTAGAATGCTATCGTAAGGTGAGTAATGGATCCACACATGTGAAATACAATGCTTTACTGTTATTGTACGAACATCAATTTCATTTTATCATAGATTTGATCTTATTGAGTTTACATCACTTATGTGTAGTTGATGTTAGATTTCTACATTGTCAATGGTGCTAGATGTGTTGTTCATAACCAAAGATCAAAGGGACATATTGGATCTTAGTGATCTGATAATTCTTCACATGGTATCAGAGCTATTGTTGCAAGTTATAGAAGGATCAGCCATCTCTAGCAAGGATTTGGAGGAGTTACCAATTCTAGAGCATGCTAGATTGTGTTCTACTAAAAAATCAAGCATTTTTCATGTGTAGAATTGATTTTTTGTAAATCAAAACTCAATATAGGGTTATGAACTTGAAGTAGGCTGATTGCACACATTACTTACTAGATTTGGGCAACTTTAATTGCACTAGATAGGTCTCATTGAAGACTACAAGATTCTATATCAACTTTGTAGCATTTGCATATAGAATCTGCATGATTCAATTTTTTGTACTTTTTTCAAAACCCTAAACTTGTTTGGATCTCTTGTTTTTGAGGTTGTTGGACTTCTCAAGAGTGTGTTTCAAGTTTAGGAAGTGTAAAAGCTCATGAGATTGTAGGTTGATCATGTGTTAATCAAGTATTTTCCATTCTATGTGTTGATTTTGCTAGATTTGGTGCAAGAAAGAGATTTGAGAGATTCCATATCTTTGTGATTTCTTCTTGAGTTCATTTGTTGACATTCAAGAGATCCAAATCAGAGGAGGGGATTGGAAATCCTTGAAAATGTCTCTGTTGAAGCCACATGCATGAGTTGCCTCATGCGAGTAATTGTTTGCTGTAAAAATTGACTTGATAGGTCCATCATAGGTAGATAAATTTGAGAAATACTCCCTCTTACTTGTCATGTGGGAGCTAGCTCCACTATCTATCCACCAAGGGTCTTGTTACGAGCTTGTGACTAGTGCCGAACCCTAGAGAACACGTATAGGTCAGATACCACAGTCAGGGTCATGTCCAGCGTACATGACCAACAGGGCAAGACAGTGTGAGTAGTGTGCCTTAGCACGGTCCATAGCCATGGTGGGCCTAACACAGCCTAGGGACCCTGTAAGCAGGATAGGACCTCTAGTTGGGTCCCGACGTGCAGTCGGCCACGACAGTGACACGTGGCCGACACTTGGCAGTTGCATGCTACCAGGTCTCACACTGGGCTAGGAGGGGCTTGCTCCATATCAGGGAGTAGGCAAGGTTGGGTGGATCAGTTAGTGTTTGCCCTACTGTGGTGTTAGTATCTATTACAAGTCTTCACCTCTTATGCTTGAAGATGAGAAACTTGACATCATGAGTGAATCTTCATGAGATCTCTCCTCTTCGAACTACCCAAAATTCTAAAATTTGACTTTTTTCAAAAGTAGTGATTTTGCAAAATAGTAACTTTCCAAGGGATCCATTTACATATGTTCGGACCTATTTTCAATAATCGAAAAAACCATTTATGTGGCCCGAACTTGGTTCTTCTGTGAGTTCTAATTTGCAAAGCACTTTGTATTGTTGAAAAACATGATTGCATATTCCCTTTCCATGTATGTTATTTGGCGCCCTTCATGATTGGAGGAATATTCTATTATTTTTGGCTGTTGTTGTGCTTGTATTGTGTAGGACGATGACTTGCAGTCACATGACTATCGGAGAATTCGACCAGATGTTGCCATACAATCCACAAGATTGAGACGTGCAAGCTCCCGAGAGCCACCACTTTCCTTGCATACACCACCCGTGGACTTGCATGAAGATATGTCCCAAGGAGACATAGTACACGAGGATGTGCCATTCACAATGCATGTTCACGAAGGGCACATGGATGACATGATGGATGCATTCTTCACGAACGCACCCAGGCCACATTGACAACGGAACAAGAGATGATGCATGGATTTTCCTTTGTACGAGGGTGGACAAATGTCAAAGTTGTGAGCTTGTTTGTTACTTTTGAACTTGCAAACTAAGTACGGGTGGTTGGATGTGAGCGTCACGGAGTTGTTTGCGTAAGCTTGCGAGCTTCTTGTGTGTTATTATAGACAAATTGATTTCATCTCATTTTATTTTTTTATGCGTTGTGAGAAACTATATATAACTAATTACATAAATATATATTTTGTCGCAGTTTGCTCAGAAAAATATTGTTTCCAAATAACACCATGGCAACATCTTGAAAAGAAGCCAAGAAAATGCTATCTGTGGTCGCCATGGATTACAAGAGTATTCATGCATGTCCCAATGATTTCATCGTATATTGAGATGAGTTTGAGGAGGCAAGCACATGTCCATGCTGTGGGGAACACCGCTACAGGCAAGATTTACAAGGAGCGACCATACCCACCAAGGTGGTAAGACATTTTTTCATCATACCCAGGATACGCCACATGTTTAAGTGTAATTCTATCATGGAGCTAATGACATTTGAGCAATCGTTCATTGGATGATACTATGAGGATCCCTGCCAATATCTCCAACATGGAAGCACATGGATGCGACTTGGCAAAAGTTTAGGGATGAGCCTCGCCATTTGCATTTGGGGTTGGTGATAGATGGTGTGAATCCATTCGGTTTGTGCTCCACATCATGGTTGTCCTTGTAAATTACAACATCACCCCTTGGCTAAGTATCAAGAAGGGGCACCTAATGCTCGCCCTTCTTATCCTAGGAAAATACAAGGCAAAAAATATGGACGTGTATATGGATCCCTTGATAGATGAGCTAAAGATTCTATGGCAAGGAGTCCAAGTGAGCGATATATTAAGACCACTGAGACAAAGAGATTTTGTGGTAAAGGGGATCTTGATGTGGACGATGCATGACTTTCCTGGATATGGGGAATGTTCGGGTGAGATCTCCTTGCTATGGGTTCGATTCATGGTATTGTATTAAATTTTATGTGCATTCACAAATTTTCTTTCAATTTGAACATTGGACCCACGATTAAGTTGGTTGTTTTGTCTCAATGTAGGGCTCCAAACTAGTGGCTACAATGCATTCCCTATTTGTATTTGCAAGCATGTCACTTACAACATCTATGAAAGATGGTTTATGAGGGCCACACTCGATACCTTTCACAACGAATTTCTGATATTCAGCAGGAAAGTGAAAGTGATGTCAAGGCACCAATCCTCGATGAAGAATTATACTTGAAGACTTTCGGAACATTGTTGTCAGACACACAAGCAGCCATTTAGCATTTTGTCAGCCTAGAAAAAGTCTCAAGGAAGCTCAGATCAAAGTATGATTCCATTCAAGCATACCTAATCCAGAAGAATGCGGAGCTGATCAAGAAAGATACAGCCCTCGAAGAAGCGAGAGGTAGACAGGATGCTACGCTGGAGGTACTTGAAGCAATTCAACAGCAGTCCAATGCTTTTGAAAATGAAAATATATTGCTCAAGCAGCAGATCTAGACCCTGCAGGGTTTTTTGCAAGAGGAAAGACATGTACGAGCTAGAGTAGTAACGAGGAGCTGAGTGACAAACTCAGCAATGCCATTACCAACAAGGAGAGTGCTGAAGCAAATCAAAGGCAACTCCAGAACTCTGTTGTCCAGCTACAGAATTCTGCAGACATGCTGAGGAAAGGCAACCAAATTTATAAGAGACTGGCCGAGGAGGCAGTTTTATGGCGAATAAGCGTCGAAGTATCACATGGGAGATACAAGTTCGACCCAACAGCTTGGAAGGGCATACAAGAAAGAATTATCCAGACCTTCTAGCTGCAATATTTGCAACCCCATATGGTTTCATATGAGAAATTGAAAGAAGAACTGGAAGAGACTAAGTTTCAATCAAGCCAAACCTAGAATTTTGAAGACGGCAGAAATGAACGTAAACTGTCACTGTGAGCCTTTCGAGTAGTTATGCAGACTGTGTAAAAGTTGCTTGCGACTGATCCAGGAAATTGGACCATTGTTGAGGAAGAATGTAAATCCAGAAGTAGATTTACGAGTGTCTATATCTCCTAGTTATGGACTCGGCTCATTACATTCGCCGCGTCCATTTATATTTATAGTTACTTTACTTTATGCAAAGCAGGCCTTGGGCCCTTTTTTATTCATTAGTGACATTCAGACTATATGGTTGGCCTTTGGCCTTATTATTCATTATTAGGCCATTTGGACATATTACTGGAGAGTGGGGGCCTTCTTGGAGGGCGCACTATTATCCGTCCCAGTTGGGCCCTAGCCACTAGAAGCTTCCTTTTAGGGCTTCCTCTTGGCTATAAGTAGGGAAACTGTGTCATTTGTCATTCAACTGATGATATTGATCTCTCTCTTTAGCCTCCTTAATCTCGCTCTTTCCTGCTTTCTAGGGTTAAGTCTTGCTTATGTGATGCTTTCATAGCTTAATTCTAGATCAGCTGTGGCTCTATTCGTAACTTGGTATCAGAGCACTTTTCTGAGCACAATCTGGAATTTTTTTCTTTGCTGTCTTGCCTTGCTCCTCCATCGTTGTTCCTACAGCTCCATTACCGTTTTGACCGCCCTGTTCCATCGCTGCTCCTTCCACTCCTTCCTGCCCAACGTTCCCCCTGTTTTGTCCCCTCTTTTCTTTGCTGCCCAGCGCTCCTCCTCTTCCTTTCCATCGCTGTCCCTGCCTTCCGACCTATCACTTTCGTCTGATATTTTTCCAGTTTGCAGCCATCTTCCACAGTTAGTTCCTTGACTGTCCAGCGCCCATCCTCATCCAAAAACTACCCAATTCCGACATCATTTGCTATTCCAAACAGCTAAAATTCTTCAACCTGTAAATCGCTGCCTCAGCACTCCCAACTTGTCACTTTTGCCTTTTTTTTTCTCCAATTCCAGCCATCTTTTACAGATTATCAAAAGGCTGTCGCGCGCTCATTCTCCACCACATTTTCAGGAATTCTGACTCCGTTTACTCTTTCAAATTCACATTGTATCCCTGGCTGTCCAGCGCATTTTTACAGCTTCTCCATTGTTCATTGCTGTCTGTCATAGTTAAGCATAGTGGTAGCTCATGAATCTATTAGTATCATTGTACTCCTCCTTTTGGATCTAATTGATTTTGAGATTGAGTGGATTTTGAGTGTCATTGAATTTCTAGCTTTCTCTCTCTACCCGAGAGCTCATGATGGTTTTTCTCTCTCTACCCGAGGAGAGCAGCTTGTTTTTACTTAGAATACTTTTGGAACACTTCCCACACGTGTGAGTGAGAGTTGGAAGTGATTGAATGCATGTAGTAGTGTGTTTTTGCCATAGAATCAAAGATAGATCTTGAATCTCAATCTAGTCTTGATCTTGGTGCATCTACACACCTTAGGAGATCACAAGTACATGTAGTGGACAATCCACACGTGTGAAATTCAACAAAGAACACATGTCGCTGATCCATTCGGCCTTTGATTTCATACGATTTGCATTCGTGATATCGCCATCATGCGAGCAACCTCGTCCCCAGGTCTGTTCCTAACACCCTCTCGTGTCATAGCGATATCGGCCTGACTTTTCTAGTATCGCCATCACGCGATCCCCTGCCTCTCCCCGCCTGACTCTACCACTCTCTCGCTTCGTAGCGATATCACCCTCAGAGTTCTCAGTGTCGTCATCACGTGAGATAATCTAGCTCTCTCTTCTACTATATCTATGTCCTCGTGTGTTATAGATATTTGGCCTCAATGGCTCGGACGAAGCAAATCGCTAGGCTTATCAGTTTTGTTTAATCGTCACATCCCCAAACTTCTGAACCCGTACGTCCACAAAGATGCGGAAGACCAGCAATGTAAGCTCTGATTGAATGTGATCGAGTGTCCAATCTTCTTCCACTTCAATTGTTGTAAGGGTAGAATTATTTTGCCTCACTTGGATTTCTATTTGATCTTGGTGATTCACTATAAAATCTTAACCATCCATTGCCAACTTTGGACCATCTTCTATAATAAAATGTTAAAGAAAACACTTGTTTTTCTATAAGATATCTAAATTTCATTGACAATTCATTAACTATGCACTCGATATTGCCATTACTCTTTTTATCCCAATGACCATCAAGGAGGCTTGATAACATACTCGAACAACGATTTCCTATGCTGCCTCAGAGCAAAGCCTTCTGGGCCCTCAAGCATTCGCAGAACAATCTCAAGAAGATCCTTGTAATATCCAAAGGTAGCAACCTTCACAATATTAGCCACAAGAGTAGCAGGATGGTTCTCATGTAGCCAAAGAGCAGCAGTGTAGAACTTCGCTTTATTAACGTTTTACCTTTCCACGAACTCCTCTCAACTGGAACACAAGCTTGAGAGCAATCAAAGCATCTTCCAGCCATGCCTTCTCAAGCAAGTTTACTACTCTGGCTGCCTTCTCAAGCAACTTTACTACTCTTGAAGGGCAAAAGCTCAAGATCAACCGGACCGATCTTCCTTTGAGAGTCCATTTTCTTTGTTTTCTTGCCTAATTCCGACTTGAAACCCTGTTTACGACTCGACACCCTGTTTCCGTCGATTGCAAAAGCTAAGATCCTCATTTATTGAATGTGTGAGTACCCAAAAATCAGATTTTAGTGATTTCTACCTCTAAAACTGTTTTTGGCCTCCCAGTCATGTTTTGTAAGACAAAAGCTAATCTCACACAGGTTATTCATCATATCTACATTAGGAAGCCTTGTGCGAGTTGCATCCGAGCAGGTTTGGAAAGAAAATAAAGAACAAACATCATTTCTGAAACATCCGTGAGGTAAGAGTATTCGCACATCCAGCCCCAGGGGCAAGAAGGTAATTTTGATCAATTTTATCTTTTGTGCGAGTCTTGTGCGAGTCGGCCATTTCAGTCCATGAGTCATTTTTTTGCACGAGTCATCTTCTGTGCGAGTCCTGTGCGAGTCATCTGTTTTTGTCCACGAGTCATTTTCTTGCGCGAGTCATCTTCTGTGCGAGTCTTGTGCGAGTCGTCTGTTTCCGTCCACGAGTGATTTTTTTGCGCGAGTCATCTTCTGTGCAAGTCCTGTGCGAGTCGTCCGTTTCCGTCCACGAGTCATTTTTTTTGCGCGAGTCATCTGCTGTGCGAGTCCTGCACGAGTCGTCCGTTTCCGTCCACGAGTCATATTTTTTGCGCGAGTCATCTTCTGTGCGAGTCCTGTGCGAGTTGTCCGTTTCCGTCCACGAGTCATTTTTTGTACGAGTCCCCAGTAATTTTCTTGCTCTGTGGTCTATTTGAGTTGACTAGGTCCGAAATAACTCACACAACTACACGAGTCCTTCCCTGATTTTTGCAACGACTTTTGTCAGCTACAGGAATCCTAGAGGAGGGGAGCAATTTCAAAAAAAAGAAAAAAAAAAAGAAAAAAAAACTCCCAAATAAGGGAAAAATAAAACTCAGAACAAACTTGTAGAAATACTTTCAAGTGCAAAATCTCTGATCTCTCCTAAAATAGAACTATATAGTACTCGCATAACCTGTTTTTTGACAAGATCTGGACTTGTGCGAGTCCCAGACATGTAGGCGAATTCTATCCAGAGAGGTTCATTTGTGATCACAACGACGACCCATAATTTCAAGAACTTGAAACTTAGTAAAATCCTCTAAGATCAACATCATATGGTTCCACTCAAAAAAATCCAAGCTCTTGCAGATACACTTTGCACCTAGAATTGTACATATCCATCTCCCATCGCCGACAATCCTGACATGATGAATCTGTTTTGATAGCCTTAGGCACCTCTAGTAGGAAATGCCTTAGAAGTGTCCTAGTAGGAAACCATAGATTTGTCATGATAAGTTTGCCGAATCTGTCGATATCAACATCCACCACCCATCACCTAAGTGCATAGAATCTCAACATAGAGAGCGCTTGTTTTGTAACAAGTTTGCCTGAGACAGCTGCTTTTCTTGTAAGGAGTTCAATGGTATGTTAAGAGCGTTCAGATGGCAAGGAGCATATGGACTGTCATAATCTCAAGCTAACAAACGTTGAGTTTTCTGAGTGAAAGTTTTATATCATGAGTTACTACTGACCGGTGGGGATCAATCCATTGCCTTCAAATCGCAAGACCGCCGATGCAGAGGCCTGTCCAGGTACTGCCACCCTCAAGTGGTAATATGAGAACGGGAGACTCTGGTGAGGCAAATGATTGTGGCGTATCAACAATGCCAAACATGTCAAACCAGGATCAGATTTCATTGGAATCACTCGAAAACATTGTGAGACTCTATGCTATCACCAGTGGTAAGATACAGAGCAAAAATGGCTATTTTTGCATATGTCATCATGGTAAGTATTCTCACAAAGGTAAAATATCTCTAAACGATTCCTTGCGAATACTCTACTTACATCTCTTGACCAAGAATTCGAAAAAGGCCCCAGTACAAATTCTTGATCTTCCTCAGATAGTAATTGCATAGTCTATTTTTGGCAAGCTTTAGACTTGTGCAAGTTCCTAGGTAGGTGTGTGAATTCTCTCCAAAAGAGTACACTAATGAGCCTGAGTAGCACCATTCAACGAGAAAACTTGAATTTTAGTATCACCCTCGGTTTTGCAACAAAACTGTTTCACCAGGATAAGTCGATCTATCATCAGATGCACTACACATAGTCATGTACCAATCCACTTTCCACATCCTATCATGAGACAATCTAGTTGGAAATAACTTTAGGCACTCTAGTAGGGAAGCGCCTTAGATGTGACCTAGTAGAAAGCCATAGATTCCTCGTGATAAGATCACCATCTTGTGAATACCTTCCACATTCATCATCTAACCACTGTGTGTAGAATCATCTATCTTACATCACAATGTCAGGGGAGACAAACAATCCGCCTCCACCACGAGTAGATAAGAGGATTCCAAGAATCAATGCCCAAAGTACGACGGATAATCGGACCCAGTCAGGTTCCTCCAAGATTTTGATAACGCTTGTAAGTTCTATGGAGACAGCTCTAAAGCTGAAAAATAAAGGCTGTTTCCAATTATTCTCAATGGCGATGCGAAAGAGTGGTATTTGTATCTAGAGAGTACCAATATTGAGTCATGGGAAACCATAGAAAAATATCTCATCACGCGATTCAAACCATCTAAACTGACCCAAAGCCCATTTAGCCAAATGACTCAGATCAAAATGAAGGGCAAGGAGTTGGTACGCACCTATTCTGAGCATTTTAAACGTCTCAAGGTAGAGTGTGTTGACAATACAATCACCAAAAAAAAAATGTAGGCTGATATTTCAAGAAATATTCTAGCCATCCTGTGGAACATCTTCAAAAATACAAACAAAATAGGATTTAAACGTAGAATTTGCCCAGCAAGTTTAGGCTTTTACAATATCCGTACTGGCTTTAGTTATTTAGTTCTAAGTTTAAATTGCCATGGGCACTGCACATAGATATGTAATTTCAAGTTATGTAAAAGCTAGTCACAAAGGCCTATTGGGGGTTTGTCCCATGGCACAAGTATGATTCAAAGCTAAGTTAGTCTATGTGGCTTAAAAGAAAAAAAACGAAAAGAGAGAGAGAGAGAGAGAGAGAGAGAGAGAGAGAGAGAGAGAGAGAGAGAGAGAGAGAGAGAGAGAGAGAGAGAGAGAGAGACCACTCGCCTAAGCTATCAGGCAGCATATTATCTATATTATCTATAATGTGGAGTCCCAGAACTAAGCAAAGTGTTTGATCAGACATGAAACCTAGCAGGTACACTCGAGAAATTCACTTGGTCTCATTTACTGATTTTTTTCAAAAGCTAGCAGTGGCTCGTCTTTTCTTGGAGCGGCTAAACTTTGACACACGACTTATCTCCGGTGTGCAACATGAATGTCTGGTGCGTGCAGCTTATTCTACATTTGATGACGAGCTCCAAACAATCAGGATTTCTAGACGCAACGACGAGGATCCAATTCCTATATCACCACATATCCTAAGCCACTTGGGGTTCCTGAATGAAGGCCTATGCACGACAGAGGGCAATCTTTTGATAGGAATCACTTAACACATCTCTGTACAAAAGACGGTGACACCTCCATCTATAACAATGACGGTTACGCTATCAAACTCATGTCGGATCCTGGAATTAGGGCAACGGCGGACCTTCTTGCGTTACTCACTGAGGTACAATCGTCAAGAATTGACAGGATTCCGAGCAACACTTTATTCGCCCTATCATTTGGCTTGGAGGAACCTGTTACTCGCCACTTCATGTGGGTAGAAAAGATAAGTATCAAATTATGTGATGTGCTCAAAGCAAGAAAACCTCTCACAAAGTGCAGATATCTCCTGCATATGCTTGTAAGCAAACATTACTTGGGTGACTTCCCTAACATTCTCGCTCGAGTGCAAGAGAAATATCCAAACGTGCCACATACCACCTCGACACGAGCTCAGCATCCCAAGAGGCTAAAAGGGGAGAGGCAAAGGCAACAAGCAAGCCAGCACCCAAACGGCGCCACATTACTAGCAGAAACACACCAGTGTCACTCACATGCGGCACGGAAGCAAAGTTAGAGTCACAGCAATTAAAAGAGCATGCCCGTAGTCAACACACAAAAGAATATTCAGAGGGCTACACACCAGGTAAAGTCTGATCCAGTAGCAGCAAACAACACTTGTGCAAATCCACCAGCCAAGGTCATGGAAATATCAACGAAATGGGAGACACGGCACAATCGCCTTATCGAATGCCTAAAGACACTTCAACAGTGAAAATCATGGAAGCCATTGAAGAAGAATTGACTGCAACATCAAATTCGACGTGACATTTTGAGGCAAAGGAGACAGAGGCGGAACCTAGTGTCCCACCTGTGACGTTCGTGGTAAGTGACCTACCAACCACCATCTCATCAACTCCCATCACATCAACCATCACTGTCACACTACCCATCACAGTCACCCTCACCACTACACCCCCTATTGTCTCCACAAATACACTCCCACTCTCCACCACACCAGTCACAACCACCTCTATGCAATCTTCAATGCATTTTCCAAATGTCTTTGACGCATCCTTCAACATTGAAGAATTCTCACTTTCACTAATAAACACGCCACCTCCTACCACCACACCATTTCCTACACCCACCACTATCGCTGCTGCCACCACTTCCACAATACTTTCCACTTCTTCGATCACAAATGCTGACACATCTCCAATCCCTATCACCCTCACTCAAACATCACACCCTTCGTCTGCTCAATCTGTCCATCATGAACAGTACACCACATTGTACCAAAACGTGCAACAAAATCTCCCACCATCCTACGCACCTGCCTCTCAGTAGTATCCTCCTATTGGGGAGTGGCAGTACCTTTCGAAAAATGTGCGGCGGGCCATCAACGCTCAAAGTGATGTCATGCATTACCTCTACTCTTTCATCAATGAGTATCAAAATTGGTGCAACTTTTCGCAAGGGGAAAACATGCAGCTAACAAACAAGGTACAAGAATGGCAGATTTATTCCACGGAATTAGAACAAGAGGTTGCTCAATTAAAAAACAAAGAAAGAAAACTCATGGTTGACCTCAAAGTGCTGCACCGAAATAACAAGGACGTTCAAGCACACTTACAATGTAGGGATGATCTCATCAAAACCCTAGAAACACAATTAGAAGGTGAACGACGAAGCCATAGGAACTTACAGATATGCTCCTGGATTCACATTTTCTTATTGATCTTTGTGATGTTTGATAAATAAAAAAAAACAAACATATTGGGCCGGGCCAGGACTTGCGTTGGAAAACAAACATATTGGCCCGGGCCAGGACTTGCGCCAACGCAAGTCCTGCCCCGGCCCAGTGATTTCACTATTTTGGCTTATGTTTTCACAATTTCATGGTTTAATGTTGATCTTTTTGATGTCTGATCATTTTGATGTCTGATCATAAAAAAGAACAAAAAAAACAATGACACTGGGCGGGCTTGCGCTGGCGCACGCCCCGCCCCGCCCACTGTCATTGTTTTTTCTATTTTTTTAATCTTGATGTATTGTTTTCTGATCAGAATGTATAGATAAGTTCGTTTCATTGATCAGAACACGGTGATCTGCTGACTTTCCAAGGTGCTGTTTTTGCTAATGATCATTAAAAAAGAAAAAAGCAAAGATTGAATCTGGGTCGGGGCCAGCGTAAGTCTTGCCCCGGCCTAGTTTCATTGTTTTTTTTTTGTTCTTTATGATGTTTGTATCTTGTTTTTGCTAATGATCATAAAAAATAAATAAAAAATAATGATCAGAAAAAGGTGGTCTGTTGACAAAAACGTCGTTGTTTTTGCAAATGAAACTGGGCCGCGGGGCAGGGCTTGCTCTGCCCCACGGCCTTTGACCAACTGAACCTCCATTGTGCTCTCTCTCATGTTACCTACAATTAGAAAAGGATTTAAAAAAAGTGAATGAACAAAATAATAAAACGGTCATTTTGATTGCATAAATGGGCTTTGAAATGACTTTAGATATGCCTCTCTTTGGAATATGCAAAAGTTTGTTCCATTGGCCTATCTAGCAATTGGATATTATCTAAGGCAAAAGCAACATTGTAGAGATAGACAAGTATGATCAATATCATATATAAGAGGTGAACTAGATTGTAACATATAACCTAATGAGGTGATATGAATAATGGAGCTCATATCAATTGTACTATGTCGGCTATCATAAGTCTTAAGATTCCAAGACAAGGGCAAACACGTATCATATCTTACATGATCACCTAGAAATATATCTAGCTTTCAGGCCACTGGAAATAGCACAATAGTAACCTAGTATTGAATGTTTGTGAACACTAAAATGAGAGACCCAAGCTTAAATAATTGTTTAAATGTGACCTTGTACTAAATTGCACGCTTTCCCTTGCACACTTGTGTATCGTATCACAGATTTGAACCATATCACAGATTCTGAGGTGAAATGTTGTTTGCATTGCTCATTGTCTGTGATGAATTGATCTCTAACCTCTTTTGTAAACGACTTGGATTTGTAGGAGTAGGGCCCTATGTGGCGGGCGATCAATGATGAATTTGAAGAAGTTCTTAGAAGGGGCGAATGGAGTCACTTATCAAATAAAACATACATTGTGTGGGATGGAAACTACAGGGTCCAAGCTTGGATGGAGAAAATAAGAGAGGGTTAGTGATCAATTGTCTTTCTCCTTGTGCTTTTGTCTATTATTGTCATATGTATTCTCTTGATGCTTTTGTTTGTTGTTGTCATATGTTTTGCCTTGTTTTTGCTTTGCTAGTGGAATTTTTTAACGAATGTCAAGGATAAGCATGTTCGAGTGGAATGTTTATTTTTGAATGTTTCCAAGGGTCAGGATGGAGAGCTTTTATTGGCCCTTCACAATATCAATAGGTAAATATTGGTGTAAAATAGCATGATTGTGTAGTTGATCTTAACGAGGTTTGTAAGCAATTTTGTTTGATATTTGTGCGACACACACTCTCACATGACATATATATGATGCAAAAGTTTGGACTAGCTGACAAACAGACCCTACTAAAACACCTACTTGCCAAGGAAAAGAATTGGATGGAAGTTGAGATAAAGAAAGAGAGAAAAAAATTCCACAAAACTTGGTACAATGTGCCAATGGTTGTCCTTGCACAGCTCGTATACAAGGTATGTTTATGGTTTTAGAGCAAGTTATTTGAGTTGGGATAACGATTCATCTTAACTAACACTATCATCTTTGCACAGGATGAATTTGACAGAATGGTCAATGAGCATGACTCGATGATTGATGGGCAACATTTGACAGAAGAAGAATGTCAAGAACGCCATGACATCGATGTACAGGTTTGTGACAAACTCCTTCAATATTCTAGTAAAAAAATCTATAATTTGCACACACTAACAGTTCTAGCTTGTAGGCTATTGAAAAATCTATAAACAACAAGGCGTATAAGTTGGCTATCATTGCCAACCCTGCAAACAGAATCGGGTATTTTCATATTTTGCATAGCCTGGATTGGAGTGCGAAGGGAGTAGTGGTGACTGAAGACAAACTACAAACTATCGCATCATCTTATGTCAGTGCCACAAAGTAACTTTGCAACTTGTAATCTTTCATGCTCTAAACATTTAGTAATAACATCTTTCAACCGATACAGATTGACATATTGTCACAGGAAAAAAGAAGTCATTGCATTGCTTGCAGGAGACACGCAACAAAGAGAGGCCATGGGTATGAGTTCCGATAACAAAAACTTCAGATGATACATGGCAAAGGAAAATTTTTGGTGGTAGATGATCGAAATGGCCAAGGGCATTGGCACGCAACTGGCCATGGTAGATGATGGCTCTTCACTTCCAGACAGATACGATATTTTCTTTAGGAGACAACGCCAATTACATTTCCAGCTTGCCTTTCCTTATTTGCAGAAATAAATGATTCCAAACTTGGATCCATCAATTTTGGTTAACCGGCTATTCAAGAAGGATGTTGCAGAGGAAGCCAAACTCTAATTGAAGATGAACTTAAAGCTAGCCCGCTTCAAAAGAAGGTCACTTTTGAAGACAAGGACGAGGAAGTTCCATTAAGCTCAAAACTATCCAATGCTGTCATAGACTTACTATCATGGATCGTGCAGCTTCCTACAGTGTGCGGTTCTTCCGCTCTGCTACTCCGTTCTGTTGTGAAGTGTAGCTCGTAGTAAACTGGTGGTGCACGCCACATGAAGATAGGTAGTCCTTCATCTCATTTGACAAGAACTCTCCCCCTGAATCAGACCGTAGGGCCTTGATTTTCTGACCAGTTTGATTCTCAGCGTATCGCTTGAAGTCTTTGAAGCAACGAAATGCTTTTGACTTATTCTTTACGAACATAACTTTGGCAAATCGGGAGTAATCATCAATGAATGTGATAAAATTTAGAGCTTGACCCAATGAAGGTATGCTCATAGGACCACACAAGTCACTGTGTATTAGTGACAAGATGGACTTCGTCCTTTTGGCTTGTCCTTTAAGAAATCCCGTCCTAGGTTGTTTCCCTAGTAGACAATTTTCACAGATAATCTGATTAGCTGTGGTGACAACAATTATGCTCATGTCCTTGACCATTTTATTGTGATGCATATACAAGATTGAATGCATGTTTAAATGACCTAATCTTTGATGCCATAGATTAGCATCTAAAGACCTTTTGGTCATTTGATCACTCTGTGCATCTACAGATTGCTCTGGCATGGATCACACGAACGTATATAATTCAATACAACCTTGAACATAGTTGGCCACCAATACTTGGCAATCAATACAGTCAGACCGTAATCTAATGGTGATGGCTTTGCGGTTCTGCCTGATTCGACTTTGTGTGTATTTTTGCAGATTGATTTAGAGAGAGGAAATTCTTGAGAGTAGGAGGGCGAAGGGATGAGTAGGAGAAGATTAAACTCCAACAAAGGCCTGTAGCGAAATCCTTCTAGAAGTCCAGTCGCGAAGGCCAGGTGCCAGAAGGCCTGTCGCGAAGGCCAGGCACCAGAAGGCCTGTCGCGAAGGCCAGACCCCAGAAGGCCTATCGCAAAGGTTAGGCGCCAGAAGGCCTATCGCGAAGGCCATGCACGAGAAGGCCTGTCGCCAGAAGGCCCGACGAATGTCTGTCGCGAAGGCTAGGTGCCAGAAGGCCTGTTGTGAAGGCCAGGCGCTAGAAGGCCTGTCGCGAAGGCCGAGTGCCAGAAGGCCCTTCTAGAAAAATTCTCACGACAAGCCTTCTAGAAAATTTCTAGAAGGCATTCTAAAAAATTTTGCCCCCCCTCACCCACCGACCGCGACGATTGGGGGGGGGGGGAAATTCACAAAAATGCCATCGCGAAATCATTTTCTAGAAGGCGAATCGCGAAATCCTTCTAGAAAATTTCTAGAAGGCCTGTCGCAAGAATTTTTCTAGAAGGGCCTTCTGGCGCTTGGCTTCGCGACAGGCCTTTTGGCGCCTGGCTTTCGCGACAGGCCTTCTGGCGCCTGGCCTTGGTGACAGGCCTTCGCCTGGCCTTTTGGCGACAGGCCTTCTGGCGCCTGGCCTTCGCGACAGGCCTTCTGGCGCCTGGCCTTCGCGACAGGCCTTCTAGCACCTGACCCTCTGGTGCCCGGCCTTCGCGACAGGCCTTCTAGAAGGATTTCGTGACAGGCCTTCACGACAGGCATTCGCGGGTGGATGAGGGGGAGGCGAAATTTTTTAGAATGCCTTCTAGAAATTTTCTAGAAGGCCTGTTGCCTGGCCTTCTAGAAGTTTTCTAGAAGGATTTCGCCCTTCTAAAAATTTTCTAGACGGCCTTCTAGAAATTTTCTAGAAGGATTTCGTGACAGGCCTTCTAGAAAATGACTTCGCGATGGCATTTTCGTGAATTCCCCCCCCCCACCCCCCCACCCGCCGCGACGGGTGGGTGAGTGTTGCGCAGGCATCCCAAAGGGAGTCGGGAACCATGGCTTAGCTTCCCAGCCTTCAACTCTTGCCATCTAGACCCACTTGACATACAAGCACCCAACTCGCCAACAACGATCAGACTCAACCAACTTGAAGTTCGGAGACCAACATTAAGATCCAACGTGGCCCCATGCCAGATCGGGGGTCCCGATGTGGGTGACTTCCCTCCCCAGTCGCCCGACATACATCAAACTTAACTAACTCAAAGCTTCGCTACAAACGACTAACATCCATTCCAAGCAAGTCGTCTGACTTACATCGAACTTAACCAACTCAAAGCTTCGTCACGAGCGCCAGAAGCCAACCTGGCACCACGCCAGACTGGACAGCCATAAACAGGTAACTTCCACCCAAGCAAGCCATCCAACTTAGCCGACACGTTAGAGCCCGTTCCCCAAGAGCTTAACCCATTCACGTTCATGCAAGGAACACTCAAAACCACAAGCCACGACAGATATGAAGACAACCAATTCCTGGACCAAATGGACTTTGCTAGATCCAATCAAAGATTTTCAGCCATAGGAACTTGGCGCCGGCTGGATTCTGGTCATAGTGGCGCCGGAGCAACAGTGGCGCTGCTGGTGCCGGAGGCAATGCTGGCGCTAGTGGCACCATAAGTAAAGCTTGTAAAGGTAGCTTTACAACATCCACACCACCTTTATAAAATCTGATGTTCTCATCGGATGTCAGATTAAAGTAAAGGTGTCTCCCAATTAAAAATAACTATACATTTAAGCTACTTGGCACAGTACTCAATTTACTGGCCGCTTTTTATTAACATGGTAACTGGCGCGCCACAAGTCGGAGTCCCGGCTCTTTGTATTGAAAAATTACATAACTTGAAAATATCACATTGTCTGGCAAAAGCGTAGATTTTATATCGCTTACGTAAAACCCAAGAACCTTATTAACTGGTGACAAAGGCCTTTTTGTGAAATGTTCACCCCTGTCGCTTCTGACTTTTGACTTTGGAATTCCTTTGAGCTCATGATTTGTCCTTGATGCACTTTGTGTTGAGCTCCCTGAGCTCCAGATTTGATCAGTTTCACACAAGTATCAGGACTCCCTAAGCCAAAGGATTTATCGTTTGATCGCCCACTTTATGGTCCACTCCTTGCCTCGTTGCTTTTGCACCTTGATTTCTCTCCTTGTCCTAGTCTGATCTTGATACTTTTTCTTTTTGGCTCTTTAAGGTAGACAAAGATGAGGACTCCGCAATGCACCTCTCACTTAGCTTGAAGTAGCTGTCTTTGAATCAGCACAAATGTAACCATTGACCTCCTGGAGAGCCAAGGGGTCGCACCAGTTTGATCCGCATACGAACTATCTCTTCGTGTTTGTTTGAAGCACCATGTCCATCACGCAAAACTTGACTTTCACAATTCCATCACTGGTCAGTTGTCTCACAGTCAAAACAAGAAGTGTACATCTAGCTTGGCTTCAAGTAGCTCTCTTTGAATCAGACACATGCACCCAGAGTTTGCACTAATCCGATTTCAATACGAACTGTCCCTTAGCGTCCGTTTGAAGTACCAAGTCCCTTGTGCAAGGCTCACTTTCACAGTTCCTTCGTTGATCAGCTGCTTTACACGTAACACATTCAACATACTCATTATGTCTCCTCATCATTGCTGGTCCAGAGAAAGCCTATGACAAGCTTTCCTTTCCACAACAAAAACTTGTCAACTTATTAGGTCCAAAGTTCGCCAGTCTCCTCGTGTGAGTATGGCTAGGTCGCCTTGAATTTGCCTTCATTTTAATTAACTTTCATTCAACATTTGCACCAAGTGAGGGGTGTGTGTGGTGGTTTTCCTCCACTTATAAAATCAGCTGACCGGACTTAGAGTAGAGTTCTCAGACAAAAAGCCTTTCCAACACTTTGCTTTCCATATGCTAGGATTATGGCTTCATCTAACTTGTTGCCAATCTCTGAAGAGGATCCTAGTCTTTCCCCTTTGAGAAAAACCCAACTGATACTAGATATCACCCATGCTTAGTGAGTTTCAGTTCCGAAGGTGGCCGTCCCCGATGAAGACCAACTGCTCCATAGAAGATCTCCCCTAAAATTGCCCTTTCCAACTTTTGACTTCCTGCTTGCGTCTGCTGGGCGTTGTCGCAAATGAAACTAACCCAAAAAACAGGCTAGCCATCCATCCTTTGCAAACAGCGAGTCGTCTTGTTGCCGTTCACGTGCGAGAACTTGAACTGCGAATCCGCCCCACAAATTCTGTAGTCCTCTTTGTTTGATGGTATCGGCCTTCAAAAGAAAGGTTCCTTCTCGAGCCATCAGCTCCTTGTATCACAAGCAATCATGCAAACCAAGAAAAGCACGAGTACTAAGACTCACCACGAATACATACAAGCAAGACACTCAGACAGGTTTACTAACAGGTAACAAAGACAAGGTCCCCCTTTTAGATAGCCCTGCCAAAGGACCTTTGCCTGGCCGCGCCCATACAGATCGATCACAGAATCAGCCCACAGAAAACACCCATTCAACTCTCCGTGCTTTCACCATTAAGCAGCACATTGCCTCAGTCACGCCCCACCAACTCTGGTCGATAGCCCTTATAGCTAAACGATCAGCAGCTATCCTGCATCGGCAGCTAACCACCCGTGCTCTACACCCGAATTCGAGCAGCATCTCTGTATCAATGGTTAACCCATACAGTTCGAATATGTCGCCCCACACCCCACAAGGCACAGATCGTGCTTACACCAACCTAATGGAAGTACACTGCCTCATCTGTCCTACTACGTGCAGACAGCACCATGCCCGAACCGTGGAAACTGACCGTGCTTACACCTCAAGGGTAGCACCTTTACTCATCAAGTCTGAACCCCAAACAATGGCCATTTCTGTGAGATCCGCATAGTTGACCGACCAGTCGGCTCCGATACCACATGTTGCACAGGCATCCCAAGGGAGCTGGGAACCACGGCTTAGCTTCCCAGCCTTCAACTCTTGCCATCTAGACCCACTTGACATACAAACATCCAACTCGTCAACAACGATCAGACTCAACCAACTTGAAGTTCGGAATGCCACAGATCGAGGGTCCTGATGTGGGTGACTTCCCTCCAAGCAAACCACCCGACATACATCAAACTTAACTAACTCGAAGCTTCGTTACAAACGAGTAACATCCATTCCAAGCAAGTCGTCTGAACTTACATCAGTGCTGGAAGCCAACCTAGCGACACACCAGACTGGACAGCCATAAATAGGTAACTTCCACCCAAGCAAGCCATTCAACTCAACCGACAGAGCCCGTTCCCTAAGAGCTTAACCCATTCACGTTCATGCAAGGAACACTCAAAACCACAAGTCATGACAGATATGAAGACAACCAGTTTCTGGACCAAATGGTCCCGACAACATACCACTGGCGCCTTGACCGAATGGTCCCGACGGCATACCGTTGGCGTCTCGGGATACGACTATGTGCCAGATCAAAAAGTTTGAAGCGGCCTTACAACTGGCGCTTTTACCAGACACTGAAATCCAGACAGTAATCAGAGTCAGTTTGAGAAAAATCCCACTTTATTAATAAATCTGAGAAGGTTACATTTCAAGTGTGTGACCGACCCTAGTCTCCGGGGCGCTGGCATGCCAAGGCGGGCGCTAGGACAACATTCCAGCACGGGAGATTGAGACTTGGTTGGAGCTCGCCCTGAGTCGCAACCCACACTCCCCTATAGTATTGGTGGGATTCACCACCTCCCCTCATACCAAGTACTCTACCCAGGCTGGTAAAGCACGTCTTCTTCCTCTAGAATTTATTGATCCCCAGTATTCCTTTAATCATGTTTTGTCGTGTGAGGTGATTGCACATCCATCTGAGCTCTCTGGACTTCGCTAGAACCGATCAAAGATTTTCAGCCATAGGAACTTGGCGCCGGCTGGATTTTGGTCACAGTGGCGCCGGGAGCGGCGCCAGCGCGGTTGGCCCTTCCATGAACTTGCTAATACAAAAGTAGGGAAAAAAAACATGAAAATAAAAAAAACCAAGAAAGATCAAAATATTATAAAAGATCAGAAAATAATATTAAGAAAACCAAAAAACAAGCATAAAAAATGACAAATAAGATTAGAATGTTGAAAACAATTTAAAAAGACAAAAAATTGTAAAAAATTCCAAAAAAACACCATTTTATATAAACAATCTCAAAAAAAAAAAAAACTAGAAAAAACTAAAAAAAACATTAAAAAAATTGAAAAAACCTAAAAAAAAACCAAATAATGTCAAAAAAACTAAATTTTCAAAAAAACCAAAACATAAAATAAAAAAAATCATAGAATTAAAAACAAAAACAATATAGAGTCAAAATAAATAGATAAATTTTTGAAAAAACCAAAAAATAACATAATTTTTTTTAAAAAACCTTAAAAAAAACAAAAATGTGTAATAAAAAAAAACCAAAAAATAATACAAAAGAAAACAAAATAGTGTCAAAAAAAATAAAATTTTTGGAAAAACTAAAATTTAACATAAAAAAGTCATAGAATTAAAAAAAAACAAAATAGTGTCCAAAAAAATAAAAATAACATAAAAAAAATCATTAAAAAAAAGTGCTAAAAAAATAAATTCTAGAAAAAAAAAAAAAACATAAAAAAATGATCACATCTAAAAAAAATAAAATGGTGTTAAAAAGACTAAATATTCAAAAAACCAAAAATAAACATTAAAAAAAAAAACAGAATAGTGTCATAAAAAACTTAATTTTCAAAATAAAAATTTGAAAAAATTACTTAAAAAAATGATTGTACAAAGAGTTGTAACTTGTAAAAAAAACTAGATATTCAAAAAAATGAAAAAAAAAAGAATATTGTTAAAAATGTTGTTAAATCTTAAAAATACCGTAATACAAACTTAAACCCTCTAAAAAACTTGAAACCTTACAAAAGAAATCTAGAAAGCGTTCAAAGGATTTAACCTTAATTAAAACAACTTAAAAAATAAAAAAGTAATAATAACGACAAGATAAAAGTTCACAAAACATATAAAAAAGTCAAGGACTAAGGGCTACAGACTAAGGGACAAGGGCTAGGGTTAAGGGCTAAGGGCCTAGGAGCAAGGGCCAAGGGCTATAAATTAAGGACGAAATACTAAGGCTAAGGGCCTAGGGGCAAGGGCCAACAACCAACGGCTATGGGCTAAGGGCTACGAGTTAAGGGCCACTGGCTAAGGGCCAAGAGCTAAGGGCTAAGATTTCATAATTTTGTTACAGTCTCATAATTTTGTTTATTATACAAATTTATTATAATTTCATAATTTTGCTAATTATACTTCTAATAGCATTGCAAATCCTAACATAAAGTGTACCTATGATTTTTTTCAGGGTCACAAAATGGACTGCTCAAGAGAAGATGTTCCAGTTGTTTTATTTTTTCGGAAAGAAGTGGTTGTATTTGGAGATTTCTTGACTGCTGAATCAAGTGAAACATGTTTTTTCAGAGAAGTTGGTACAGATAAAAGTGTGGTTCTAATTTCAAAGGTGTTTAAAATAGATTGTCCTTTGCCATACTCTCACGACGATTTTGATCGCCTAGAAGATGTTTACCACTATATTTCCATCAATGTCATTGCAAACAAACTCTTGTGGAATAATGCAGATATTCTCAAAATGAATGAACTCGTTTTTGTCAAGTGTCCATTATACAACATTTATGACATTGTTGATTGTATAGATTTTGAAGGGGTAGTAGTTTTCACTGCTAAATTCAAAGACTACTATCCCAATGAAAAAAGCTTGCTTGTTATCGTGAAGGTGACTTCAATTACAACAGAAGAAAATATTGCGAATGTCACGACAGATGACGAAGACCCTTTCTACATGACAATGATTTGGTATTTGTCAAAGCTATCTTTGCAATCTAAAAAGAGCAAACATGTATCATTTACTGAACCAGTAAGTGAGTGCATTCTAATGGTTTAGAAAGGAGCAACATTAATAAATATGTTGGCCCGTCAGCCTGGTGGTTCAAAAAGATATAGCATCCAAAAAACGTCGACAAGATTAGTAGATGTAGAAAATAGATCCGCTAATTGCAATACAACAATATCAAGTAACTATAACTCTGATATCTTGACAGGAATCGAAGATATTTTTCAAGGTCGTAATATGTGATGATCAAGTAACTATAACTCGGATATCTTGACAGGAATCGAAGATATTTCTCATGATCGTAATATGTCAAAAACAAGTAGCTATAATTTGGATATCTTGACAGATGTCGAGGATGTGGTCACTCGCACTAATATATCTACATCAACATACAACTCGGATATTCTTACAGGTGTGGAGGATGTTGGAGAAGCTATTGATAACAACAAAAATAAAAGACAATATTTTCAAATCTGCATTCAAACAAAACATACACCGAATTCGTCAATTTTTGCAAGTGCAAATACATCCACCCGTTGTAATTCAGATTTTTCAGAATTCGATTTCGATGAACATAATTACACAAGCAACATATTACATGATGCTAATATGACAAACGATCCTACAAGATCAAGATGGTCACAAGTAGATGAAGTTTCTAAATATCTACAAGGAGAGCCTCAAGTATGTCCAACATTCTTTGGAACTCCTCAGAGTTTCAAAACAAAGTGTGTGCTTGCTTATATTGCACAAAAAAAAACAGAATATGTTTTATCATCAGAAAATATAAGGGAAACATTGATGCAACCATGTTGTAGTAAGTTGTGCATTTGACAAATCACCTACAAAGAATGTGAAGACTTTCGACTAGGTGTATGGAGAAAACGAGGAGCTAACAAGCATAATCAATTATTGCAGATGTTCAAATGTTTTTTTCATAGACGAGAAAAGTTAGATGCAATGTTTGATATTTTGGAGGAATCCAAATTGCGTTTCAAACCTGTGTGTGCGAGCAATAAGAAAGGTACAAGCAACACGTGATAACTTACCTCCGATCTTACGTATTCAAGTTGACAATTATTGGAGGGAGAACAAGAACAAATTTATTTTTGGTCTTTGTTGTATGTTAGTGGCACATAACATCTTCCAAAAGGTAGAAATGGGATTTCTTTTGGTTGGCCACACACATGAAGACATAAATCAGGTTTTCAGTGTCATATCCAAGGCTTTGAAGTCCAAATCAGTTCACACAATGCCAGATATGCTAGCACGAATTGGTGAAAAGATAGGTGGCGGTCATATCAAAAGCACTGAAGTAGAAATACTGGAACGAATGGTAGACTGGAAATAATTTATAGATCCTTGTATTGCTCAAGGAAATGACGGCTTAGAAGGACACACCAATCCTCACTATTTTTGTTTTCAAATGATGAATGGTGAGCCAACCATGCAATGGAAATACTATTCTAATGATGGAGACGATGCATGGAGTGAACCTTTCAAACTGTTGCAGCGTGTACCTTCAAAAGATGAAGCCATCTTTTTAGCATCCACGAAGGATCTAGATCAGATGAAATGAAAGGAATAATGTCCTTTATTGATTATTTGCGGTTCATGAGCTTGAAGTTTCCATAATACAAGGATCGCAATGATGCATGTGTGGTGGAAACCACAAAACTTGTTGAATATCTTTCCAAAGAAAAAATGTTATCACCAAAATCTAATCAACAGCGTAGAAACCAAAGACAAGTTCACAACTCGGAGCTGTACAAAAATTGCTTAGAGAAAGAATGGATTCTGAACAACGACGGACCACAATATATGGATGTAGATACAGTTGTTCATGCATGGAAATCAAAGACAAAAGAAACAATTAAAGCACATGGATGTACTATGGAAAAATCAATATCTATTCCGAAAATATTAGTGGCACACATTGAAGAATACTCGTCCAAATTATCAGATGAATGTGCAGCTGATATTGATGAGTAGAGTTCATGATTATTGTAGTTGTAGAGTCCTGGTTACAATCTTTGTCGCCATAATTATTGGACTTGTAATGTATTTAATTTAGTGAGTGTTGGCAGATTCCGAATCTGCAACAAGGCCAAATTTGGTTCCGAAAGACATGTAATTCCTTCTATAAATTTAGTTGTAAATCCAGCTTGGCAATTTTGTAGAAAGCCGACTTTTTGTATGCTAGGATGTGGGCATGTCACCCTATTATAAGTAAATCATATTCCATGGCATGTGTATTGTAAGACCATGAGGAAAATAGTTTCTAATTCTCAACCTTTGGAATATTGAAATAGTAAATCACTAGTCTAAAAGGTTAAACTTCTACAAATTTGTCTAGAATTGCACCAAAGTTGTGCATCTTTTGTAATAGTCTCTTGACTAATATAGGGCTTGGCACAAGACCATTAACTATAAATGAACTACTTTCAGTGGCAAATGACACATTATGATTAAATTTCTATGAGAGTTCTTATAATACAGCTTGTTTAAAGTAGTATATGATTCAGTGATATTTATGTTTCTTTTAAATATCAAATTATGTTTATGTTTCTTTTGAAATTCTATATCAATGTTTATGTTTAAAAGTTGTCTATGTTATTCGGATCGACACTAATCTTGGACAATTATATTAGGTGCTCATAGCTATTGGACAAAAGCATCAATAAATTTTAGAAAGTTAACTAAATTGTGACTTGTTGATCAAATTTGTCTTGTTTGGCTTATAGTTGTATTGAAATGAGATTCGAACTTGAGAAAATCCCACTTCAAGAATTAGTAAGTTTTTATTGTTTTTCTTATTTGGCTCTTTTGGTACCATGTGTAGAAAATAGTCCTAAATAAATTAAAAAGTCCAAAATTAATTGAGACAGTGTTTTTCGTCCCCGACTATTTTCTTCTAAAATCTTCATTACTTTCTCGTCGGGGTTTGTTCCTGGCGTATTAAAATCTGCGTTCCTCACAAAAAAAAGAAGCCATAGCTAATTAAATTTACATGCAGAATCATATACATGTTCATCATTATATTTTATAAAATTAAATGTATTTAAATTGTTCAAAAAATATATGTAAATATATCTCATGTTGGGTGTTACCTTCAAAGTCTCAGCCAGGTCAGGATCCAACTCGCCTGTTTTTAATTTGCCAAAACCTTTACCGGTATGAGCATCCACATATATCTCGGCAATAGTTGGAGCCCTATTTTTTTTCTTGTGCCTGGAATTTGGCACTCAACAATAGACAAAAACAAATGACATCATGAAAAAAGAGGTTTCGCATATCGAAATATACAAATGCAAGTTTTGTTGTGTACACACATACCAGTCTCATATTGATGCCCGCATATCCAGCTCAACCAGCATTCGGCATCTTTTGTTGTTTTGATCTGTTGATCTTGTTTGGTTGACTTAATTTCTAAGCAAATTATTGTACACATATCAAGCAAATGAATAATAAGTCAGTAGTAGGATAAATAAATCATGCACTAAGTAGAGGTGACAAAGCGTTCAAGTCATTTTCACCATTCAAATGCATCTCATTGTGCATTTGGTAGATGAGGTTGCCATTGCAGGTACATCATATACTTAGACTTTATTTTTCAAAAAAAGAACAAAACATAAACTTCAAAATCTTTTGATATCTTCAAGCATACATCTACACTCCACCTCTTCTCTCTCTTTCTCTCTCACAAATTTCTAATAATATATTATTACCAAATAGTATCCTAAATAATACTAACAATCTATTACAAGACCATTCAGAACCATATTCATATTAACAATATTCAAAACCATTCTAAATCAATGCAAACTTAAAAAACATATACACATATAATACACACACACTCTCTCTCTCTATCTCTTTCTATCTTTCACACTTTCTATCTCTTCTCAAAACAAACAAACAAACACCAACCTCAAACAAACAAATAAAAAGCAAAACAAACAAAAATCAAGCACCAATCTCAAACATTGATTTTCAAGCATTGATCTTCAAGCTCTCAAGCATTGACCTTCAAGCCTTCAATCGCCCTCAATCGCTCCAAAGATGCTCCAATCTGCAAAAAATAGAGTGAGAGAGAAGGCGCTAGATCGCGCAAATTCAAGATCCAAACAGACATCGGAATTCGACGACTTTAAAACACGTCAGATTCTGATGTCCGTGTCCATTCAGGCCCAGACGACATGTCGTAGATGTCGTGGACAAGCCTTTGGATTGTTGACATGGATGTCGAATTCTGACATATGTCAGATTCTGACGTCCACGTCGAATTACAAGTATATATTTTTTTGAAAAAACATGCCAGGCCATATCCACGTCTGAATGTCAGAATCCAACATATCAGATTCCGACGGGCCTTTCAAAAATTGGTTGCCGACCATATTTCTCAATTATCGGACTCTGATTTTCAGATTTTTTTACTTGGACATCATATTTCGACGTGTCGGATTGCAACGAATTATGAAATTTTTGAACATACGTCGGACGCCCACGTCAAAATCTGCGCGATATGTTATTGTGGTCATTGAGAAGTTCAAGGTGTTTCTGATCAATTCTTTTTTGCTTTTGGATCTTTGTACACAGGCCTTTACTACAATCAAAGTTCTCGCCAGTTTCATTACTATACTATATTGCCGATTTTTCCTATTATTGGAAATAGGTCCGAACATATGTAAATGGATCCCTTGGAAAGTTACTATTTTGCAAAATCACTACTTTTGAGAAAGTCAGATTTAAGAATTTGGGTAGTTGGACGTCCAAAAATAGTGGTTGGATGTCAAATACGTCGATGTTTGGACACTTATGACATCCTTTAACCAAATGAGTACAGTTTAGCAGATAAAAGAGAAAGTGGAGGATGGAGGTTTTTTTATTGTTGGATGCAAGATAATCTCTCTCTCTGTCTCTTTTTCTCACTCTCTTTTACCACAATAGCAATAGTCTAGATGGACTAAGAATAGGCAATACGTGCCCACACGTGCGAGCTAACACGTGCTAGAACACACGTCACCAAACCATTCGACCACGTGGCCACACATGCAAGTTTCATGTGTGCGGATACAGACATGTGGTTCCATACGTCAGGTACTGATTGGGCCATGTCACCACACGTGCGAGCTTATACGTGCAAGAATGTGAGAAATTGGCAAAAATCTAGCTTGGTATTTTTTATGATAGAAGTTTGTAAGTGAATCTCACATGTGTGGAGGATGTTCCCACGTGTGGAGAATTGTAAAGTAAATCAAAATGTTTGATATAGGGGTCTCATAGAATTTCATAGTCAAGCATTTAGGTGTAGGATGTTGATAGGGTCAAATTTGACATCGATGGCAAATTATCCATTTCCACTTGTAATGCCAATATTGAGCCAAAATAGAGCCAAACTTGTGCCAATTAGAGTGTAGACAAGTGTCATGCTTTTGTTTGATGAAGCTTAAGAGGTCCCATAGGATTTAGAGGTGGAACCTTGTGAGGTCCAATAGAAAATTGAGGTGTGCTTGAATATAGTCCAATAGAATTTAGAGGTGCATGGATCAATGGTCCAATAGGATTAAGAGGTGGCAAAGTGTGATCCAATCATAGTTAAGCATAGTGGTAGCTCATGAATCTATTAGTATCATTGTACTCCTCCTTTTGGATCTAATTGATTTTGAGATTGAGTGGATTTTGAGTGTCATTGAATTTCTAGCTTTCTCTCTCTATCCGAGAGCTCATGATGGTTTTTCTCTCTCTACCCGAGGAGAGCAGCTTGTTTTTACTTAGAATACTTTTGGAACACTTCCCACACATGTGAGTGAGAGTTGGAAGTGATTGAATGCATGTAGTAGTGTGTTTTTGCCATAGAATCAAAGATAGATCTTGAATCTCAATCTAGTCTTGATCTTGGTGCATCTACACACCTTAGGAGATCACAGGTACATGTAGTGGACAATCCACACGTGTGAAATTCAACATGGTATCAGAGCCTACCTAAGGTTACCATGCATTTTGATCCATTTGAGTGAAAACTATTCATCAATCTTGAGCTAGAAATTGTCAAGGCCCATTTCCCTAGCTATCTTGTTCAATTTTGGATCAAAAGAGATCAAAAGGACTTTGATTGGGTCTGACCTGGTACTGTATGGAATCAGGTGCTCAGACACGTGTGAGGAACATCCAATTTCAGTTTGGGAGTTCTCTTTCATGTTTGATCCAAAAATCTTGCTAGATAGCTTGTTTTGAAGCTATTTTTGTCTAGTTTCTGATGCAATCGGTTTCATTCCATTTGGTTGAGCCAATCAAAAGCTATAAGCTTTTGAAGAGGGTTAGGTAGGGCACTAGAATTGGGTGGACACATTTGGTTTGGTCAAAAGATTGCTTGTTTGATCCAAAATCACAGTTGAATGCTTACCAATCTCATCTATATGTGATCTAGGCACTATTTTGAGATCTTAGCCATTTTGTTTCATGCAATATCATTGTATTTGAGTCAAATTTGGTTTCTTAGTCTATTTCACACGTGCTAAGAGTGTTTGATCCTAACTTTGCCCATACTCCATCATTTGATGTGAAGTAGATCTAGTTTTGGAGAGATTGAGATAGCTAGTGAGAATCATCTCACAGTTTGCTGCAAGATCTTGCATAGGAGATGGTAGCACACCATTATTGGATCCTATAGTGAGAGAGAAGCAACATTTTTTGTTCATCACTTTTATTTATCTCCACTTTACATGACTTCAATGAGTTCATACTTGTTGCAACCAAGTGAGAGATTGTCTACTTCCAATTATTCAATATGGAAGTTGAGGATGGAGTCCATCTTGATACTCCAAGATGTGATGGACATTGTACTTGGGATTGAGGAGGAGCCTCAAGTCCTTCAAGAAGTACAAAAATACAAGAAGAGAGCTAGGATGGCTCTCCACTACATTAAGATGAATGTCTCTAATGAGATATTGAGGGAGATTGGTGATTGTTCTACATCCAAGGAAGCTTGGGATTGTCTCAAGTCCATCTATGAGGCTAAGAACACCTCTAGGCTCCTCACTCTTAGAAATCAAATATTCCAAAGTATTCAAAAGAGTGATGAGAGTGCATCTAATTATATTTTGAGAGTCAAGGATATTCATAGAGAGCTTGCATGTATTGGTGACTCAATCAATGAAAGTGAGCTAGTCCAAGTCATTCTCAATGGCTTGAGAGATGAATATGACAACCTTGTCCAATCCTATGCTATTAAGGAGGAGCTACCAATTTTGGAGGCCCTTCAAAGTGTGCTTATTTCTGAAGAATCAAGACAAGAGTACAAACTCTTGAGGATGGACAAGCTATCACTCAATCATGATGATGGCAAAGTTCTATTTGCCAAGCACAAAGAGAGGAGTAAGAAGCAACACCATCACTTCTCTAATGACAAAGCTAAAGACCAAGATGGAGAGGAGGAGGATACCTCTCATGCTTCTAATTCAAATCTCAAGAAGAAGATGATCAAGTGCTTTTATTGTGGCAAGAAAGGCCATTATGCCACCAATTGCTTCAAGAAGAAGAATCAACTCAATCAAACCAACATCATTAATGAGAAAGAAGACTATATTGCAAGTGATGGAGAAGGCTCTCTTTTGGCATCAAGCTTCTCCTCTTCCACCTTCAACAAGGATGACTCATGGTATATTGATAGTGGAGCATGTTCACATATGTGTGGCTCCAAGCACTTTTTTTCATCTATTATGCCTTATGATGGAGTCAAGAAGACCATATACTTTGCAAGTAAGCATGAGTGCAATATTGAAGGAGTAGGGATTATTCCCTTGAAGCTTTCATCTTCTAAAGATCTCTTTCTCAACAATGTTCTTTTTGTCCCAAAGCTTACAAAGAACATCTTAAGTGTTGGCCAACTTCTTGATAGTGGCTTTGATGTCAATTTCAATATTGACAATTATGTGATTAAGAAGGATGGTGAGATCCTTGCATATGGATCAAGATTTGAAGGCATCTACAAATTGGATCCAAGTGAGAGTGCAAACTCTCTTGATGTTTCTTATATTTCCAATATTTCGAAGGAGGAGGATTACACAAGATGCACATATCTTCTCTCTTCAAGTATTATGGTGTATGATTATTCCTTATTATTCAAAGCATATGTTGAGAATAAATTCTCATTGAAGATCAAAGCTTTGAGGAGTATTGGAGCTCTTGAAGGAATAGCACCATATGAAGTTTTATTCAAGATGAAGCCTAAGGTTGATCACCTTAGTGAACTTGGTAGTGCTTGCTTTGCACATATTCCCTTGGAAACAAGAAGGAAGGATGATCCAAGCTCATGGATCATGATTGGATACTCATCCATCAAGGAGGCCTTTAGTGTCTTTACACTCTCTATTTCAAATGTGATTGTGAATAGAGATGTCATATTGCATGAAGATTCAATCTTGGAAGTGGCCGAGATCAAGGCTTCTCAAGAAGCATCACAAGTTATTCTTTTTGAAGGTATTCAAGTTATGATGGGGCCAATGTGTGAGGAGGAGTTTCTTCTTCATATGATTTCAAGAAGATCTTCAAGATGCATGGCCGAGTCTTTATGGCTCACCTTACATGGCAAAGAGGGGCATCTTTCATGTTGTATCTACTACAACACATTTGTATATGCTTCTCTTCCTTTGCTTGAGATGCTATCTTGCTTCATTGAATTTTTTGGATCTCAAAGTTCAAGAAAAGCTATACTAGTTTTGTATGATGCTTATGGTATGGACATGTTTCTTGTCATTATTGACTTAGATGTGTTTCCAATACTTTTTGAAAGCAAGATATTGTATTGTCAAAAGTATGCTCTTGGTTCTAGTAAGAACAAGATTGAGCTTGGTACTCACTTTTTTGAAAATCATGTTTTCACATGTTTTGAGGCAAATTGTAAACTCCTCTTGAGATTAAGTGAAGCATCCAAAGTGGACACTTACATCCTTGAGAGAGTAACTGGCCTAAAAAAGATCAAGATAGTCTTTGATATCAAGATTAGATCCATCATGGATATAGTTCATTGTATGTGGACTAGTCAAGCTAGAAAGCATAATCTTGATAATCATCATTGTTTCACATCTTATGATCTTGATCTCCATGATCCTTATGAGGCTTAGAAGCCTCAGATTTCTCTATTTATGGTGCATCCATCATGCAAGTGGAACTTTCAAGGCAAAGATCATCATCAAGCATGGAGGAAGCCCATGATAATAGTGGCATATCGGTGGAGCACTCTTCAAAGGCATTGGCAAGAGATCTTATCATGGATATGGTGAGGGTGCTGCTATGATGGATCCCTTGGCTGATCTTCACTTCTTATGCATACCAAAGGATCCACTCAAAAAGATTTACAAACTTCTCAAGTGATCTAGTACCTTTCCAAGCTAATTTTTGAGGAGGAGTGTGAGAAATTGGCAAAAATCTAGCTTGGTATTTTTTATGATAGAAGTTTGTAAGCGAATCTCACATGTGTGGAGGATGTTCCCACGTGTGGAGAATTGTAAAAAAAATCAAAATGTTTGATATAGGGGTCTCATAGAATTTCATAGTCAAGCATTTAGGTGTAGGATGTTGATAGGGTCAAATTTGACATCGATGGCAAATTATCCATTTCCACTTGTAATGCCAATATTGAGCCAAAATAGAGCCAAACTTGTGCCAATTAGAGTGTAGACAAGTGTCATGCTTTTGTTTGATGAAGCTTAAGAGGTCCAATAGGATTTAGAGGTGGAACCTTGTGAGGTCCAATAGAAAATTGAGGTGTGCTTGAATATAGTCCAATAGAATTTAAAGGTGCATGGATCAATGGTCCAATAGGATTAAGAGGTGGCAAAGTATGTGGATATTGTTTTTAAGCAAATCCAGAAAGATCAAGAGGTGCAGACTGACCCTGAGGATGTTGTGAAGCTGAAAGCAACTAGTGACATAGCTGTTGTAGACCAACCAGCAACTTTAACAATCATTCTACAGTAGGCTGAAACATCACATATGTGAAAGTACTGTACTTTAGGACCATAAATGGATCTACAAAAGATCCACAAGTGTGATTGGATGCTTGCTTAACAATCTATCAAAAAACTAGACACAAAAAAGTTGATCTAGATTGGCAATTTGACAAACAACAAGCATTAACAATCAAAAGCATTGATCAACATCAAAATCCGAGCCCACACGTGTGTACTACAGGCTGTAGTACGGCCTTCAACCTGAGAAACAAGTAGAAATTGATTTGGTTTCATTTGGATCACAAAAACTCAATGTACATAGTGCACTAGCTTGAGATTGCCAATGAGCTCCAAAAATTTTCTATCTTCTCACTATGGAGAGAGGGAATACATAGCAAATTCGACTTCCTTCTTGAAGTTAGGTGGATTTCCAGCATGTAATAAGGAAGTTAACTCACTCTCCTTGACCTAAAATGAAACCTTAGTCTATTTCCTAGAGTCATGCTTGGTAGATAGCTAGTTGGTCAAATTTTCACCTTAAATCTAGGATTTAGGTCCTATAAACTAGGAATCACTACCAAAATGACATGACCAACCCTATGGACTTGACCTAGCCTACATTAGGATGGGTTTCCCACGTGGCATCATGGCCTCACATGTGTGGGGCCCACTTGTGTACACAATTTACACTAATCTACATGGCTTTTGATCAAGCTAGATTTGCCAATTTTTGGCAATTCTTCACAACATAGTGGAATTGTCTAAGAGGAAGAACAAGGTAGTATATTCACTGCTAAGGATAGAATTTCAGACATTCCAACAAGAACTAACATTTTTTTTTCCACCTTTTTATAGTCCAGAACTCCAGTGGAGAATGGATTACCTTCTTTTACCTAAACTTTTTTATAATACTAAAGAACAATGGAAGAGCCCTTGGACTTTCTTTAATCTAAACACTTTTTGGGCCAAACTAACAGTGCACCAAAAAGGTATCCTTGCTCTTGCCATTGTTCAGAATAAGTTCAATGTGCAAACTAACTATATCCATGTTATTATAGGATCTTTGAATATATATATCCTAGAATATCTAAAAACATTTGAAAACAATTTTTTTCCTACCCTAGATGAGTATCGAAATCAGCTAGATTCAGTTAATATCTGTGATGTTAAAGAAGTTGTCCCTAGCCCTAATCCAATTCCTTCTAGATTCTCCAGTCAGATGTTATTCCCTGATCTGTGGAAAATCTACACAGATTGGAAAGCTAACTATTCTCATTATATGGAGGAAGTTAAAACAAATAATATACTTCGCTCCACTAATCCAATAACCAGACCATACCATACTTACAATTATGTAAATATTGGTTCTCTCATTTCATATGCACTTTTATCCATTCAGCAATTGTACGTAAAAGAGAAATTCCCATAATATACATATGCAGCTCTCTCACTAACTGTCTCTTTTGCTGAGATGTCTGAAATCTTGTCTGAGGATAGTTGGTACACTCATCTTGTAAATAACACATTGATCGACAACCCCCTTGCACATTGGAAAATTGCAGAATGGGAGGTTATCCGAATTTATCATTTCAGGAAAATTACAACCAGAAGAACAATTACTATCTTGCTACAAAAGGGATGACCCTAGAACAAGTCAATGAAGAAAATGAAACCTGAGCAAAAGCTATTTTCCATAGAAAGTCAGTCAGCAAGAAGCGACAAAGGAGAATGTAAGGACCCTGTTTGCGAGCCACTGCACAGCTGAGGAAGGGGATATGTGGAGCCTCATGATCTCCCATTATCCAAAATTATTGTTTATATCGTAAAATTAAATTGCGTCACACATATTTCTCATGTCTTACTGAATTTCAGATACTCTAAAATGGATTTTCAGGCGTCACCAGAGAGCGACGATTCTAACTAATGTGTGCAGGGAATTAGCCGAAGCTGATAAGCATAACCATAAGCAGAACTTCTTTCAATTCTGAATGAACTATGTGTTCAGATAATGAACTTGTTTGATGCTCTGTTCTGTTTGCTTCCTATGATAAGAACTAATTCACTATATTCAATTAAGAGGAATCATTAGCCAATACGATTCTGTTTGATGAATCTATTTGCTAGTTGTTGTCTGATCTGATTGCTTACTGTTACCCGAAGAGCCTGAAAGATAAGTAATCTTTATAACCATAGACCTTGACCAAATCGTTTCACCATCGGTGTTCCTGGATGCCAATTTACCCAAATATCTTTAAATAACCAGATATGTCGCTGTAGTATTCATTGTGAATATTACACATCACATTTCATTTTCCTTCTTACATACACTTGTCATACAAAAGAAGAGATTATTTTCTCTCTTGGGGAATGACCAAACCTTTTATACTACTTATTTCATTGATTTTGTGGAAATCTATAACGACTAGGCCACCACATATGGATTTCAAACTCAGAATGGGAGTAAAACTCGGCGATGTGCCATTTGTTAAAAATCAAGTGCACACATGGAAGAGAATTCAATTCTTACTTAGTAGTGATCCAAAAAACCTCACAAGCTAGAATGTACAACCCAAGGGAAGGAATTCCATTAATCCTCCAGTTCTCACCTACTGGAAGAAAACTAGCAATTTATCTTCGCATCACTACCTTCAGAATTTACTATTTAGGCATTGTGGTTTTTTGTTGTTCTCTTAAAATACAATCTATGCATTCACAATGTCACTGATTTTGTTCGTCAACACAACCATGACCCACCTCTAACCCTCAACAGTCAATGGTGTTCTTGCTACAAGCACTCCTCTATATCAAGTAAACATTCAAATCACTGTATTTCAATGCCAACAACAGATCTATACTTCAAGGTGTTGGAATGGCAAAGTGGAGCCACAGTTCCAAAGAAATCCCATAAGTAGAAGTGGGACTTTGTTCAAAGTGGATATAAGTGATAAATCTCTAAGTGCTTAATGTCCCCTGATACCAACCCCTTTGTGGGTAAGGGGGAGCACTTGGATTCGTGGGTGGCTAGGCGTCTGGGGACGGGATTCCGGAACGCGACTCACAGAAGGGGCAAAAGGCTCCATGATTTTGGTGAAACCTCTGAACCGGAAAGGTTAAGTTGCATCACGGTGCAACCTCTAAACCAGAAAGGTTAAGTTGTATCCGTTGTAGGCCCACCAAATTTCTACATGGTATCAGAGCCAGTGGGGGTGTTTGCATGTGCTTGCTTGAGTGGGGGTGTTGCAGGACTGTTGGTCAAGCCACGCACAGAGGCTGCGTGCGCCTGTGTGAATGCGTGAAAGTGCCTGACTGACTGTCCCAGAAGCAAAACTGTTTCTTTTTCGTTTTCGTTTTCATATTCGCGAAACGATTTTGTCTCTTTGAATTTTCTTTTGCGCGGCAGCTTCACATGAACCTAGACACACGACTGCACATCACAGAACACATTCGATTCTAGCAACCAACACAAAACGACGCAAGACAAGGAGATGCACGCAAATAGAGCAACTGTATTATGAGTTTAATTTTTAGAGCGAAATCGTCAGTGTCTTGCTCATTGGCGGAATGACACTCTACTCTTTCGCTCTATTCTGCTCGTTGGCAGACTTTCATGCACAGCTCTTTTGTTTTTAGTGTTTTTCTTTTTTGCTCTACTTGCTACGTCTCTCTCTCTGTCTCTTATAGCTCTTTTGTCTATTCAGATATATCTTTATGATCCAAAAATGATAGTTTATATCTCCATTGTGTGGAGTTTACAAGATAGCTAAACGTAGAATCACAAGACTAGTTAACGCTAATCAACTAATCAGTTACTCTCCGTCATTGCCACTCGTATCAACTGGGCGTGAAGTCTATGACTCCAAGCCCATTGAGCTGCCAACTGGCAATGCAAAAGATTCCCTTCGTTTGTTTCATTTTCTTTGTTTGATTTCATTCTTTTCGTTTCTTTTGTATCTTTTTGTTTTGCGTCCCTTTGCAGTTTGCGGTCCTGGAGGTATGTTCGCGAATGATTCGCGAATCGTTTGTCCTTCGAGTCAAGGCACGTTGACTTTCACAAATTGTTCTCATTTGACCTTCACTTCGTGTTCATGTTGTGGCAAAGTTGCAAGAGTTCACCATTTTTGACACTCCCTCTTGAACCTTGCAACTTTGCACGTTTAATCCAATTGCCTTTCTTTGCTTGGCAAAGAGTGGCTTGTCGAACGGCTTTGTGAGCAGATCTGCAATCATATTTTCTGATTTTATATACTGGACCTGGAGCTCTCCTTTCGAGATTAAATCTCGAATGTGATGGTACTTTAGAGGTATGTGTTTTGTCTTTGAATGAAAGACAGGATCCTAGGACAAATAGATGGCACTCTGAGAGTCCATCATCATTGTGCTTGGCCCTTCTTGTGGTATCTCGATTGCCTCCAGCATCATCTGCAGCCACACTACCTCATTTGCCACCTTTGAAGCTGCAACGTATTGAGCCACCAAGGTTTGCTTTTTGCATATCCAGCTGATTGTAGCTCTACACACTATGGTATATCCTCCAGTTATGGACTGGCTATCATCTTTGCAACTTCTCCAGCTCGCATCACTATGGCGGTGTAGCTCGAATCCTTTTTCTGTGGTTTTAGCTCTGTAGGTTAATCCCATATTTTGGGTACCCTTCAGATACTGTAGGATTCATTTTGCCATTTGCCAATGTGCCAGGCCAGGATTGGAAGAGAATTGGCTCAAGGCGTAAACAGAGAAAGCTAGATCGGGTCTGGTACAAATTGTAAGGTACATCAGACTACCGATTAAGTTTTGGTAAGGTATACCTGCCATCTTCTGTTCTTCCTCTTTCGTTTTTGGGCAATCCTGCTTCGTGAGCTTGGCTCCAACTATCATTGGTGTGGCCTTTTCTTTGCAGTCCATCATGTGATACTGCTTTAGCACCTTTTTGGCATATTCTGACTGACTCAAGTGCATTTTGCCCTTTGTTCGATCTCATCTAATCTCTAGCCCAGGACACTTCGTTGCTTCTCCAAAATCTATGATCTTGTAACTTTCAGAAATCTGAGTCTTCATGTCTTTGAACAACATCGAGGAATTTCCTATCATTAGAGAATCATCCACGAATATAGTCAGTGTCACAAAATCTTTTCCTACTCTTTTAATGTAGACATTGCAGTCTAGTTATGTAGGATTGAAGTCTAGAGACTTCAGAAGGCCATCGAGCTTCTTGTACCAAGCTCGTGATGCCTATTTTAGACCATAGATGTATCTCTACAACCGACAGGCATATTGTCGATTGTCGAGGTCTTTAAGACCTTCAGGCTGTTTCATGAAAATTTTCTCCTCTAGATCGTCGTGGAGAAAGGCTATTTTCACGTCAATCTGGTGAATTTCTAGATTGTGTTGTGTGGCGTATGCAAGGAGTAGTCGTATGCTTGTCATCTTGACCATCGGCGAATATGTGTCGAAATAATCAACACCATATCGTGTAGCCCTTCGTGACAAGCCTTGCTTTGTAGCGGCCAATGGTGCCATCTGATTTCATCTTTTTCTTGTATACCCACTTGCAGTCGACTATTTTTCTGTTTTCTGGCAGTGGCTCTAATGGACATGCCTCGTTTCGCCTCATCGACTCGATCTCCTCTGACTGCCTGCTTCTTGATATGTTGTGGGCTCTTCAGTGAAGCTGCAGTACTCGAACTGTAGTATCGGATCATGCTGGCTGAACTGGCGAAACAAGCTGCCAAAATTTGCATAATCGGCTGCCCATTACAGGAGTTCTCAAACTTAGAAGGGCCGTTTGTTACGAGTTTTTTTTTTCCTCGCTTTTTATGTCCATGTGACCCAATCAGTTCTTGACATAGTGGCTTCTATGTAACATAACTCGCTTGACCCGAAAAACATAATTTATGTTTGGGCAAATTTGAATTTCCAGTCCAGTAGATTGGAAGTATACTATTGGCTAGCATGCACGAGTACTGGTTGACTAAACTACTCACAAATAGGTTTGGCGCCTATTATGCTCTGGACTCTCATATTGACAAGTTCAAACATGACACTCTTCAAGCTATGGCGATGAGAAGGAGACCGGGATCCTTGATATGCTCTGCAATTTTTTATAATGAGAGGGAAGACGATGGCACATGGATTGCCCGTGAATATCATAAGGCTTCTTGGGTACTGATGCATCCATCGGCGAGAGGCCTTTTGCCAAAAGAAAAAGGCCAAATATACATATAGATCTTATTGGAAAGGGTGGATTATTGATTTCAAAGTTTCTTTAGGAGGACGAACCATTTCAGAGGTGCTTATTCAACATGTTTATATGCATTCAGAACTTAATGTGGAGGCTGTAAACCCACATGATTTTAAAAAATGTAATTGTAAGTATCTTAATTTTTTGGATTGCTTGTCATTTTTGAAACGTAATCGTATTTATGAATGGGAGCTTATTATGATTTTGTATTGCAGATCTATATCCTTCAAATATACATGAATGAGAACCTGTGACGTCTCTTTCAGGTATTATAGATGTCATTCATTCAGATATTGGCAAATTACAATACAGAGGACGACCAACAAAAGAACTTGCAAATTCTGGAATATTTTTTTATGATGCTATGTATATTTCAGACACAAATGGAAGAATGAGAAAACTAGAGTGTATACCTCTACCTAATTTTCAAGATAACGTGTGGTGGATTGCAGTCAACGACAATATAATAAAATGTTTTCATTCCAAGCTATATAATGATGTACAAAAGTCACTTAAAATAAGTACTAGATCAAGAAATGTGCACTCAAGCTGGTTTGTTCCAATGTCAATGTTTGTCAGCTCTTTTTCAAACACGGAGGTGCATCGAACCCCCACATTGTTTGTTTGCAAAAATCTATCAGATGATTTTTTATTCAAATTCATGGACAAAGGTTGGGATATAAAATCCATTACAGATATAGAATGTAGAATCAAACATTCATCCATATCATTTAGATATAGTATAGAAAAACAAATGCTTAGTATGGTGTTTCATTATTAGAAATGGAAAAAACACAATGGTACTTGGGCCCCATTAGATCAAGATCTAGATAGCATTGGACACAATGATCGTATATGCATTGATATCATGGAAAATGGGGATTTACTTACTACTATTGAGGTTGAGCACCTTATTCTAGATTAGAACGGAATTGACACTTTTACAACAAGATATCTTCGAATATTTCAGCTTTATATTGGATGGAAAATTGGCATGTGAGATCTATGAATTTGTATATTAATTTGTATTCATTATCCTTTTTGTCAATATTCGGATCACTAACTGTAATTTGGTTAATGTATGTTTGTGCAGAGACGTAAAAGACATGAAGAGTGTTAAAAATTCACAATTCTAGTTTGACTAGTTTTGGTCATATGACTTGTAAATAGTGAGATGGTCATGATGTGGCTTGTCACACGTGCCAAATAGCATAGGATTCCATTCATAAGGATGCTCTCAAGTAGACCTAAGTGTTAGAACCTTTGGAATGAGTCCAAATTATGCTTAGATACAAGGGAGAAAAAATAGGAGCTATTTTTGGTAATTTTTGCATTGTTGAGGGATCTCCAAGATTCCAACCCTAACTTGGTAGGGATGAAAGATCCACCAAAATTAGCATTAGGGATAGGTTTAGGGCTACTCATACCTGCCCAAAACCGTGATGGATCATGTATATATAGGTGATGATATCTCACCAAAATCAATCAAGCAATTTCATGTTTTTTCTCTCATAATGGTGCAATTACTCTCTATGTTCATAATTGTTTGAGTACTTGTGATTACGAATGATTATAGGATTGAATGTAGGTCTGGTGTACAGTACTCAGACTGTGGGAGGCCGTACTTTCACACGTGTGAAGCCTTCTTCAAGGATTTGGGCCATTTAGTGAGGTTAAAGCATAGATTTTTGATGGATTTTGATGGTTCAACTTGTGCTAATTATATGAAATCATAATCTATTGTTTCCCTCATCATTTCAAGTGTTTTAGGATCCTTATTTGCTATAATTTCTACAAAGAGAAAATCAAATACAAATATTTTGGGAGGAATTGTTCAGATAATAGAGCAATCATAATACAATATTTGTAAAAACTCTCATAAATATCAATATATTTCTCATTTTTTGAGAATGTACATGTGCGTCCTGTATTTTACAATGGATGCTTTTACCCCATTGTCTCTATCTTTCTATATGCCCATAATTATTCATAGGGCATTACATCAAAAATATGTATCTCTATTTAATCTATTATTTACAGCTCAAAGTAATATGCATTATCTCCACCTTGCACTAGTGTCAGTTATGGACTTGATTGCCCTCTCGTTTCCGTAGCTGGACTAGGTGTTGCATGAGATAATAAGTTCACCAACATTTGTTGACAAAACTCATATATCTCATTCACTGTAAATGCTCGCCATTTATACTGCAAATCCAAAATAACCGTGTCAATTGAATAAAAAATAATCGAAAATAACTTAGTTTGTCATTAACTAGTCTATTTACCTCTCGTATATATGGAGCCTTGGATTGCATGATGTACCACTCTAAGAAGTATATTGCAAATGGAAAACCATCCACAGCTGTGTCCATCATCTTGCTGAGCTGACTTCAATCACAAAACGTATGATAGGTTAGTTGTGCACTCTGAAAAAAACAAATCAAATTACCTATCAGATACTTGATGAGAAATACTTACTTCTGCATCAACAATCTCCAGGTGGCTATTTACAGTGGCCCTATCCGGCCTTGGCAAAATGGCAACATTTTGTTGTACATCATGTCCATTTCGGCATGGGTAGAGCTCAAGAAATTCATCTTTAAACAGATGGGATTAATGATCCCATCTGAATCTTCTCTAAGGGAGATTATATGCATACTCCAATGCTTACTGCAAACAAAAGATAATTAGCTAAACTGAAGGAATTACAATACCGATAAAAAATGTTACTTGAATATATTATATGTAATCACTTACTTTTGGCAGTATGGAATAATGAAGACTTTGGTCTCCGAAGATGTATGGAGAAGATACTTTGTTGCCTGAGTTGGACTATGAAGGTTGTGTGCAAAAAAGGACAGCATAACCCCAATGTCCTTACTATCATCGCATTTATATCTATTTACAAAATACATCAAACCAGCCTCCACAACTGGATCCGATATATATGTTGTCTTCTCTTTCAAGGCATCACAAAAGTCTTTATCTATGTGATTTACATAATTAATTGAACTTAGACAAAAGGAAAATTGACCTCCTAACTTATCTATCTCTTTGACAACATACTCATCAAAAATTATATACCTCTCAAAATCCAAAAATGAATCTTTTGGATCAACGGGAAATCTTACACAAAGATCTTTATAAAATCACCTATTAAGCTGTTATCTAGATCCGATATTATTTTATCTACAATAGAGATCATATCCTCGTCCTTGTGGGATGGAATGGAAGGAATGGAGGAGGAACTACTTGAATAGTTAGGGGTGGTGGGAGGAGAAGAACACTGGGCAGACTGGAGTGATGGTCCAACCAAAGGATGAGAGATATGAGGGGGGAATGGTGACTCGATGGGACTGAGTACTACCCTTTGCCTGGCAGGCCTGGTGGGCTTGGTCTACTTTCTCCTTCTTCGTTGAGGAACAGGCCCTCTCTCTGTAGGTGTGGTGGCCTAGAGGTGAAGCCACTCTTAAAAACCTGATCGTATGTACTTCTTAGCCTCATGACAAGATGCATGTCTTGAGGCATGAGGGTAACTCTCTTGGCATACACAGTGCAAAGAGTAGAGTCCTCATAGAATTTAACCTGAAAGTCCTCATAGACAGTATGCAGGGCTTCCATGGCTGTTATGTTCTAGTGAACATCATGTGAGAGTGACCTTGTCACTAATCTCACAGACCTGTAGAAAGGAGCATGGGGAATCAGGAGATTAGTTGTCCTCTGTAGTCCCCTGATATCCCTTAGCCATGGTCTTCTCTGTCGACCTACTCTCCAACCAGTGCTCACTGCCCTTGCTACAAAAGGACGAGGAGGTGGGACAAATGTAGAAAGACGTGTTGTCTGCTTGGTATGGGCCATTTCAAGCTACGGTGTCACTATGATGCACCCAACGGAAAGAACAATAGATATCGGAGACAGGAGATGCGTGATGGTGATATAGGAGATGGCGTATCGCTACGATGCGAGGAGAGGGACGTTGTATGGGTATCTGAGTGAATGGGCGCGTGGTAGCGATATGCAGATAGTGATAGCAAAAAAAATAGATGAGGAGAGCTAGGGAACCAAGAAATCCGAAACCAAAAAATGAGCTAAAAATGTTTTTTTATATCTGATGCGTCGTAATCATTGTCACACGTGTGATGTGACACTTCTTTTTCCCGCACGTGTGGTGACACATGTCATCATATGGACTACTCACGTGTCAAGACATCACTGGGCCGTACAATCATACGGCTGGCTTGCAAGGACACATGTCATGATTTGGACTACACACGCATCACGGGATAACTGGTCTGTACAATCGTATAGTTGGCTTGCACGTGCGAGAAAACGTGTCATGATCTAGAATATACACGTGTCATGCAATGATTTGGTACACGTGTGGCAATTTTGACTTGGAGCTATTTTGATGCAGGATGGACATTTTGTGGTTTATAAAAGCAAAAAACTCAATCCTGTTCAGTCTAGGTATTGTACCTATGAGAAGGAATTTTTTGCAATTGTTCATTCCTTGAAAATTTGCCGACATTATTTGTATGGAGCCAGATTTAAAATTTTGACGGATCATCAAACTCTTTAATATTTCTGTGATGCTACAAATTTAAAGGGGAGGCAAGCTAGATGGGCTGAGCTGATGCAAATCTTTGACTTTTTTATACGTTATTGTAAAGAAAGTCAAAATACTCTAACGAACGCTTTGAGTCGGTTACCGGTTATTAATTAGTTGTGCTTTACTGTTATAGAACCGGGGTTGTTTCAGTCTCTTCAAGGACTATATGAGTCCGATCCCTTTTTTGGAAAGTATTGGCAACAAGTACCTTCGGGGGTTGATTCAAGTTTGCAAGATGACAAAATTTCCAGAATTCACACGTGTGGGGAATGTCCACAAGAGTGACTGATCTTAATTAAGCTTTGTGATTGGCACTATAACCTAATTCTAGATTGATTAACAAAATCTAGTTCAGAAAAAATGGCTAATCCACAATCTAGCATGCTAATCAACAGAATATAATAGCAATGATCAAAGAATGAAAAAATACAAGATTTCAATGTATGAGCATAAACCTCAACACGAGTTAGAGAGAGAGAGAGAGCTAGAGAGATAACAAGCAATATTTGTTTAGATCCAAAATGACATGAGATAGCTACAAAACTTTGGTTCTTCATCATTGATTGTGTGGAAAGCTACACATATTTATGGAGATTGAGGTAGCTCGAGGTAGAACCATATCTATCCATTCCAAAATGACATCTAAAGTGACATCTATAGTCTATGTGATATTTGTGACTTGTCATGCATGGAATTCTACCAACCTTTTACAAGTGTACTAGTTCTAACTAGAAATGTCCAAATCATCATGCACGTGTCCATTAAACTTTGTGCATGCCTTGCATGTCACTATGGATCACTTACAATTAATGCATGTGAGTTGCCACGAGTTTCTACAAGCATAATCATGCTAATTCTATGTCTACAAACTATATGCAAGTTGCATTTATCAAACTAGATAATACATAACCATGTAGCTCGAGTTCTATGTAGGCCAAACTTGGCATTGTGCATTAATGAGCTACATACTTGCATGGTACAACATTTGTAGCAAGCCAAGAAATCAATATGGATTGCTTTTCAATTTTAACACTCCTCCTAAAAATGATCTATATTGATTTGAACATGGATCTTGGTATAACTCCAAGGTTGGCTCTATGCTTGTTGAAGGAACTTTTGCACAATGGTTTGGTGAGCATATCCGCAATGCAAGGTGATGTGTCGATGTGCTCCAATTTGATTTCACCTCCAATGAGCTTCTCTCTCATGAAGTGATGTGCAACTTCGATATGTTTGCTCCTTGCATGGAATATTGGGTTGTTGGCAAGGGCTTGAGCTGAAATGTTGTCACACATGATCATAGGTATATTTTCTTCCATAATTATCTTTAGCTCCGCTACTAACCTCTTGATCCAAAGCACTTCCTTTGTTGTTGTAGTGAGCGCCTTGTACTCAGCTTCACATGATGAGAGTAATATAGTATCTTGCTTTTTCTAAAGCCAAGATTGTGAAGAATTGAAAAAGATTATCTATGTTAGATATAGGGGTGGTCTTATGTTTTTTACATCAAGCATCTAGGTGTAGGATGTTGATAGAAATAAATTTGGCATAGATGGCAAATTATGCATTTCCATTGTAATGCCACTATTGAGCCAAAATAGAGTAAGAGGCTAAACACGTGCCAATTAGAGTGTAGACAAGTGTAAAGCTTTTGTTTGATGAATTCCAAGAGGTCCAATAGGATTTAGAGGTGGAACCTTGTGAGGTCCAATAGGAAATTGAGGTGTGCTTGAATATAGTCCAATAGAATTAAGAGGTGCATGGATCAATGATCCAATAGGATCAAGAAGTGACAAAATATGGTCCAATCATAGTTAAGCATAGTGGTAGCTCGTGGACCTACTAGTATCATTGTACTCCTCATTTTGAATCTAATTGATTTGGTGATTTCATGGATTTTGTGAGTTATTGGATTTCTAGCTTTCTCTCTCTACCCGAGAGCTCATGATGCATTTTCTCTCTCTACCCAAGGAGAGCATCTTGTTTTTACTTAGATTATTTTTTTAATACTTCCCACACGTGTGAGTGAGAGTTGGAAGTGATTGAATGCATGTAGTAATGTGTTTTTGCCATAGGATCTAAGATTGATCTTGAATCTCAATCTAGTCTTGATCTTGGTGCATCTACACACCTTAGTAGATCACAAGTACATGTAGTGGACAGTCCACACATGTGAAATTCATCATGGTATCAGAGCCTACCTAAGGTTACCATGCTTTTTGATCCATCTAAGTGAAAAAAATTTCATCAATCTTGAGCTAGAAGTTGTCAAGGCCCATTTTCCTAGCTATCTTGTTCAATCTTGGATCAAAAGAGATCAAAAGGACATTGATTGGGTCTGACCTGGTACTGTACGGAATCAGGTGCTCAGACACGTGTGAGGAACATCCAATTTCAGTTTGGAAGTTCTCTCTCATGTTTGATCCATATATCTTGCTTGATAGCTTGTTTTGAAGCTATTTTTGTCTAGTTTCTGTTGCAATCAGTTTCATTCCATTTGGTTGAGCCAATCAAAAGTTATAAGCTTTTGAAAAGGGTTAGGTAGGGCACCTAGACCTGGGTGGACACATTTGGTTTGGTCAAGAGATTGCTTGGTTGATCCAAAATCACAGTTGTATGCCTGCCAATCTCATCTATATGTGATCTAGGCACTGTTTTGAGATCTTAGCCATTTTGTTTCATGCAATATCATTTTATTTGAGTCAAATTTGGTTTCTTAGTGTATTTCACACGTTCTAAGAGTGTTAGATCCTAACTTTGCCTATACTCCATCATTTGATGTGAAATAGATCTTGTTTTAGAGAGATTTGAGTAGCTAGTGAAAATCAATTCACAAATAGTTGCAAGATTTTTCATAGGAGGAGATTGCACTCAATTATTGGATCCTATTGAGAGTGTGTAGCAACATTTATTGTTCATCATTTGAGTTTTCTTCACTTCAAATGTCTTCAATGGGTTCATCCTTGTTGGAACCAAGTGAAAGATTGACCACTTCAAATTATTCAATTTGGAAAATGAGGATGGAGTCCATCTTGATCCTTCAAGACATGATGGACATAGTTCTTGGCCTTGAAGAAGAACCACAAGTTCTTCAAGAGGTTCAAAAATACAAAAAGAGAGCTAGGATGGCTCTCCACTACATTAAGATGAATGTCTCTAATGAGATATTGAGGGAGATAGGTACTTGTACAACAGCCAAAGAAGCTTGGGATTGTCTCAAGACTATCTATGAGGCTAAGAATACCTCTAGGCTTCTCACTCTTAGGAATCAAATCTTTCAAAGTAGCCAAAAGAGTGATGAGAGTGCATCTAGTTATGTTTTGAGAGTAAAAGATATTCATAGAGAGCTTGCTTGCATTGGTGATTCCATCAATCAAAATGAGCTAGTTCAAGTCATTCTCAATGGCTTGAGAAGTGAATTTGATAACCTTGTCCAATCCTATGCCATTAAGGAGGAGCTACCAAGTTTGGAGGATCTCCAAAGTGTGCTAATTTCAGAAGAATCAAGACAAGAGTACAAGCTCTTGAAGATGGACAAGCTTTCTCTCACTCATAATGATGGCAAAGCCCTCTTTGCCAAGGATAAGCAAAAAGGGAGGAGCAAGAACCAACATCAACAATCCTCGAACAAGGACAAAGTCAAATCCAAAGACAAAGATGAGGAGGAAGATGATTCCTCTATTGCTTCATCATCCAAGCTCAAGAAGAAGAAGATCAAGTGCTTTTATTGTGGCAAGAAAGGTCATTATGCCACCAATTGCTTCAAAAAGAAGAATCAACTCAAGCAAGCCAATATTACCAATGAGAAGGAGGACACTATTGCAAGTGATGGAGAGGGATCTCTTATGGTCTCTAGTTTTTCATCTACTCCTTTCAAGAAGAACGGCCTATGGTATATTGATAGTGGAGCCTCTTCACATATGTGTAGCTCCAAGGACTCTTTCTCTTCTATTGCACCTTATGATGGAGTCAAGAAATCAATATACACTGCAAATGATTTTGAATGTCCTATTGAAGGCATAGGGAACATTCCCTTGAAGCTTGCATCCTCTAAAGTTCTTTCTGTCTCAAGAGATCTTTATGTACCTAAGCTTACCAAGAATCTTATTAGTGTTGGCCAATTGCTTGATAATGGCCTTGATGTAAAATTCAATGTTGATACTTGCACTATCAAGAAGAATGATGAGATACTTGCATTAGGATCTAGATTTGGTGGCATCTATAAACTAGATCCAAATGAGTATGTGAATGCTTGTAATGTTGCTCTTGTGAACAAGCTCTCTATGGAGGAATTATGGCATAGAAGGTTGGGACATCCCAACTATAAATCCATGCTCTCTATGATCAAAGAAGCCAAAGCTATTGGCTTGCCAAAGCTACTCTCCAAGAAGATCAAGCCTTGTGAGGCTTGTGCTATTGCTAAATCTCACAAAAAGCCATTTACAAGATCCTCTATCAAAAGCAAGCATCCTCTGGAGTTAATCCACTCGGATGTGCATTTCTCATCAACTACAAGCAAGGGAGGAGCCACTTGTTTTGTTACTTTCATTGATGATTACACAAGATTCACTTGGATATATCTTCTTGCTTCTAAATCTATGGTGTTTGATCATTTTCTTATTTTCAAAGCTTATGTAGAGAAGCAATTCTCATTCAAGATTAAAGCTCTTAAAAGTGATGGAGGTGGTGAATATATCTCCAGTAAATCTCAAGATTTTTGTGAGCTTGAAGGCATTAAAAGAGAGTTTTCTTGTGCCTACTCTCCATCTCAAAATGGAGTGGCCGAGAGAAAGAATAGATCTCTATCTGAATGTGCAAAATCTATGAGAATTGAGGCAAATTTGCCCAAAGATTTTTGGGGAGAAGCCATTAATTGTACAAATTATCTTTGCAATAGGCTCCCACACTTGGAGGAAAGTCACCATATGAAATCTTATTCTTGAAGAAGACTAATGTTGATCACCTTAGAGTTTTTGGATGCTTACGCTTTGTCCATATTCCCTTGGAAACAAGGAAGAAGGAAGATCCTAGTGCATGCAAAGGGATCATGGTTGGATACTCATCCACCAAGAAGGCCTATAGAGTCTTTATACTCTCTACTTCTCAAGTTATTGAAAGTAGAGATGTTGTCTTTCATGAAGATCAACAATCATCTTTTGAAGAGGCCGAGATCAGGAAATATATGGATGCATCATCAATTATTGATCTTTAAGACAATCATGATGTGATGGGGTCGAGATTTGAAGAAGACTCTCCTTGGATTTTCTCACCAAGAAGATCCATGAGAGATAGATCCGAGCCTAAGAGGCTCTCATATGATGACAAAGGCAAACAAGTGGATCTTGATTCCACTAATTATGTTTTTTATGTCTCTCATGAAGAGCCAAAGAATGTACAAGAGACACTCAATACCAAGGAGTGGTATGATGCCATGAAGCAAGAGTATGATGCATTGATCACCAACAATACTTGGGAGCTTGTGGATCCTCCATCCAAAAAGCATGTGATTGGTTGCAAGTGGGTGTTTCGGATCAAGTTCAATCATGATGGCACCATCAACAAGCATAAAGCAAGATTATGTGCCAAAGGATCTGCTCAAATCCATGGTCTTGATTATGAGGAGACCTTTGCACCTGTTGCAAAGATGGTGACAATAAGAATTCTTATTTCTCTTGCTTGTTTTTTCAAGTGGAATGTGTTCCAATTAGATGTATCCAATGCTTTTCTAAATGGTTATCTTGAGGAGGATATCTATATGGAACAACCTCAAGGATTCATCAAGGATGAATGCAAAGTGTGCTTGCTCTTCAAAAGTCTTTATGGACTCAAGCAAGCACCAAGATCATGGTATTCAAGACTTAACTCTTTTCTTATCTCACTAGGATTTACTCTTAGTGACTATGATCATTCCATGTATCTAAAGTTTGTTGATAGCAATATTGTCATTCTTCTAATTTATGTTGATGACATTATTCTTTGTGGAAGTTGTATCAAACTAGTGGATGAAACCAAGCTAGCACTTGGATGTGAGTTTAAAATGCAAGATCTAGGAGAGATGCATTACATCCTAGGCCTAGCAATTGATTTTTATGAAAATCATGTCTTTATATGCCAATCTAGATATGCTCACTCTATGTTGACAAAATTTCATATGGAAAATTCTAAGAGCATAGATACTCCAATGGAGCAAATTGTAAAAGATCCTAATAAAGGTGATGAAAGATCCTTTGAGGACATCACACTTTTTAGGAGTCTTGTAGGCTCCTTAATTTGGCTTACCATTACTAGGCCCGATCTAAGTTTTTGTGTGCACAAATTGAGTCAATTTATGCAAGATCCTAAGATCCATCATTGGAAGATGGCCAAGAGGATTCTAAGATATGTATCTTCATCTTGTGATTATGGTCTACTCTATAAAAGTGAAGATCTATCCATTATTGGCTACTCGGATTCGGACTTTGCAAGTGACAAGTTGGATAGAAAGCCTATTAGTGCATACACTATCTTTCTTGGAGGCCATCTAATATCTTGGCTTTCCAAAAAGCAAGATACTATATCTTTCTCTTCATGTGAGGCCGAGTACAAAGCACTCACTACAACTACCAAAGAAGTGCTTTGGATCAAGAGGTTATTAATGGAGCTAAAGTGCATCAAGGAGTATGATCTACCAATGATCAAGTGTGATAACCTCTCGGCCCAAGCTCTTGCCAATAGTCCCATATTTTATGCAAGAAGGAAGCATATAGAAGTGGCACACCATTTTGTGAGAGAAAAGCTTATTGGAGGAGAAATCTATTTGGAGCATGTCAACTCGTCCTCTTGTATTGCCGATCTACTCACCAAGCCTTTGAGCAAAAGTGCTTTCATCAAGCATAGATCTAATCTTGGAGTTATATCAAGATCAATGCTCAAATCCTCATAGATAATTTTTTAGGAGGAGTGTGAAGAATTGAAAAAGATTATCTATGTTAGATATAGGGGTCTTATGTCTTTTACATCAAGCATCTAGGTGTAGGATGTTGATAGGAATAAATTTGGCATAGATGGCAAATTATTCATTTCCACTTGTAATGCCACTATTGAGCCAAAATAGAGTAAGAGGCTAAACACATGCCAATTAGAGTGTAGACAAGTGTAAAGCTTTTGTTTGATGAATTCCAAGAGGTCCAATAGGATTATTAGGTGGAACCTTGTGAGGTCCAATAGGAAATTGAGGTGTGCTTGAATATAGTCCAATAGAATTAAGAGGTGCATGGATCAATGATCCAATAGGATCAAGAGGTGAAAAAATATGGTCCAATCATAGTTAAGCATAGTGGTAGCTCGTGGACCTACTAGTATCATTGTACTCCTCATTTTGAATCTAATTGATTTGGTGATTTCATGGATTTTGTGAGTTATTGGATTTCTAGCTTTCTCTCTCTACCCGAGAGCTCATAATGCATTTTCTCTCTCTACCCGAGGAGAGCAGCTTGTTTTTACTTAGATTATTTTTTGAATACTTCCCACACGTGTGAGTGAGAGTTGGAAGTGTTTGAATGCATGTAGTAGTGTGTTTTTGCCATAGGATCTAAGATTGATCTTGAATCTCAATCTAGTCTTGATCTTGGTGCATCTACACACCTTAGGAGATCACAAGTTCATGTAGTGGACAGTCCACACATGTGAAATTCAACAAAGATATCAAGTTTCCTCCAAGATATATGACATAAGCACTTGTAGATTTTCGATCTGCTCTATCACTTGCAAAATCCGAGTCAGAATAACCAATAATAGAAAGATCTTCACTTTTATATAATAAACCAAAATCAAAAGTTGAAGATATATATCTAAGCACTAAATTGGCCTTTTTCCAATGATAAATTGAAGGATTTTGCATAGCCTGGCTCAACTTAATAACACTAAAGCTTATGTCAGGTCTAGTTATTGTGAGCCAAATTAAGAAGCTTATAAGACTTCTAAAAAGTGTGATGTCCTCGAAGGATCTTTCATCACCTTTGTTAGAGTCCTTTACATTTTGTTCCATAGGTGTTTCTATACTCTTACAATTCAACATATTGAACTTTTTTAACATTGAAAGAGCATACTTAGATTGACATATGAAAGCTTTATCTTTAAGAAAGTCAATCTCTAGTCCTAGAATATAGTGAATTTTTCCAAGATCTTGCATCTTGAACTCTTTTCCAAGTGCAATCTTGGTTTCCTCAACTAACTTGATACAACTTCCTGTCAGAATGATATCATCAACATAAATAAGAAGGATGACAATATCTTTATCAAAAAACTTGACATATAAGGAAGGATCATAGTTACTAAGATTAAATCCTAGTGACTCAAGAAAGGTGTTAAGTCGAGAATACCATGACCTTGGGGCTTGCTTTAATCCATATAAACTTTTGAAGAGCAAGCAAAATTTTTCCTCATTATGGATGAGCCCAATAGGTTGATTCATATAGATCTCTTATTCTAAATAGCCATTTAGAAATGCATTAGAAACATCTAGTTGAAGAATTTGCCGATTAAAAAAACAAGCAAGAGAAATTATGATTCTAATTGACACCATCTTTGCAACTGGGACAAAGGTCTCCTCATAATCGAGTCCATATACTTGGCCTCCATCACATCTTAAAGCTTTAACTTTGCAAGAAAACTTTTTTTCTACATAAGCTTTGAAGATAAGGAAGTGATCAAAAACCCTAGCCTTTGAAGAAAGTAGATACAACCAAGTGTATCTAGTAAAGTCATCAATAAAGGTGACAAAACATGTTGCACCACCAATACTTTTAGAAGAGAAAAAATGTACATCTGAATGTATGAGTTCCAATGGATGAGTAGTCTTTATAAAAGACTTCTAATATGGCTTTTTGTGTGACTTTGCAATGGCACAAGCCTCACAAGGCTTGAAATCTTTAGAAAGAGATTTTGGAAGACCAATAGCCTTCTCCTTCTTAACCATAGAAGACATAGATGTAAAGTTAGGAAAGATAAGATTGAGTCAAATGACTCCTTTGAACAGCACATATATGAAGAGGCTCCACTGTCTATGTACCAAGCTCCATCTTTCTTGAAAGGTGATGAAGAAAAATTGGACACCATAAGTGATCCTTCTCCATCACTTGCAACAGAATCTTCTTCAATCTCTTTGGAGAGATTAGCTTGCCTGAGTTGGTTTTTTTTCTTAAAACAATTAGAGGCATAGTGCCTCTTTTTTCCATAGAAGAAGCACTTCACTTTCTTCTTCTTGGTTTTTGAGTTAGAGGGATGAGATGTTTCATCCTCTTTACCATCTTGATCTCGATATTTGGCTTTGTCTTTGTTTATGCTTGAGAGAATTGGTTCTTACTCCTTCCTTTCTGCTTGCCTTTGACAAAAAGGGCTTTTTCACTTCCACCATGTTCAAGTTTGTTCATCCTGGAGAGTTTATAGCTTTGTCTAGATTCTTCAGAAATAAGAATTCCTTGGAGAGTTTCTAGATTAGGTAACTCCTCCTTAATAGCAAAAGACTGAACAAGATTATCGTAGTCACCTCTCAAGCCATTCAGTATGACTTGGACTAGCTCAACTTGGTTAATGGTAACACCAACACAGGAAAGCTCTCTATGTAAATCTTTAACTCTCAGAACATAGTTAGATGCACTCTCTTCACTTCTTTGGAAACTTTGGAAAATCTGATTCCTAAGAGTGAGTATTCTAGAAGTATTCTTTGCTTCATAGATGGTCTTTAGTGCATCCCAAGCTTCTTTGGCTGTAGTGCAAGATCCTATCTCTCTCAAAATTTCATTAGATACATTCATCTTAATGAAATGTAGAGCCATTCTAGCTCTCTTCTTATATTTAGGAATTTCAACCTGTGCTTGAGGCTCCTCATCAACACCAAGCACAATATCCATAACATCCTGGAGAATCAAAACAGACTCCATTCTTAACTTCCAAATTGAGTAATTAGAAGTGTTTAGTCTTTCACTGGCTTCTAGAAGATATCCTCCCTGAGATGCCATTATAATGAAGACTTCTTAGTTATTGGATTGAAATATGTTTGAGCTTGTTCCTATCAGACTTAGATTTGTTGCTGTCTTTCACTATAGGTATTTTCAAGGTTGAACTACCTTCCTATGTGAAACACTTGCAACTATATATGAGATAAATCTCAAATATTCAACAAGACAAGTTATCTAGATCAGACACAAAAAGTGGTTTGAGACACTTTGGCTGGTTTGAATCCTACTTTTGGCACGTGTGAAATGCTTCAAAAGAAAACACTATTGACACTCAGAAGGCTCAAAGGGTGTTCAAATACTTCAAACTCAGTCTTGATCTACAGTTTCTTGTGTTGGATGCTCAAAACAATGGATTCAGAACAAAGTATAATTGAATCAAATCAAAATGTTGTCACTCAGATTTTGGACCTATCCCTATCCTCTTTAAGAGCTTATAACTCTTGCTAGACACATCAGATTGATTTGGTTTCAATTTCTATGAGAAGTACAGATCAAATGCTTTCCATCAAGCTATAACATTGCTATCTTTGGATCTATAAGTAAGGAGAACAAAGGGACTGAAGAACTTTGATTTTCACACGTGCGAAATTCCATAATTCCGTACTTCCTCAATTCAGGTCTAAAAATTTAGTTCAAGTCCGATTTGATCCAAATAAACTTCAGAGAAGGGATAGAAAAAGTGCAAAACTACTTTTTTGCTCGATTTAGCTCTCAATTTCTTGTACAATCAGAATTGTTAGCATGCAAAGCTTAATGTGGCTCTGATACCATGACAAAATTTTCAGAATTCACACGTGTGGGGAATGTCCACAAGAGTGACTGATCCTAATTAAGCTTTGTGATTGGCACTATAACCTAATTCTAGATTGATTAACAAAATCTAGTTCAGAAGAAATGGCTAATCCACAATCTAGCATGCTAATCAACAGAATATAATAGCAATGATCAAAGAATGAAAAATTACAAGATTTCAATGTATGAGCATAAGCCTCAACACGAGTTAGAGAGAGAGATCTAGAGAGATAACAAGCAATATTTCTTTAGATCCAAAATGACATGAGATAGCTACAAAACTTTGGTTCTTCATCATTGATTGTGTGGAGAGCTACACATATTTATGGAGATTGAGGTAGCTCGAGGTAGAACCATATCTATCCATTCCAAAATGACATCTAAAGTGACATCTAGAGTCTATGTGACATTTGTCACTTGTCATGCATGAAATTCTACCAGCTTTTTACAAGTGTACTAGTTCTAAGTAGAAATGTCCAAATCATCATGCATGCGTCCATTAAACTTTGTGCATGCCTTGCATGTCACTATGGATCACTTACAATTAATGCATGTGAGTTGCCACGAGTTTCTACAAGCATAATCATGCTAATTCTATGTCTACAACTATATGCAAGTTGCATTTATCAAACTAGATAATACATAACCATGTAGCTCGAGTTCTATGTAGGCCAAACTTGGCATTTTGCATTAATGAGCTATATACTTGCATGGTACAACATTTGTAGCAAGCCAAGAAATCAATTTGGATTGTTTTTTAATTTTAACACAAGATTCCTCGAATCAAGGAAAGATTGAAATAAATTTCCTAATTCGAAACAGGATTTTGTTTCGTAAAGGAAAGGTGTGTGAACCGGAGAATGACACTGTAAGGGCCCAAATCTTGCATGAGTGTCATGATAGTCCATGCGCAGGACATCCGGGTATACAAAGAATACTTGACTTAGTTCGACGGCAATTTTGGTGGCCTAAGATGAAAAGTCAAGTAGAGGCCTATGTACTTAGATGTACTAAGTGCCAGTTAAATAAAGCAGAGAGGCAAAAAGCTAGTGGCCTATTACATCCTTTAGATATTCCTACCGAAAAGTGAGAAAGTATATCTATGGATTTTGTGGTCGGGCTTCCACATACAAGGAAGGGCCACGATTCGGTTTGGGCCATTGCTGACAGACTCACAAAGTTTGCTCAATTTATTCCAGCGAAAACTATTGTTAAAGCTTCAGAACTAGCTCAACTATTTGTTGAGAAGCTTTTTCGACTGTACGAGCTGCCTTGTGATATTGTCAATGACCGTGACCCAAAATTGATTGGAAATTTTTGGCAAACAGTATTTGAAAAGTTGGAAACAACTTTAAGTATGAGTTCTACAGATCATCTAGAATCAGACGGTCAAATGGAGAGGAACAATCAGATGATGGAGGATATGCTTTGAGCATATGTGGGCCATCGGCAGTCTGATTGGGAATAGTACCTTCCACTGGTGAAATTTGCATATAACAGTGCAAAACATTCAACGACCGGATTCAGTTCTTTCATGCTTATGTATGGTTTTCAACCTCGATCACCAATTAGTGTTGGCATGAAAAACCTACGGGTGCAAGCCGCAGCTGATATTCTTGCGGATATGCAAGAAATGTTACAGCTGGCTAAAGATAGCATAAGAAGTGCCCAGGGCAGGGCAAGACACTATAGTGATCTATCTCGGAAGCACAAGGTATTCATGGTCAACGACTGGGTGTTTTTGAGAGTCTCTAGTCACTCTAGGGGCTTGAAAAGTATTAGGTGTGCAAAGTTGGCGCCTAGGTATTGCGGTCCTTTTAAGGTTATCCAAGTGATAAACAAGGTTGCATACAAACTAGACCTTCTAGCTAATATTGGAATTCATCATGTTTTTCACGTTAGTAAGTTGAAACTCTTGTTGGGGGTTGGGGAGACCCTGGTCTCTATGGAAGATCTAGTGGAACTTCTTCGTGATGAGTCCGTGAGTGGACCACCTGAACCTGAGGCGATTGTTAATAGCCGGCAGAGGACTCTACGGAGTAGGGTGCTTCAGAAATTTTTAGTCAGGTGGAGGGGCAAATCAGAAGTGGAGGATACCTGGGAAAAGGAGGTTGATCTCCCGAAGGATTTTCCAAATTTTTTTCCTACAAGAAAAAATTTAAGTTTAGGGGAAGGAATGTTACATACCTATGTAACTAGCAGTACTTCTAATGATCCATTTAGTGTTGGGGGATAAATGGCAAGTTATCCTTGGATAAGGGCTAACCTTAGGATTAAGGGTATGTGCCTTTGGATAAGGGTAGATAAGTGACTATACCTTGGTCGGAGGTATGGAGTCACGTGACCCTTGGATAAGGGTTACCCTTAGGATTAAGAGGAGGTGTCTTAGATTAAGGTACTAGTTTCTTTGGTTAAGGGCAGATAGGTATCTATGCCTTGGATGGAGGTATGGAACCTAGAGAGGTGTTAGAAAGTCATTGGATGACTATTTTTTTAAACCTTGGGCCTCAACCTTGAACCATATCACTTTATTGGTCTAGGACCAAAGTATACTTGCACAACTTGGGCATTAAGACCTAGTAGGAGGGCGCCCTCCCAAAGGGTCCATTGAGTTCCCAACTCTCACAAGAAAGGCATTCAAAGAGTCATAGGTTATGGAAGGAGTCTCTTGACATTCCATAAGCCTATGGAGGCTCTTGGAGATTCTTTAGCTCCCTAGGCTTCTCTCTCTCTCTCATTGGATGAGCATGGAACTCCACAGTGCATTGGAGTGGTCCATGGGCCATCTATATGAGGGTAGTAGGGCACCCATTTGGGGGGGGGGGGGGGGGGGGGGGGGGGGGATCTCTCTTGTTTGCTTGGCTTATGCTCTAGTGTTGCTACTAGTGTGTAGAGTGCTTTCTTGTGGTAGTATGCTTAAGGTTTGGATCTTGATTACGGTATGAGACATAAGTAGGGTTTGGATCTTGAGTATGCTATGGAGTCTTGTGGTATGCTTGTGATTTGTTTATGGTTAGAAAGGGGGTGCTAGATAGGTCTTGATTGGAGCTTGGATCTATGTTGGGTGGTGCATACTTGAGGCCAGCTTGTTATCTATCTTTGTCTTTAAAGAGTAGGGACACAGGTGGAGGAGAGATCCTTGGAGGCTTGCAGATCCTTACTTGCAGGTGGAGGCATCCTAGCTTGGAGTTGGGGAGCATCTTGAAGTTTGCAGGTTGCTTGGAGGACATTTGGAGGCTCTACCTTGGATTTGGAGGACTTCCTCACCTCTACTTGTAAAAGTATATTTGAAAGATCACAGTCATCATTCTCTAGAATGTGTCTAGTGTGTTGCACAGTCCGAATGGCATCTTCTAATATGCATATGTACCCCAATCAATTGTAAAGGTGGTCTTAGACAGATCTTCTTCTCGGATTGATACTTGGTTATAGCTTGAAAATCCGTCAAGAAAACTATATCTTGCAATGCCTGCAACTTGATAGGTTGCACAAACCTTGGTTATCAGTCTCAGGGGAATGGACTCATCATCAAATAGTGGTAGAAACAGATTTGGACGGATGGGTTGGTGATGGTAGAGAGACATGATGGAGGCTTGGTGGAAGGGTGAAGGAACTGATAGTTCTATAGTTGAAGCCTTGGACCCTTGCAATGTCGAGCTTTGACTACTACTTGTTCACTTTGTCCTGTAGGCTGACTGTTGTCTTCATCATTTTATTTTTCTGCAGCTCCTTCCTTTGATCCATTACTTTTGGATGTCTTCCGGCTTCATAGGAGGGGATTCAACCTTCATTGCTCCATTTTGATCAAGATCAATCTAACTTATCTGTTGCTTAGGTTCCATCCTTTCTTCCTCAGCTTCTTTGCTTTATTTCTTTTTGCTGCTTCGCTTGCTTTCTTAGGTCTTCCTTTCTGGCTAACCAATGAGTGTAGGTAGTAGTTAGTCTATGCAAGGCATTTGCAATGATCTATAGCTGCTTCGGTAAGACTATCAGGCTTTGAAAAAACTGGGGATTTCTCAGATGAACAGTGGAATGATGGCAAACAAATAGATGGAAGGTAGAGTGGTGGTGGTGACATCCGTAGATGGTGTGGGCAATAGACATGAGAGTATATGCAGATGTTGTGGCAAGAGGGCTGGATAAAGAAGGAGATTGATTTCCTAATGCTTGTACTTCCATCTTCTGAAGGATTTTTGTCGAATTTGAGGAATGTCCAGATTGTGATGGGGTGTTCTTCATATCCTTGGATGGCTCGAAAATAAAGTCTGGCTATCATTAGATGTGCATCTTCTGATTCCAAAGGTTGATTTATGTCTAGCTTTATGGGTGGTAGCCCCTTATCCCACTAGCACTCCAAAGCCATGAGAAAGGCTATGGATAAACAATAATCTGCACTTTCTTGGACTACAGTATCTGCACTTCCTCTATAGGCGTATCCAAACTTTAGTAGCGCGTCTCGATACTTTACCACAATTGTGCTTGAGTCAATTCCTGGAATAATAGACCAATTGATCTGGCGCTTGGCTAGTTTTGTTTTCTCCCAAGGGTCTCTTATCTTAATTGGTGCATAGTAGGGGTTGACCCTTTTCCAGCTTGGTGCCCTTAGGTACTCATGAAGCTGTTCATCATTATTTAGCATCATCACGATCCTCCAGGAGGGTTGTGGATGTAAGGCATTCACGAGGCTGCTGAGCTTTGGATATTCTTCTATAGTTACTTTCTTTGCCCCCCTCGTTCTCCTTTCTTATAGGTCTTCCAGAATTCATCAAATTCTTTCCGATTGTCGTACTCTCTTTTGATCTTTTCTATGGATTTCTCGGGCAGCTTCCTTGAGGGCCTTACCAAATAGTTGTCCAAGGCTGTGGCACTCTTCGTATCAGGAATCCTTGGTGTTGAACCCTCAGACTTTGATCCAGTGAAGATATCGCTCTTTTCTTCTGGAGGGAATGAAGAAAGTCCCATAGTAGACTGCACAATCCCATCAAATGGACCTTGATCAGAAAAATTAAAATCAAGTGGTGATGGAGACGAAAATAGTTCACGAGTGGAGGGTAGTGGGTTACTTATGAGGTTATATTGAGTTGTTGGTGAAATGAACTATTTTAGAAAATGGTCATCAATTTTAAGAGGCGATGTAGGGGGTATGGTGTCAGAAGTGGATGTGGTTGAACAAGTGAATGGAAATGTTGAAGGTTGGTAGGATGAAAATGGTTCAGAAAAATAAGAAGGCAAGGGGGGCAACTGGGTATAAGTGGAGGAGTCCACGGCAGAGAGCCACATGTGGAACCTTCATATGGCATGCCAAAACCAGTGCCTCATTGGTTGATGGATCGACTTTGCTCATGAGTTCTAGCATCATCATTATGGTCATCTTTCTTTTTGCACTAATGTGCATGCGTCGAGTCTACAGGTTGTATTCCATAAGATGTCCATTTGTTGCTTTGACAGGAAGTTCCTCGTGGATCTTGTCAATGCTCTCTTTGAGTGCTGACAACTTCTTGTTGCTTTCGTCTTCTAAAACTTGATGGTTCCTCTTCAGGGCTTCATGTTTATGGGTTAAAGAGATATACTTTTTCATTTTTATCGTTGCTCCTGAAGACGAAACAAGAGCTTTTATATCCTCTGGCCTGATTGGTTGCTTGACTATTGTCATCACGTCAGTTAGTCTCTTATTTTCCTATGTCATGAGATCTAACCAGTGCTCAAACTGGTCTTGCACCTCTTGGAGAGACTGGAGCTGATTTGAAAACTGGTTCTGCTCTTCCAATCTCTTGGCCCTTTTGTTCAGCAACTTTTCCATAACTGTCAGCAACTCTGCGTCTCTTAACTGCAGGTCCTGCTTTGTCATTCTGAGCTCATTTGTCTATTGCGCTAGCTGGTCTACCATCCAATGAAGGTGGTAAGAGCTCTCAGCATGCCACTTCAAGGATTCTTTGGCTCTTTTGGACAAGCTGTCATAGGCTAGAAGGACGGGGAACTCAGTCGAGAAATGATGGTAAGCAGGAAAGAAAAACTGAGACACTATGGAACGAGACAATAATGGAACGGCTAGTTGTGTATTTTTATCAGTATTAACGAAGGTGGTGGGGATGGTAGCAACAGGGGTAAGAGGGACAGTAACGGCTAAGAGTGAGATTTGTCAGAATCAGCCAACAAGAAAATCCACAAATAAGTGCAATTAGATCCAAATCCCTGTAAATTCATTGCATTCAAGCACTAAAAGTTCTGGTTCTAGTCAAACATGGTTTCTATAGCCCATTTATGGTCCAAAAACCCCAATTTTTGGTCCAAAATCACTATCTAATCAACTTTTTGACTATTCAAACATCATGCAATCATTAGATCCAATCATTAATGACTGTAAAATAGCAAGTACAATCTGGAAAACGTACTACATCAGTACCTATGATCGATTTCATGCAAAAAACTTCAATTCTAGGTGAAAAATTCACTAAAATCATCAAAAATCCCTTGATTTCCACCAAAAACTATGAAGAAAATCCATAATTATGATCTTTAGGTTGAAAGTACACCAAATTTAGAGAAGCCACCTACTTGGAGATCAATTCCACCACTTGGAAGTAACATGCAAGGAGAAATCCACAAAAACTGAGAAAATACAAAAACTAGCTCCACCTTCCGATTGATGCAAATCCATAGCTCTGATACCATTGTAATGATCGCCTTATGAAGATCTAACTAGATCCTGTTGCAAAGCAACCAAAAGGACACATGTGGAGCAAAACCACCCATCCAAACCTAGATCCCTCTTGGAGTTTCCTGCTGGACCTAGGCCCCAAGCCATAGTGAAGAACACAAGAGAGAAGAGGAGAAACTGGCTCAAGAATCTGAATTCACCATAGGAGGATGGGGGAGTTTCCAATGGATATGTTCTCCTCAAGAAAGAGAGAATATTTCCCCTAGGATCCCCATGCAACATATATTGAGCTGTTGACCTCCTATTCTTGTATTAAAGTAGTCTTCACCATGCATGTGCTCCTATGTCCAATTATAGGTCTAGGCCCTCATATGATTATTAATTACTTGATACGACCATGTCCGAAATGACGTCGCATAACTAATAATCACATACATCTAGAGTGACCGGCTTTCCACGTCAGGAACTGATCCGATTCTCTTATATAGGACATGGACATAACAATGCACGAATCCATTTTCGACGCATGTCATTCTTGCACGTGACAGTGTTAGATCAATCATTCTCTGTACGGCGTATTAATTCTGACCAATCACACGTCGACATGTGTTCCTTCATTACTCCTCCACATGTGCAAATTTTTTCTTATAAATAGGTCATTTTCGGCTCGGATTTTCATGCAAATTTACAATTTCTTGGTCGGATATCGATTTCAAGCGTGCCGTTTGCATTGATTACCCTCCATTGACTTACTTGCACCTGGAACCGATACTGCCTCGTCCGGTATCGTATTCAAGCGAGCATTGTATCTCTTTTCTTTTGTGCTCTGTGTTCACATGCTCGGATCCGATACTCTAATTTCTAATATCTCTTTCGAGCACACATTGCCTTGAGGTGCTTGCCTGACCTGCCGTTTGCGCTTGAGAGCGATATTTGGAATTTTACATCTATTTTTTTTGTTTAAAATGTCTAATTTTGATTCTAGTTTGCTTTCTTTTTTTCATGAATTTGGTATTACTGATAGTTTGGAGTATTTACGCTTGACATAATGTTTACCAATTCCTTTTTGACAATATCGGATATATTGGATCTTTTTTACTTCACTGAAGCTGAGACTCTTTGCATTTAGTTGTAAAACCATCGGAAAAGTTGCAATATATAGTTGTTTTTTGTGCTAGTCCCGCCATGTTGTGTACTTTTATGAGATGCCGCTCTTGCTTGCCAATGAGATTTTTTCATTCCTTGCGGTGACCATATGCTAAAACTTCCACCATTTCTTGCAAAGAATGTCGAATGATATCGTAATATGTGCTACATGTCATAAAAACATAATCTAAATCAGTACCAAAAGTATCTAATTTAATTGCACATATTTGTCTATCGTAGTGTACAATCAAAATCTTACCATATAATGTGTTATATGATCAACACCTCATGCACTTTGATGCATCCACAAATTCACTGGTTGTTTTCTATATCATTTGTACATCAGTATTTGAAAATTTTCCTTTTCTCAAGTATTTCACCATGTTGTCTAAATTGTGTATTGAACCTTGGATTGTTTGCCAAAATAATTTGATAAAAATCTTCGAGCTTTAGATCCTCCAATGCTCGGCTTGCATGGAATATTTCTTGTTTTACCTTATAGCTTGTCATCTTTTTTATTTTAATGTGGCCTTTATGTAAGCCTGCTTTGGACAACACATCCTCTAATCTGGAAAAAGCTTCCTTCGTAGAGGCCTCTAGCTCAAAATTCCATGCAAACAAGATGTGAAGATATATTATTTTTTTTATAATACGCACCCCTGCACGCAATGTACATATATGAATATTTCGTAGAGGAATCGGTAGTACAGGTTTTCAATTAGAATCTTCTCGATCTCTTGATATTCATGTACTCCTTGTCATGTCTTTTGTTGTTTTCATGCAGTACAAACAAGTGTGTTTAGAGTTAGCGCCATGAAATATATTGAACATACATTTTAATGTCTTCAGATCTCCTGCTAAATGCCATTCAATGTTGAAAGTGCCAATTCCAGGAATATTGAGTGGAACTCCATGTGATTTTTTATGGTGGCAAGATATGATGTTCTATTAAATATCCATGAGAGAATGTCATGGTAATCTTTCATCACCTATAGGAGAATACAAAAACGTGATTAGCTCATAATAATAACACAGAGAAGAATTCCCATATGAAATCCATATTCAAATGATTATCCCTATTTATTATGCAAAGGAACTGCTATACCTGAAATGCTGCCGACCACCAGATATCATTTTTTGATTGAACCCTGAAATTGAGGCCTTCTGAGTCTTCTGAATTTGAAAGTGCTCCATTCATGATCATGAGACTGACTCTTTCCATTTTTTGTCCTTTTATAATTTCAGACTCATCTAACTTGAGAACAACTATCAACTTGTTATTGAAAGAAAATGCATAAGTAATGGTATGAAGTATAAACAAGGAACGAGGTGAAAAACAGGCATGCAAAACGAGAATTACAAGCAAGAAAATAAAATAAAAATTAAAAAATGCAAAACATATACTAGGGAAAAGATGTTAAATTGGGTCAACAAAGAACAACTCTTCGTAATACCGCCGTAGACGACCACCATTTACGACAGTGTCTAGGAGTATCCCATCAAGTGTTTGCAACTGGACTGCACCATTAGGAAAGATTTTATTAATAACATATGGCCCCTCACTTCTGAATTTCAATTTGTTGGGGTGCTTCTTTGATGTATAAAGAAGCACCTAGTCACCTAAGTGTAGATCTTTATTGCGTAGGTGACGGTCATGCCAGGCCTTTTGGCGTCATTTGTTAACTAGTTGTGCATGGTAAGATATTAGTCTCGTCTCACATAACTGGGCTAACGTAAATAGCCTGGTTTTGACTTGTTGTTCGATTGCAGCTTTTTCACAAAGATCTGTTGAAAAAACTTCCATGACTCGTAATGATGGGACTAAAAATTCTACTGTCATTACCGCCTCTTGACCATATACTAAGTGAAAATGGGTAACCCACCCAGTGGCTTTCTTCGGGGTGGTGCGATAAGCCCAGATAGCTGAAAAAAGTTTTGTTTCCCAATCAGAGCGACTGGTTTCAACTATCTTGGTCAGAATTTTACATATTGTCTTGTTAGTTGATTCAGCCTGGCCATTACATCTAGGGTAGTAGGGTGTACTTTTTCTGTGAACGACAAGGTAATGGTGTAGGAGGTTATCAATGACAGCATTTAAAAAATGCGTGTCACGATCACTAACTAGCTCAATGGGATAGCCAAAACGTGTAATAATGTTTTCATAAAGAAAACGTGCAACTATTTTTGTGTTGGCATCCTTCGTTGCTCAAGCCTCCACCCACTTAGTGGCGTAATCTGTGGCTATGAGGATGTAACGAGCTTGGGTATGTTTTGTTGCTGGACTGATTGGTCCAACAAATTCAATTTCCCACTTATGGAAGGCTTCGCCTTCTATAACGGGAGTCAGTGGCGTGAAGTTTGCTTTGGTGTTTTTCTGGCTTGTTGACAGACATCACACACTTTAATGACAACAAACGTATTCTTAAACAAAGATGGCCACCACAGTCCTGCTCAAAGGATAATCTTTGTTGTGGCTTCAACAGAAAAGTGGCCACCTCCAATGCCCTCATGAGCTTGAGATATGATAGGTCGTATCTCAGATTCATAAGCACATCGGCGAATGATACCGTCAACGCCCCTTTTGTAAAGTTGTCCCGCAATTAACTGAAAGGGCACTGCTTTTAGCAAAACAAAAAAAATTGTCGCCATACTTAGGCCTTCTTTGAGTCTACCTGTTGTGAGGAACTGAGTGATCTCCTCAGCCCATAAGGGTGTAGCACCGATTGAAAAAGCATGCATCAGGGAGATCATCGTTGACTGCTGTCGTTGCTTTTTCAGCACTTGGTAGTCTGGAAAGGTGGTCTGCCATGAAATGTTGGGTCCCTTTCGAACGACTACGCGGAAATTAAATTCTTCTAAGATCAACAGCCATCAAGCCATACGTCCCGTTTTACAGGATTTATTAACGATATATAGAAGGGCTTGATGGTCTGTGTAGAATGCAAAGGTCTGGCCTAATAAATAATGTCTTAGTTGTTGCACAGCATAGACCATCGCCAATGCTTATCTCTCAGTGGTTGTATAGTTTACTTCAGCAGGCACCAGTTGCCTGCTCAAGAAACGTATTGGGAAGTCTTTGTCATACTCGTCCGGTTGCGCAAGAAGACCTCCAGTGGCAGACATACTTGCGTCAGTATGCACATGGAACTCTTTCGTGTAATCTGGTGAGCGGAGTATGGGAGCCGTGGTGAGGGCTGTTTTCAACCCCTCAAAGGCCTTAATTCATTCTTCGGTCCAGCGAGGATCTACCACAACTAAATAAACGAGACGTGCCTTGCCGGCATAGTCGATTATAAAGATGCGATAACAATTTGTATGACCGAGGAAGACATATACTTCCTTCACTGTTGCAGGTAAGGGCATTTCCACAATAACTTTGATTTTTTACGGGTCGATAGAAATACCGTCCTTTGAAATTATATGCCCAAGTACGACCCTATGGGTGACCCATATTTGGCATTTATTAGGGTTTAGTGAGATTCCAAATCTACGATAGCGAATGAAGATTTTCTCCAGGGCGACAAGATGCGTAGCTGCGGAGGAATGTACACCTAGATCATCGAGATAGATCTCCACAATCCGATGTAACAGATCTTGAAAGGCCAGTTGCATGACCCTTTGGAACGTTGAGGGGGAGTTGCATAAGTCAAAAGGCATAACGTTATAAGCATAAACCCCGTTCTCTGTTGCAAAGGCCGTTTTATGTTTATCTTCAGGGGCTATTTGAACAAGGAAATACCCGTTGAATCCATCCAAGAAGCTAAAAGATTCAGCTCATGCCATTTCCTCTAGGATTTGGGTCGTTAAAGGCAAGGAAAAATGGTCTTTCTTCGTAACCACATTAAGTTTTTTGAGATCGACACAGATACAAAGCTTGCCATTTTTCTTGGGTACAACCACAATAAGTGATACCCAATCAGTATGTCGAACTTCATAAATGAAACTAGCATCCAACAATTTCTTAATATCTTTGTCGATCCTCTCACGATAGACAGTGTTAGATCAACAGGGTTTAGCCCTAATAGGCTTAGCATTGTCTTCTTAAGGAATCCTATGGACCACTATTTTCGGTGGGATCCCTTTCATTTCTGTATAATTCCATGCAAATACATCCCTGTATTTGCTGTGCACCAAAATGAACTATTCAATCTATCTCCTCATCAGGATCTTTAAGGTTTAGTGGAATTGTTTTAGCAGGTCCTTCAAAGGAGTTGGAACTTGGTGTAGGTTCTCGATGTGGCTGTGGTAACTGGATAACAACGTCATCCAGTGTAAAATCTTTGAACTTCTGTGGAAGATCAAAAGGTGGGTCGACAAAAGATTCGAAACTTTGGGAATCATCTGAGTTGATTCACTACCGGACGTGGAAGCTTGGTCGGATTGTTTGGTTTCTGTCCCTTTTGACAAGGGCTTGATCGGCTGTTTAAGCTTCTCACGCATCTATATTTGATGCTCGGTTAATTTTGTATCAATAAATTCAGGTTTTTGTAAATGAGGTTTTTGTGATTTTTGAGTGGGCGGTGTTGGTGCCTCACTTATCATATCGTGGTCGATTGTATCCCGGACTTCATCAAGATACACATCCCATGTATATACTTTGGGTTTGGCCTTGTATGTTTGTGTGTTGGGTACCTTGGATGTCAGTTGGACGTGAGCCAACGGTCATGGTGTTGTTATCTCCTTCGGAATTAATTTTGGCGGATAAGGTTGTGCATCTAGATATAGGAGTACATGTTCATCCGTCATGTCTACATCATCCATGGAAAGAATACCTTCTTCCGAAACATGGGCGGTAGAGACACTAGGTTCTACTGGGCACCACGGAATAGGAATCGGGTCAATCATCATAAGTGCGATGATGGGTGTGTCAATGTTTGTAGAGGATGGGAGAATATCCACATCTGCTGCAGCAGTTTCGATACAACATCGATTGGAATCAGCACAGTCCATAGTCGCTAGTGCGTGACCCCAATTTATTATGTCCGTGGATCTCGTATAGTGACCTTTTGGTTGGATCAGGACGCTATCTGATTCGTCATATGTTATGGATGACCAATCATTGTATACCTTGGCGGGCTTGACATGGCCTATTGAATCAACCGTGACTCATTTATCGTGGTTACCAAAGGTAATTTTGCTATGCTTCCAATCTTGGACAACACCTGCCATCTGGAGCCACGGTGTACCAAAAAGGAGTTTATATGTATTGTTATCTTCAGGTAAATCTAAGATGACACAATCTATCACAAATTTGACACCTACTATGCAAACTTTTATATTTGATAAATGACCAGCAGGGTTAGTAACTCGTTGATCAGCCATGCGAAGTTTATAGCATGGTTGATCGAGGGTATGGAAGCCCCATGACTTTGCCAATGACAAAGCCATTATATTAACGCTTGATCCGCTATCTAGGATAGCAGATACTGCGGGATAGTCTTCATAGGACAAAGGTAGGGTGATGCTTGTCCCCTTAGCAACACCTATATTCAACAGATTCATAGGAATCTGGGAAATTTTAGGAATCTCTTCTGTTTCTCGTTGTTCATCAGGAATAGTAGGCAGCTGAAAACTTCGATGAATATAATGTTGAAGCCTAGTGAAGGATTTTATTGCGGTATGAAACGGCATGGTGAGTTGAGCTTGCAGGAGGTCAGAAAATACTTCAAGTCCCTATAGGGATTGGCCCTTTTCAGGGATATGAGTTGATAATAGACTTTCTGTATGTTCTTCCTCTCGCAAAAACTCATCTCGAAACTCATTGTATTGCTGTTGTTCCACTTTTGGGCCCGGGTAGTCTTTTGGTAATGTGGAAGCCGTCAAATGGCTTCCATGTGGGTCAGCTAATTTTCCATGGTTTTGCTGCTGTTCTTGTTGTTGGCGTTGTGCTCTAGTGAGAACTCTAACAGGTTCAGATGAGATATGATGTGCTGGAAGAATCTTGTTAGGTTGTTTAGAACAATCCTTGAAACTGTGTAACGGACACAGTCGGGACATTTCGCATGGTATTGGCTTTTAACTTAACAGTCAGCCATGAAATGTCCCGTTTCACCACAAATAAAACAGCGGTTGCTCATTCGGCCTGTGGCAATAGCATAACCATCTTGGATGGCTAGCTGTGCTAGATTTTCTGGTGGTGTTGAATACTCATCTCATTTGCACGAGCATGAGTTGTCTGTTTGATAATATTGAGAACTAACAGATGGAAGTGTTGTATCTTGATGGTAGGAGTAATCATAGGAGTTTTCAACAAGATGTGTCTATTTTGCAAAAGCTCCGTTTAAGTGAGCTCATGCATGTGAAGATTCGGCAGCATGAAAATGTGGTCGTTCATATGGAGCTTCATAACACGTGAGTTCCCATCTGTCGAATGGGTTGGTGGATGGCTCTTGGACTTGGGATTTCATCCGGGAATATCTGTTAAATCAAGCCTGTTCGGTGGATGGGGAGACCATCTCTGGTGGATAGTCCTCCGTAGAATTCGGATTGTAAGGGCGATCCATAACAACTTGTAGAGTACCGTAGGATTGTGTAAATAGGTTGTTGGACTCTTGTTACAATGGCTACGTTTGTTGGAATGTGGTTGCTACAGATCCACGGTTGATGCGAGTGCAATGCGACCAATGGCGGTTGATACAGCTGAATGTGGTGGAACGATTGAATGCGATGGCTGACAATGGAGTCGGGAAGCAGTCGTTTGGTGATTGAAAGGTTGTGTGTTACTATGATAGTGGTGAGAATTGTTCAAGGCAGGCATGAACTGTAGCTGGGATGCGGTTATTTGCGGTCTAATGTGGTGGCTGCGGTGCGATGGTGGGTGGGATTAGGATGTGAACAGTTGGCTGGTGAATTTTGTCTATGTGGAGCTTAGGTAAATGTAGATGGTGTAGTGGTGAATGCAGATGTTTGGTTGATGGTGGGTATGTGGCGTGGTTTGTGAGTCCGGTGAGGTGCGGTTGTTTACGGTGAAGGCAATAGGGATGCAATTTGGAGTGTTTGAAGGGTGACTGTAGGTAGTAAGTGGAATGGTGGCGGTGGTTTGCGGTTAGTTATGGGCTAGTGGATTTTGGTTACTTGGGAGCTATTGTAGTGATTGTGGCTAGTTAGGAACTATGGGTTAAGGTAATCAGTACGGATTGATGTGTGCGTGGTTTGAATTTCTCGGGTTGTAGGGGGAAGAGGCTGCTACAGCTAAACAACAGATGGCTTGCGGTTTCCATAGGTCGGGAACGGAGATGAGTAGATTGCGGAGTGTTGCGGTGATTTGCGGTCTGAACGGTTTGTGAGGGATGACCGGTGTTTGCGATGGTTTACGATTCGTACGGTTACGATAGATTATGATGCCTACGGGTTATGATGGATGACGGTTCGTACAGTGTGCGATGGGTTGCGGTCCTCATGGTTTGCGATGGTTGGCGACTGGTTGCGGTGGAATGGATGTATCCGGATTATTACGGGTGAAGGAATAACATGAGTGGATTGTGGTCGCTACGGTTCAAGACGACTGGTGCAATATCTGAAATTTGGTTTCTACCGTTGGAAGGGTGGAGGTGTGTGACTGCGGTTCTAACGAGAGCGGTGGAGGTGTGTGACTACGGTTCTAACGAGAGCGATGGTGCTGGTGTTGGTGATGGCTACGGCTCAAGGCGATCATGTAGTGGTTTGCGATGGCTACGGCTCAAGGCTTATACAGGCCCGTATCGTTGCTCTCATTTATAGCAGTGCAGCTTGTATGTTGTCTGGTTTGACAGAAAGATTGTCGTTGAAAAGGTTGGTGGTCAAGCATGAATCTGGTCTGGAAGAAATCGTTGAGATTGGAAGAAATCCATTTGGTCGAGATTGGACCCAGACCCTCCGGTCGAGAATTGAACAAAAACTCTTCGGTCGAGACGTGATAAGATCTTGTCGGTCGAGAGTTGAAAAATTGCTTCGGTTGGGATTGAAAATCTCTTTGGTTGAGATTTAAGCGTTGGGTTTCAACTGAGATTGAATAGAGCACTTCGGCTCCGGTTGAGATTTGAAAGTTGCCTTCGGCTCCGGTTGAGATGTGAAGGATTGCTTAGGCTGAGATCAGGACTAAAGGCTTCGGTTGAGATTTGAAGGTTGCCTTCGGCTGAGATCAGGACTAAAGGCTCCGGTTGAGATTTGAAGGTTGCCTTCGGTCGAGATGTTAAAGAGGCCTTCGGTCAAAATCTGGACTATGGCTCCGGTCGAGATTTGAACGATGTCTTTGGTCAAGATGTTAAAGAGGCCTTCGGTCGAAATCTAGACTTATGGCTCCGGTCGAGATTTGAACGTTTCGGTCGAGATGTTAAAGAGGCCTTCGATCAAAATCTGGACTTATGGCTCCGGTCGAGATTTGAACGATGAGCGTCCATTGAGGTGAGACTCAAGACATGTTAGGATATTGAAATAGTGGCTCGGTCGAAAGTTAGTAGGTAGCGTTCCGGTCCAAACATGAGTCGTGGAGCTCGGCTTGGTAAGGATCGTGAAGTCCGGCTGAGAAATGAGCTGCACGTCGGTCAGGACCAAAGTGGCGAGCTCTGCAATGAACGTGTGGGAGGTCGCAGAGCGATTGTTTGGCAGCATAGATTAGAAGATATGGCTTGGTTTAATGTCTGTGTAGCTGTGGAATGGCGCCAAATGTTCACAGATTTTTTAAATTTGTGAACACGGTTTTGTTGTTTCTTTTACTTCTTCTTCGTTCTTCTGTAGTTACGGTTCTTACGGTTCTTCCTCTTATTAGAACAATTACAAAACAGAAGGGTTACTCAGATTGCAACATGTATTTCCCAGCCTGTCAGTGGGACTCACGGATCCGATACTCAACTACATGCATAAACCAGTCATGTAACTAGACATAGCTCAAGAAGATCAATATTCTGAAACTGGGAGCAATCCTACCACTATCTACTAAATTAGAAAGCGATCAAGAACAAGATTAACTACTGAAGCAAGGAACAAGAAACAAGTAACTAGATTCCTAACAACATTTTAACATTCTAAGAATCAAGAAAACCTCATTTCTTGATGCCTAGATTGTTCAAGAACAATCAAGAACTGGAATGTAAGAAAGTATGCAAGATCTACACCACTATTCCAGCCTATTTAGTTTACTTGAGTGCTGATTCCTACCTTATTCCACAAACAAGAAATGAATCCTAATCCACAACTAAGCAAGAAACAAGGAAACAAGAAACTAGTTAATCCACAATACAAGGAAATCAAGCATGCTCATAGAAACTTCACTCAAGAACATTGCCATGAACAAGGAGCTTCGCAATTATCAAGATCTCGTGCTGATGCCTCTGGGACTGTGTCTGTGTTCCCCACTGATGATTCTCATCTCAAACCTGCAAAATACACCAAAGAAGGATTTCTTCCAGCCGTTTTTTTCTCTCCAAGCTTTCACCTCCCGTGAAGAACTTTCTCACTTCATTGCAGAGCCTGTGACAAGCTGTATCCACTGATCAGGCACGCAGGACTATCGCTGCTCTGATACCATGTCAACAATCAGATATGCAACATCAAGCATTCACCACAAGCATTCACCAGAAGAAGGCGGAAGAAGAACATGCACAATCACACTATCACTCTATATCATACTAAATGTCAAATGTACAAATAAACCTTGAGAGAGAAGACCTACGAGTAGACTAATAGGCTACCCTATGGCTAATGACAGTTGGTCACAGCTGTCAACATTAATGTACCTCGTAAACAGTAACAATGATCTTTATCATTGATTTCTAACAAGAGAAACCCGAAGCAGACGATGCAGCAATTTCTAGATGGAAGCTGAAGGATGGAAAGGCTTTTGCGCTGATCATCCTCAACATTACGGATACCCAGATCGGCCATATATCTGCGGCCCAAAGATCGAAAAAAGTCTGGGACATCTTGAGCACACTATACGAAGTGCGAGATATAGCTTCCAAGCTACATCTTAGGAAGAAATTTTACTCTCTCAAGATGACGAATGGTGATTCCCTGGAGAATCACATCAACTAATTCAATAACCTGCTAAGGCAAATGGTCGTTGTCAGATCTATCATAGACGATCAAGACGCAATGATGCAACTGCTTACAAGCTTTCCAAGCTCATACGACAGCTGGGTGATGATCATCACGACACATCCAGAACTGACTCTTTCGAGAGTCATTACTATGTTGTTGCAAGAAGACACGCAGAGGAATGAAGCCTCAAGTTCCTCAACTGATTCTCACACTTTATACACCAACAAGAGCACGACTAAGCAAAAGAAGAAGAAAGGCCCAAAGCAATCAAAGCCAAACCTAAAACGAGCACAACACAAAGAACAATCGAATTCACAAACGAAGAAGAAGTTGTTCTGTAGAAACTGCAAGCGAAACAACCACAAAATTCAAGATTGTCGGATACTACAAGCAAAGAACAACAGCAAGGGGCAGTCGAATCAAGTGGCAAATGCAGCTGCAAAAGCTCCACAGCCTATTCAAGAAGCGGATCATGATGTCTTCATGACCAGCCATCAAGGAGCATCCGGCGATAGTTCTTGGTTCTTGGATTCCGGAGCCACTCAGCACATGACCAGCCTCATTGGCTGTTTCGAGTCCTATACACCTTACAGTACCAAGAAATATATTCACCTTGGCGACAATAGCACACAAGCTATTAAAGGTGAAGGTATTGTAAGATTAAGCTTTACAAATGATCAGTCTAAGCTACTTTCTAAAGTCCTGTATTTACCAAATTTATCTATGAATTTGCTCTCTATACCATGACTACGCTATCAGAACGACAAAAACGGTAGTGATGGGAATCATAGTCGTTCTTGATTATGTAGCCAAACTTTAAAAAATGAATGAAGCTCCAGAAGAATGGTTTGTCGCGAATAGTAAGACAAACTATTCGTCGCGAATGATTCTCGAAGAGCTAGATGGTGCTTGTCTGATAATTAGTCGCAAATGATTCACGAAAGACAAGACTGATTGTTAGTCATCTATTACCAGAAAGAACAACTAGAAAGATCAAACAGAATGAATGATAAGCATAGCAATATTAACATAGATTTGAACACGGAACAAAGAATTGTATCAGATTAAGTATATCATGTATACAGGTCAATAATGCGGTAGAGCACAAGACAATAGCAGACGAAACCGCGTGCCCTACGAAGCTTATGCAATCTGTGAAGAAATAAAACCTTATTACTGACAATCAAGAATCAATGCGCAAGGCATCTACTTCGTCTCATTCATCAACTCATCAACTCATTCACTCATTAACCTCATTAACCTGATTAACCTGAATACGCAAATGGTATCCAGTATATATACATTATATTGCAGGTGTGCAGATGTGGAAAGTACAGAGTGGATGTGCTGTCTGTAAGAGATCGTGGGTGGCTGCAGTCGTTGTCCAATCTATTAGCGCAGTTGCATGGGGTGAGCGTGGAAAGGGTGCGACGTCCATCAGTGCTGAAGTGATCGTTGGTGATGACAATGCAAAAAGTGCGTCACTCTTACGAGTAGCCTTAGGATTAGATTTATAGGGTGCCTTTGCTTTTAGGGCACCTTTGGCATTCTATAAGATAGTGTCCCCTTTTCTTCGTCTGTGCAAATTTGCGTGTAAATATGCAGACTGCGCGACAACGTTAGTAAATATGCAGCATGAATGGAGGCAGATTAAAATGGGACTTAAGGAGAGTAGAGTGAATAAATCCAACACCCCCCCTTAATCTGGATCCGTGAATGCCTTGATCTTCAAATTGAGCAATGCACAAACTTTGTTGTGTGCATTAACATTGAGTGATTTTGTGAATATGTCTGCAACCATGTCCAGCGTTCTGTAGTACGTTAAGCTCACCTCTCTATCGAGAACCTTGCCCCTGATGTAGTGATATTTGATCTCAATGTGCTTACTCCTAGAATGAAATCTAGGGTTGGCCGATAAGGCAATAGTACTTTGCTTATCACAAAACAAAATTGTGGGGCTGTACTGATACAAATTGATGTCTAACAGCAAATTTCTCAACCAAAATGCTTCCTTAATAGATTGAGAAGCAGCAATGTATTTTGCTTCAGTAGAAGAAAGTGTGATAGAGGTTTGCTTACAACTGTTCCACGAAGTAGGACTGCCGTTGAAGAAGAATGTAAATCCAGATGTGGACTTACGATTGTCTGCATCTCCTCCCCAGCCAGAATAACCACTGAGCTGATGAGGATAGAGGTAAGATGAACACGAACGAGAAACGAACTCGAACAGAAAATGTTCGTGTGCAGCGGAACGAGCTATACAACTCTCTCCGAAAGCATGACTACGCCTATCAGAATGAACAAAATGGTAGTGATGGGAATCATAGTCGTTCTTGATTACGTAGCCAAACTTTAATAAATGAATGAAGTTCCAGAAGAATGGTGTGTCGCAAATAGTAAGACAAACTATTCGTCGTGAATGATTCGCGAAGGGCTAAACGGTGCTCGACTGATAATTAGTCGCGAATGATTCGCGAAAGACACGACTAAATGTTAGTCATCTATTACCAGAAAGAACAACTAGAAAGATCAAACAGAATGAATGATAAGCATAGCAATATTAACATATCTGAACGCAGAACAAAGAATTGTATTAGATTAAGTATATCATGTATACAGGTCAAAAATGCGGTAGAGCACAAGATAATAGCGGACGAAATCGCGTGTCCTACGAAGCTTATGCAATCTGTAAAGGAATAAAATATTATTGCTGACAATCAAGAATCAATGCGCAAGGCATCTACTTCGTCTCATTCATCAACTCATCAACTCATTCACTCATTAACCTGATTAAGCTGAATATGCAAATGGTATCCAGTATATATACATTATATTACATGTGTGCAGATGTGGAAAGTACAGAGTGGATGTGCTGTCTGTAAGAGATCGTGGGTGGCTGTAGTCGTTGTCCAATCTGTTAGCGCAGCTGCATGGGGTGAGCATGGAAAGGGTGCGACATCAGTTAGTGCTGAAGTGATCGTTGGTGATGACAATGCAAAAAGTGCATCACTCTTACGAGTAGCCTTAGGATTAGATTTACAAAGGTGCCTTTGCTTTTAGGGCACCTTTGGCATTCTGTAAGATAGTGTCCCCTTTTCTTCGTCTGTACGATTTTGCATGTAAATATGCAGACTGCGCGACAACGTTAGTAAATATGCAGCATGAATCGAGGCAGATTAAAATGGGATTTAAGGAGAGTAGAGTGAATAAATCCAACAGGCCCTAAGGTCAGACAATGGTGGAGAATACACCTCTATCGAGTTTAAGGAGTACTGCCAAAGCCAAGGAATTGAGCAACAATTCATCACTCCTTACAGTCCTCAGTCTAATGGCTTAGCCGAGAGGAAGAACCGCACCCTGGTTGAATCAGCCAAATGTATGCTAGTGCATGCATCGTTGCCCAAGAGATTCTAGGCCGAAGCTGTCTCCACTGCAGCTTACGTCCAGAACAGATGTTCAACCAAGGCCCTCTCAGGCAAGGCACCGCACCCACGAGGTGTGGACAGGCTCTAAGCCTTCTGTGAAGAAACAAAATTTTATTTCTAGTCTCTTAGACAACACAAAATTAACCATCCCCTATTTTCATTTCATCTCTTACCAGCTATGGGCTGGAATTTGCTTTGCTAGATCCCACAATCTGCTTGTCCCAACAACCGATTAGCCACCAGAGTTGGGATTATAAATGCTTTGTAGTTAAAGGTAACAATTGGTTCCCCTTAATCAAAAGAGAAAAGAAAAAATAGTTTGCTCAATATTTGAAGATGAGATGCATTTGACTTGTCGAGTCTTAATTCTCCTTTGGCAATTAATGAAAGCAACAATTTACATGAGATGAGGGAACCAATTTATCTTGACCATACATCCTAGTGGAATTGAAATTGCTTGCATATTGAGCAATTCTCCAATTTAGAAAGTTGATCTCCAACCAAAGCTATAATATTGGATGTTGACTTGACAATGTGTTGGATTGTATTGGTCCAATGAAAAAGCAAGCCCGTTTTTCTTTGTACTTGTGACTTCAAATAGCTATTCTCACTACCTTAAGTCTTGGACAAATATAAGCTCATGTAGCTCATGAGTCCACTGTCCTGCCTTATAGTGAAAACATAGAGACTTTTATCCCATGACCTGTCGTGAGTAAAGACACTACAAGTAGACATGTGATTGGCACGAAATTAATGCAGGTGAGAGCATTATGGTTTCGCTTTCCAACACAGCAATGGCACTAGTGATAGTCATGATGCATGCATAGATGTGTAACACTGTAATGATCCAAGCCCACAACTTACAAGCATGCAAAGGAAGCACGTGAAGTACATTGTGGTGCTTCCTTGATTTATCCAATGCCTTTTTATATGTGCAAGCGAGTTGAGTTATAGATTATAGTACAGTCACCAAAGCAAATACCACCAGCTACAACAACAGAAAAGAATAACAAATCACCAGCTCGGTTTATGTGAGCCTTGGGGGGAGGGGTGTGAACTGTGGGGGCCCGTAGATCACAGAACTTGTTTTTGTGTGTGTTATGCATACAGTATAAGCTCAGCTGATTTGGCGTTGGAGTTGCGATAAAAGAGTTGTAAGCTGTTAGATCGGCAGGAAGTATTCAGCTGATGCGCCGGATTGAATATTGAGATTACGAGCCCTCATTTGGAGTTTGCATTAGCAACGAGAGACCTGTTCTATCTGCTGCCGATTAGTAAATTTTGAATGAAAAGAGAAAGGCTCAGATTGGGGTACCAGCCATCGATCTAGTTCTTTTACGAGTAACGTAATAAGTTAGACTATACTAGAAGAAAACGTGGCTGTAGGAAGAGATCATCTAATGTTAACCAATCATCCTTGTGAAGGATGAGGACAATCAGCTCATCACAACTCTGAAACAATCAATATGGCAATGGAGCAGTTTCCAAATTACGTCTATCCACGACCTCCTACGGAGATTGAGGTAGCTGAAGAAGATATCCCCAGCACCTCGGTTATTAGCTACACTCGTGGGTATCCCCTGCCCTCTCCATCTCAGTATGGCTCCTCATCCTCGCCCAAGGAAGGACAAGAACCCACTCTCTATAAAAAAGTAATATACATCCCAGACGTCCAACTGAATCAGAATGTAGCGGCAGATCAGAAGAAGAGTGACTGGAAACAGAGATCAAAACGTCCGCTTTCAGACGTTATGATCTGTGAACAAAGCCATGAACATGAGCAGCCTTTTCAAAGCCATTTATCAACTCTGCCAACCAACAAAATGAAGGAAAATGGTGGAGAGAGAAAACAGCCGAGCAGCACAGCTTGGAATGTATTCAGAGATTTGAGCTACAGACTGTTAGAGCTTCTGCATTTCTACAGAAAGCAATGGACACATGGACTGCATGGCAGAATGGTGTTTGTGGCGCATTTAATATTCTGGGCAAGCTTCCTCCCTGCGATGATATTCGGGACATGGCTTCAGAAGAAGACAAATGGTAACATTGGAACAGCAGAAGTTCTATTCTCATCGTCCATTTGTGGCATCATCTTTGTGCTTTTGGGATCTCAGCCTGTAATGATCATGGGAGTAAGCGCTCCATCTCTTATGTTTGTTGTTGCCGTTGCCGAGACAGCCCACAGATTATCGTTGGAGTTTCTTCCTTGGATGGGTTGCATTGGGATATGGGCTTCTTTGTTTCTGGTGATCTTGGCAGTCACTAATTCATCAAAGATCGCATGCCTGCACCTGACCCTCTTTAGCTGGGAGGTAGTGAGAATGTTCGCGGCGATGATCTTCCTGTGGAATGGGATTCAGGAAATTCTTGGCTTTTTTTCGCACAAAATACCGATGGATGGCTCGATCCTGTCATTGTGGCTGGCAACTTGTACATTTGTGTTGGGAATGTTTTTGAGTGGAGCACGAGAATGGCACTGCTTTGATCGTCAAACTCGCGAGGTCATTCACAACTATGGTGCTGCTTTCACTTTTCTGCTATTTACAGGTAGGCTCTCTCTCTCTAGTCTCTCTCTCTCTCTCTCTCTCTCTCTCTCTCTCTCTCTCTCTCTCTCTCTCTCTCTCTCTCTCTCGCAAGGATTGATCAATTGTAATGATGGATTGAGCTTTTGCAGGTTTGTCATACCTGCCCAGATTGGAGCAGGTGAGGCTTCCTCGGGTTCAAATGGGAGAGGTTCTACATCACACAGACAATCTACGAACGTTCGGGACGATCGTGAAGCTGGAACACCTTCCCATCTGGGCAGTTCTTCTGGCATTGATTCCAGGCTCTCTTCTTGCCATTATGATGTTTGTTGACCATAATGCCACTGCGATGCTCGTTGAAGTAAGCAGTAACTAGTCACTAAAGCATTCTCTTAATCGCTTTCCAGAAACTTTGTAAATATACTGGACCCGAGGCTCCACTTAATTTTCTGGATGTCAAGAAATCTTATTCTCATATGCTAGTTACCATCCGTAGTTTTTACTGTCGGGAGCTCCATATGAGATATCCCCTTGCAGAAAAAAATTGTTTTTATTCTGTTGTTCACTGCTCATGCTTAAACATTCGTGTGGTAGCCTGCTGCTGCCATCTAAAGATATCATTGCATGCAGGTTGAAGGAGAATCAAAGAGCCAGAAGTGCACATCCAAGAGCTGGGATCTGTTCATTCTGGCAGGACTTACGTGTCTCTGCAGCATTTTGGGCATCCCCACGTGTTATGGCCTCTATAGACAGGTTGATCGATCCCTGGATGTGCATTGTTCATCAATCAGAATTAAATGGAGGAATAATCAAAACCTACCAACGTGAATAGATGTATCTTAAAATCATGCCAAATATTGCAAAAGGGTTGTTCTATGAGATTTTTTTTTTTTTGAGATTGCATCAATGCCTTGCAGACAGTTTATTGTTATGGAATGGAGTGTCAATCTAAATTATTGAGCTTTTCAAAAAACTGCCACAGACTATGAAGCACAAGCATGCGCTTACTGGCAGGCAAAATTACTCTGATGAAGAAATTGAGATGGATTTAAAGGGGGTGTTTGAAGTGCAACGTGTGTCTGGAATCGCGGCATCACTGCTCTCAGTGCTTCCACTTCTTCCAGGGGTGCTGTTGCTTGTAGAGAAGGTCCCAAAAAGTTTGTTTGCTGGGTTTTTTATCCTGGTATGTTTCTCTGCTGGTAAAATTACAATAAATTATCTTCATGTAGCTCCCCTAGCAAACGATTTGCCATTACAGCAAGACTTAGCAGTCAGGTTTCTTTCTAGTCAAACGAATGAAACCTACACCTTAAGTCACATTCTACCAAAGCCTTATCTTGATTATAGATATTATTTTGATTAAGCAGCATTGGTGCTGTTTTCAGAATTGCATAGGATAACATTGGCATTGTAATCACCAATAAACAAAATTTGTCGTAGCAAGTAGTCACTCATTATAAAACGGAAAAAGAATAAAGGGTTTTGGATTCCAGCACTGGCTTATATGCTGTACATGGAATTGCAAATTCCAAAATCTTTTCCTTCTTTCTCGCACATGGCTTTAGATAATCAGTAATTCAGGTTATAAAGTAATGCCCTTACGGCAGTGGTGGTTGGATTTCTTCTCGGTAGACGTAGATTTACAAACTCATGCTCTTTGGGCCTTTCATTAGGTGAGATTTATTTTTCCGGGATAAATGTGTTATCGAATGGTACATGATGACAATTGGAAATACATTGAATGTTATCTGCTAGCATCTCGAACAGATTAGAAATCATCGTATTTTATGTTTTTCAAGCTAGAACTGATATGTGAGTTCCACGTTTTAAATGAGCAATTAGTACCTGCTAATAGGAACCTACCTTTCCCACCAATCGATACTTGTTGATACTTGGCTTATTACTCATGAAGCACCGTGATAGAAGAGGCATGGTAAATGGGAAGCAGGCACTGGCATTATGCATATTTGTGAAGGCAGCCATAGTTTCCAACATTTCCCTTGTATTTCTCCTGACAAACTGTAATTTCATACTAGTTAGTTTTTCAACCATAACCTCCTGCTGGAAGGCGGAGCACAAAGTCTCTTAACATTTTATGCCCTAAGTACACATTTCGCTATAATCTATGATGATTGTTTAGAATCATGTGGAAACTGATGGAATTGCAAGATGCTTGGCAACAAGCCCATAATATCTTCATTCATTGCTCCAGGAAAATAGAATTGCCTGCAGCGGAGAGCGTAATGTTGTATTGATGTAAAGAATTGGTGTGATTTTACTCTTCCTGAAGAGCATTAAACTATGCAAAGAAGAGCATTAGTCAGGAATTTTATGGTAATTTGCAGGTAAATTCTGAGATGAGATGATTCACAGATGATCATCCACTTTTGTACCCCTAGGGGTTTTGAAACAACCTGAAACTTGGGCTGGAGCAAACACAGCCGAAATCACCCTTTAATTTCTGAGTTCCTGGATGAAATTCTCATAGCTGTTGAACAGGAACCTAAGCTTATTTCTCAATTTACCCCAACTCCCCCCCCCCCCCCCCCCCCCCTCGCGCGGGGCAAAAAACTTTTTCAATGGAGTGTTACATGTCTCTCTGCAATTGCACTCTTATCTAACAGAAAAAGAATTGGGATGCAGATGTCTTTTTCTTGTCTCAAAGACTTGCAATCCACTCGGCGTATGAGAATGTTTTTCATGGATTCTGTACAGCAACCACTCAAGAAAGTGAGGTTATATACCAGCATACAATTGTCATGTGCGGTTCTTGTTTTTGTTGTCAGCAAGACGCCAGCAGCACTATTGTTTCCTCTATTCATTCTAGCAACTATTTGGTCACGCCATTATGTGTTGCAGCAATTTTTCGTTAAAAGAAATATGGTTGTCCTGGACCAAAAGCTGAGTTCCTGTGATTTTCGGGATATTGCCACAGTTAAGACAAACCATTTTCTCCAGCATAACGCTTTCCAAGGAGGAGCATTTGGTTCACTGGAGGGTTCTACTGTCAAAGAAAATCGTAGCAGTGGTTCATCACCTTCTCTAGAAAGTCCATCCATTCTCAGCACAGCAAATAACAGAAGGCTTAAAGAGAGGTATCACCGTCGCAACAAAAGAAAAAGGCAAACATCTTTGGAAGCACCCTGGGGTTTGCTGATCAAAGCAGAAGAAGCAACAATTAGTCTACCAAGAGAAAGGGAAAGACAATGCAATCAGGTTGTACCAGTGAGTTTGCAAACTGAGCTGCCTACTACCACCATACCACAGCAAAGATTCAGCTTCAGTAAAGAATTGGCGTCTCAGTTGAACGAAACAGACAAGCCCAGACTGTCTACAAAAACCAAGAAACTAGTTGCCTTGAAAGACTCTATTGAGATACATTCCAATGTTCTTTATGATCCCTGCTGGGGGAACGAACCCCAAGTTTTATCGGTGTCTGTAAGGAAAAAGGCTGCAACTTTGGAAAGGAGAAGGGTTTCCTGTCGCCAGTACGCAGATCAATGCAAGTCTTGGAATCCAAGAGGATTATACACAGAGCTATACCAACCAGAAGCATTTGATAGCAGCGAGGAAAATGATCAGTACTATGTTTCCAAGGTGGGCAAGCTCAGACAAGGGGCTTCTACCACGGGTGAAGGAAGATCCAATAAAAAGCTCAAGCTGATGCAACATGAATTCGTCCAATCCCCTACTAATGATGCAACTGAATTTGCTCCAAAGCTTGCAGCTGTCTGCAATGGCATTACGTTGCTTTCACTTTCCTCTCAAGGGAACAGACTGATCCCGAGGCAGCATAGCATGTCTGGCATTTGCAATTCGACTAAAAAATTGCAGAGCAGAAGCATGGCCATGATTGATGAAGACATTGTATCTCAGCCACTACAATACTCTTCCAAAAATTCCTCCAAAGCTCACACACCCAGACATCAAAGAAAAAGGCAAACAAATTCCTTGATTGCTGCTTAGCTCTCAGCCCTACAAAAGCTTTCATACAACTCAGAACAACCGAAGGCCCAAACATATCATAATAAGACTATCAATCATAAGTATCGGATTATTTGTGCATTTCATGCATCCTGCTGCTTGTTTGCCTCTTTACCTCATATCCCAGTTGCAAGCAACACAATTTTGTGGGCTTGTTTGTAATGGTGCTTGGAAGCAAGGTTGGGTTTTTGTTCTGAATAGATGAACATATAGAGTTCAGAATTTGCATGGAAATTCCATCCTTGGACCTTTGCAAGTGTGATGATACATACATTCAAGAACATGTAAAGCTAGCTAAGAAGTTTTCCTTTTGCTGAAGTGTAATAGCACAAGAGGGATCAACAGGGGACAAGCTTCCAAGCTATGCTCTTTGCTGTACAAGCTTAATTTCAAATACCTATCACTATTCTACAGGTATTTGGAGCATGCCAAAGTTTTGGGAACCCATATGCTCAAAACATCAAAATAGGTATGGTATGTACAATACTTACAAATGCATTCATGAGATAAAATTGCTTTCGTCACTACTTGTAATTCATGTCATTTTTGTCGTTGCTTTTTCTAAAGATTTCAACAAAATCCATGCTGGTGGTACTTTTGTCATCCTTTTGATGCAATTCAACACAGTTCACCACAATATATTTAAAAGAAATAAATGTTGGGAAAATGCATTTTGGGCACGAAATACTAAGATCACTAGGGCTTGACTTGAAAGAGGGGGAAGGAGATGTGTGGCTGAGAACAAGCAAACCCTATGAGATTGCTTAAACACATGGTGGGGCTATGCAAAGATGTTTGGTGGCCTCCATCATCCCACATGTGCGGGCATATGGGTGAGAATGGGTTAGTGCCAAAGGCCCCAAGTGTTGTTGAGATTAGGGGAAGGAGCGGGGCCGTTGGGGCAAGCTATATTTATCACTAGCCACTACCCAAAACCATCATTCAATTTTGACATGGTGTAAAACAAAGGCATGCCTTGAAAGGAGGTCAATTTTTTGATGAGAACACCTCCAAAGTTTACAAGAGTATGTTCAACTGCCCTTCAAATAAAAATTTGACAATCGTGTCTTTCATTTTGAAAGACAAAGTTGCTTATCAAATTACAACAAATGGCCTACCATCGGCATCCTTTGACTCTCAAGAATGTCCCATTGTTATGAGGTGACAACCTTGACATCTAAGGATAAAAACTCTATTCTCAAGCTATTTATAGTTTTAGACACACATGTTAGTACGCATGAGTGCCATGTGTCATGGGGTCTAGGCATGGATAGTGATTGGAGTGGGGCCCACATTTATTATGACTATTGTGAAAATCAGATTAACACCTAAAATCATAAACAAGCAATTCTTCCCACTATGCAATCAATATTCAAGGGCATACAAAAACATCTCAAAAGAGAGTAAACTTTTATCATAAAAGCTTTTCATTAGGGAGCAAAATACAATACCTATCCAACCAAGTAGAAGTAGAGATCAATACATAATAGCTTCACCCTTGAGCCTCTATTGCATACCAAATATAAGATAGAATGATTTTTTGATGTTTATCTCTGGTTTTTTGTACTTTCTTAGGTTCCAAAGGTACACTAAACGGTTAATCTTTCAATTGGCCAGTTATATCTTCTCTAGATCCAAGTCAATATCAATTGACTTACATGAAATATTGGGTGTGTCAAGGACTTTCCCTAAAGATCAAGTTTGTATGGTAAAGAACCAATTTTCTCTATAATTCAAAACGGTCTATAATAACTCATAGGTAGTTCATAGTGCTTCTCTATACACATAGTCCTAGAATGTTTTGGAATTCTAAGATATACATAGTTATCTAACTTAACATTTGTAGGAGATCTTTTAAGATCTGAATAATGTTTAGCCCTATCTTGAGCACTATGAATGAGTCTCACGAGCTATTTGCAACATTTCTTACATTTCATTCAAGAAATTTGCAACCATCTAAATAATAAAAGATTTTGTCTCAAGGGTTTTGACAATCTACGAGTATATTTTTTGCGAGTTTTGTGAGTTTCATTCTACCCATGGTTCATCGATTACGTAGCACATGGCATGCCATATAATGTTACTGCATTCTATCTCTAACTACAAGAGGACAATAACTAGATGAATAGTGTGATTAGTTCTTCTAGTCTATCCATTTGATTCAAGGAGATTAGCTCTTAGGTTTGAGATATTTTCTAATGTTCATAGATTATTACAGCCGGATGACCACGATCTACTACTTGAAGAAGAAATCCAAAGTATTTGATTCTTTCAATAAATTCGTGGCATTCACAGAGCGACACACCTTGGAAAGAATACAGATCCTTAGATCTGAGAATGGAGGTGAATACAAAAGCACAGAATTCTCAAGATTTTGCGAAGAACAGGGGATCGAACACCAGTTCACTCTTGCATACACACCAGAATACAATGGTGTGGCAGAAAGAAAAAACAGAACGCTACTCAAAGGAGCCAAATGCATGATGGCACAGGCTCAATTGCCAGGTCAATTTTGATTTTTGCAAGGATCAGGGGATCAAGAGACAAACCACTACACCCTATTCACCACTATAGAACGGAGTTGCAGAATGAAAAAACAGATCCATTGTGGAGATGGCTAGGGCAATGCTTAAGAGCAAGGGTTTGCCAAATACCTTTTTGGGTAGAAGCATGCAACACAGCTACTCAAATCTTGAATCGGTGTCCTACAAAGTCCGTGGGGGGTAAGACACCTTACGAAGCTTTTACTGGAAGAAACCTAATATTTCTCATTTACGAGTATTTGGTTGTGATGCTTACGCTCATGTGCCTGATGAAAAACGAAATAAGTTGGATGCAAAGGCTGTTAAGTGTATTTTCCTTGGATATGATGAAAGAGCCAAGGCATACAGGATGTATGACACAGATGCACAAAAGATCGTGATTTCCAAAGATGCTAATTCTGATGAGATGGGTCAAAATGACCAAATAAAATTGACAATTGATCCCTTTCACGATAAAGCTAAAGTGCAAGTGAAGGAAGAAGTTGGTGTCGATATGGAAGAGCCAATGGAAAAAGACAGGGTTAATAATGAGATTCCTAGGAGAGTGCCTAAGTGGTACTTGTCAGTAACAAATGATGCTAATAAAGGAGATACTCCCGAATCAAGTGAGCAGGGAGAAGATCAAGTAGAAATCGAAAACCTTCTGCAAGATTAGAGATGAATCTAGCCCTAATGGGTTCTATGCTCAAGGCTCAAGAACCAAAAACTTTTGATAAAGCAAAGGAGAACAAGGAGTGGCGTGAAGCTATGGAAACAGAAATGGAAGCTATATCGAAAAATAGGACGTGGAACTTGGTTGAGCTACTTGATGGTAAGACGCCTATCACTTGTAAATGGATATACAAGATCAAATATGGAACTGATGGGCAACTCAACAAGTACAAAGCATGGTTGGTTGCGAGAGGATTTGAGCAGTAGGAAGGTATTGATTTTGAGGAAACCATACGTTCTATCATTGCTATTTCTGCTTTCTATGGTTGGAAGATCCAGCAAATGGACGTTAAATTTGCTTTTCTTAATGGAATGTTGGATGAAGAGGTGTACCTAGTACAACCTCAAGGACTTGTTGAGCCAGGGAGAGAGCATCTCGTTTGTAAGATCAACAAAGCCATTTATGGATTGAAGCAAGCACCACGGGCGTGGTACTCTTGCATTGATGAACACTTCAAGCAAAGAGGAATGGTAAAGAGTGATGCTGATCCTAATCTTTACATTCTAAGGCAAGATTTGGATATAGTATTCATTGTGCTGTACATGGATGATTTGATTATTACAGGAAGTACTGAGAGCTTAATTGATGAAATAAAATCATATCTTTCCAATGCTTTTGACATGAGTGATCTAGGATTGATGCACTATTGTCTTGGCATTGAAGTATGACAAAAGGAAGACATGGTCTTTCTTACACAAAGCAAATATGCACGAGATTTGCTTTACAAGTTCAATATGCAGGATTGTAAGCCTTTGAGAACACCTATGGATGTCAACATGAAGCTTACTGCATATGATGAATTTGAGAAAGTGGATGCTTATTTGTATAGACAGCTGGTGGGTAGTTTGATTTATTTGACACACACATGACCTGATATTTCTTATGTTGTTGGTGTTGTTAGTCAATTTATGCAAGATCCTAGTCAAGCACACTGGAAGTCTGCTAAACGTATTTTCAGATACATTCGAGGGACATTGAATTTTGGTTTGAAGTATGATCAGCCTGAAGCGCCAATGTTGGTAGGTTATACAGATGCTAATTGGGCAGGTAATATGGATGACAGAAGATCTACCAGTGGTCATACATTCAGTTATGGTACAGTTGCAATTCTCATGGAACAGCAAAAAGCAACCTACAGTAGCCTTATCATCGACGGAAGCTGAATATTGAACACTCAGCAATGCTACACAAGAAGCGGTATGGTTACGAAGATTGCTTGTGGATTAAGGTCAATCACAGGTGGATGAGACTACTATATCTTGCGATAATCAAAGTTGCATTCACCTTGCCAAAAATCTAGTTTTACATGCTCGAACCAAGCACATCGAAATACACTACCATTTTGTTCGAGAGAAAATTCTTGATGGAGCCATTGATCTTGTTTTTTGTAAATCTGAAGATCAAATGGCTTTAGGTAGATGTAAATTTGAGAGGTTTCATACTTTATTAGGAATAGACGAATGTAATTTTATCATTGAGGGAGAGTGTTAGAAATCAATGATAAACTTCATTGTTATTGTTTTACGAGGTACATTGATGTTGACAGCCATGACCAGCTGTCATTAGCCGTAGGGTAGCCTATTAGTCTACTCGTAGGTCTTCTCTCTCTATCAGGGGTTCAAGGTATGTTTGTACATTTGACATTCAGTATGATATAGAGTGATAGTGTGATTGTGTGTGTTCTTCTTCCGCCTTCTTGTGGTGAATGCTTGATGTTGCATATCTGATTGTTGACATCTCTTCTGCACCTGTAACAACGTCATACAATTTTTTAGCCATTAGTACAGTTTTCATCTTATATTTCCACAGATGGTAATAGGCTCCATCAAGCTTGTCCATGATGGGACTGGCTTTCCCTTGGGAATCCATGTTGGAAGATTAGTCTAAGTGATAGGAAAAACTATCAATGACTTTAGTATGAAAATCTGGTACTGAGAACAAGAAGACAATTACTCTATCGGCTAGTAGAGTCTTGTACTGTGGAAGCTTATCAGGCTACGAAAATAGCTCTGATACCATGTTGGAGGAAAGAGGGTGTGTGAGTGTGAGAAACTAAAAATAGCTCGAAAAGAAAACGAACTTGAAACTCGAACGAGAAACGAACTCGAACAGAAAGTGTTCGTACGCAACGAAGTAAGCTATATTACTCTTTCCCTAAGCATGACTATGCCTTTCAGAAACGAACAGTCACGGTCGATCTAATTACATAGCCAAATATTAACAAAACATCAGAAGAATAATTTGTCGTGAACAACTAGACAAATTATTAGTCATGAATGATTCGCGAAGAGCTAGACTGAGCTCGACCGATAATCAATCGCGAATTAGTCGCAAAAGACAAGACTAAATATTAGTCGTCAATAGCTAGACTAATAATAATTCGCTAAGAGCATACTACCAGATTGAGCAACAAGAGAGTCAGACATAATGAGCATCCTAGAAAATCGAAGGTCGACTACATGTTTTCGGACCTTCACATTTTTTCCATTTAAGATTTTTTTGCCTTAACCATTTTTAGGCACCTTAGCCTTTTTCGCACCTTAGCGAGAAAAGTGACACAGTGGCCAAGTGGCCAGAATGCCTTAGAAACCATTCTTAAGGCACATTTGCTTTTTTCACCTTTTTCGTCCCTTCGCGAAAAATGCGACAAAGTGGCCAGAATGCCTTAGAAAACATTTAAAGGCACCTTCGGCTCTTTCAGTTTTTTTGTTGCCTTTAGTCTAAGGCACCTTCGGCATTTTTACTACCTTTAGTCTAAGGCACTTTCATCATTTTTGTGGACACTTGTAAATCTGTATATTTGCTTAATCAGGCTATGTAAGTGTTAGTTGAGTTAATTGAATTTCTCTTTTAATCAGAGTTTTCTGTAGCCAACGTTATCACGTTCAGCAAGCTGAAGTTATTACTTCAAGCCATTGTACATATTGTTGAATACTTCTGCTGCTAACTATTGCGTTTCTGTTCCTACACGTCGCGCTATAAGCATCAAGCTTCCACTGCTGCTCACACCTGCGGTATTTTACGACATGGTATTAGAGCGGGCATTTCAGTAATCTGCATTTCTACTATGGATTATCAATCTTGTTTCTATCAAGACGTCTTTCTAGCAAACGCACAACCAACAGTATTTCAACAATCGTTGTTTCTACCAACGATCCAGTTCAACCAGAATGGATCCATCATCTAGTTCATCTCTCATTGACAAACTCGATGGAGATAACTACTGTTACGAGCTTGTAACCAGTGTCAAACCCTAGAGAACACAGATAGGTCTGATACCAGTGTAATAGATCCTAACACCATAGTAGGGCAAACACTAACTGATCCACCCAACTTTGCCTACTCCCGACACTTGGCAGTTGCATGCTACCAGTCCTCACACTGGGCTAGGAGGGGCTTACTCTATATCATAGAGTCGGCAAGGTTGGGTGGATCAGTTAATGTTTGCCCTACTATGGTGTTAGGATCTATTACACTGGTATCAGAGCCATCTCCATCTTTGGGAGCTAAGTAGCAGCAGGGAGAAACTAGAGAGAGTGCTCAGAATCTCTTAAAAACTTTGGTAAATAAGGGAGACAGATCCAACGCTGGAGGAGTAGCTTTCCACTGCAAAAAACTCCATTGAATCATCTTCCTTACAGTTGGAATATGAGTTAGATTTCTGAGACAGATCCATCGCTGTAGAGACAGCTATCTGAAAACGCAATTTCAGTATAATTCTGAGTCATCTGAGCAAAACTTCAAGGGAAAAGGATGGGCAGATCCATCGTTGTGTTGGTAGCCCTCAGATCTGAAATTGGTAGCAAGTTCTGAGTAGATTAGAATAAGTTCTAATCAAAAATAGAATAGTAGGGTCAACGCTTGACAGGGAGGTGAAAAAGTGAATTTTCATCCTTGATTTTTGGGATTTCTCATTAGTTTGAACTTCAAACTAGTTTGCCACAGACCAGCGACCTACCAGTTGAGGTTAAATCAGAAATTTCAACGAGTATTGGGCCTTAAATTTCAGAAATTTGGGCCAGACAGGTTGTCGTCCAACCAGCGAGGGCAGGGACATCAAATTTCCAGATTTTCTTCTTCAATTTTCCAGTTTTTACTCGATTTTTTGGAGCCTCACAGTTGTAATCAGATCAGCAAGCTACTATACTCAAGGAACCAGAAATTCTGATGTCGTTTTGGAGCTTCAAGCTGGGATTTTCCGGGACAGTAGGTCTGAAATCTTGGGTAAAAGAGCTAAGAGGGTTCCTCTTTGTAGTTTCTTTGGAAGTATTGTCCTCAGAAATAGCTAAGTCATCTTTCCTTTCCCTTGTACAGTTGTAAATTAGTCTTTTTGACTTTTTTTCATCAGAAGTTAAGGTTTTATTCTTTCAGTTCCGAAGATGACCACTCCTCAGGGACCTAATCAACCCCTGGAGAGAGGCTTCAACGAACTTGAAACAGAAGCCTTGGCTTATAGTAAAGGGAAAGAACCCATGGAAATGGAAGAACAGAACTGAAGTTGGCATTAGCCAATTTCAAGTCCAGTGTGGATGACTCATTCGCTGAACTCAAGAGTTTAATTTTCAGTTCCGCAAAAGGAAGCCTTCCCTCCACTCCTCAGCTATCCCCTTCTCCACTTCCATCAGTTTTGGGTGAGACTTTACGGTCTCACCCCAGTGTCTTTAAAGATTTAAAGCCTCCTACTTTTATGGGGAAGAGAAGGATAGAAATGCAGATATTCTACAAACCCTCCTCAGCAAATGGAAGAACATTCATGCTCTTAAACAGACCCCTAACCATTTGCAAGCTATTGAGGCCAGTCTTTCCTTAGGGCCTATGGCCTATAAGTGGTGGTTAAATCTCCAGGAGACTGGGCAGACTCCCCAGTCATGGAGAGCTTTTAAAGAAGCCTTCCTAAGATAATTCCTACCTGAAAATGAACTTGATAGAGCCTAGGAAGCCTGGGAAAGAACAGTAATGGACAAGTCCCTCATCCAATATATCTCACAGTATCGAGAAGCAATTTTAAAGATTAAAAATACGGATGATTATCAGAAAATCAGGGGATTTGTCCGTGGCCTCAAAGATGAATATAAAGTAGAGGTCCAAAGAAACTCGCCTACTACCCTTGAGCAAGCTCTCAGATATGCTCAAATCTATGATGATTCAGTGGGTAGGAAGAGGGCGAGACAACAGCCACTTTCTGAGCAGCCTCCTCAGAAAGACTTTCAATTTAAAAAGAAATTTTTAAAAAGAAAGAATCAAGATAAATAGAAAAGTGAAGCTCCTCAGAAATGCCCTTCACTCATACAGCCCTTAAAACCAGATGCTTTTGAGAAAGTCAAACAAGAACGTTTGTGCTTTGTGTGTATGGGCAAGGGACACACAGTCAGACAGTGTCCCAAGGGGCCTTTCACTAAAAAAGATAAGAAAGATAAGAAACAAGTTCATCTTGTGCAGACTGTATGTTTTCTCAATGACTCGACAGCTTCCGAGATCATGAACATTGTTGCCAACTGACCTCTGCAATGCTAGCGAGACCCTTCAGCTTTGGGGCACATGACCTAGTACGTGTGCATGGGAAAGTTGGTAACCAATCAGTAAGAGTTATGGTTGATGATGGGGCAACCCATAATTTCATCAACTACACCCTGGTTAAAAAGCTTAAACTACCAGAAGTACCTAGTCAGCATAGGTACATAGTTTCATTAGCTAAGGGTGAAGATTAAAAATATGGGAAACTATGGTAAGTAATTTGAATCTTGGTATTCAGGAGTACCAAGATGAGATAAAATTTCAGATAATGCACCTGGATCGCACAGACATTGTTCTCGGGAGAGATTGGCTCTACAGTTTAGGACCTTCCCTCCACAGAAACTATTAGGAGAACACTCTCAGCTTTCAGCATAAAGGCCGAGAGATCCAGTTGCATGGAGAGCATGATGCTCCCAACAGTCCTATGGTCTGCAGTTTAGAGCTCTGTTAGCTAATCGGAGACAAAGACCATCAGGTATTCTTATGTGACTTTTAGTTTATCCCTGAAGTTTTTATTTTCAGTTCTATACAGCAGAAATTAGTAAATTACAAACTTTATTGTCTAAATTTCAAGATGTTTTTCTTGAAGATTTGCCACATGGTCTACCACCTAGCAGAGAGGTAGATCATGTAATAAACCTAGTACCAAGTACAACACCTGTTTCTAAACCTCCATATTGGGTCAGCCGAACAGAGGATGAAAAAATAACTAGGCAGTTAACAGATTATCTTGGGAAAGGCCAAATTCAGACTAGTACTTCACCATGGGCCGGGCCTCACCAGTCCTTTTGGTGAAAAAGAAAGAGGGGTCTATGCGTCTTTGCGTAGATTACAGAGCCCTCAATAAAGTCACAATAAAGAATAAATATCCTATGCCTCGGGCAGATGAGTTGTTTGATCAACTCGACGGGGCTAAGTTTTTCAGTAAAATAGACCTCAGATCGGGATATCATCAAGTTCGTATAAACTCAGAAGATGTCTCGAAAAACCTTTTAGGACTTGTCATGGTCATTATGAGTTTAAGGTGATGCCATTTGGGCTCACAAATGCTCCAGCTACCATTATGACCTTGATGAACAGTGTCCTCAAACCATACTTGGGTAAGTTTGTAGTCGCATTTTTAGATGACATCCTCGTCTACAGCAAAACGAGGAAGTAGCATCTAAAACACCTCATAAAGGTGTTTCGACTGCTCAGAAAGCATAAGCTTTATGCTAAACAATCCAAGTGTGAATCCTTCGTTGAAGAAGTCGCATATTCGGGTCACATCATCTCGTCAGATGGGATTAAGATGGACCCGAATAAGGTTAAAGCATAGTAGTTCCCATGACAAATCTTCTTAAGGGAAAGGGAAAGGAGTTTATTTGGGAGTCCCCACAGCCGGAGAGCTTTGATGCTCTCAAAACAGCCTTAGCTACAACACCAGTTCTACAAGTTGTCGACCCCAATCAGCCATTTGTGGTCGAAAGAGATGCTAGCGACTTTGCAGTTGGTGCTATGCTAACTCAGAGTGGACGACCAGTTGAGTTTGAGAGTAAAAAACTCGAGCCAGTTCAGACTAGGTACAGTGCCTATGAAAAGGAACTCTTTTCTATAGTCCATGCCCTTAAGACTTGGAGGCATTATTTGTATGGTGCCAACTTTGAGGTCCTGACAGACCATGAGAGTCTCAGATATCTTTGCAATCAACCTGAGCTTAGAGGTCAGAAAGCTCTTTGGGCAGAGTTGATGCAAGAGTTTGATATGTCTATCAGATATAGACAGTAGAAATTCAATACAGTAGCAAATGCCCTTAGCAGAGTGCCTATAATAAACGAACTGAGCTTTACTCAGATTCATAATGTGTTACTCGAGTCCTTGAGAGGGAAATGCCAACATGATGCATTCTTCTCTACAATCTGAAACTCAGTCCAGAGCAGACAGTTACAGACTCCAGAACCAGTTCCTGGGGCTGGTGCCAGTTCATCCAAGAATACGACAGCTTCCGTTGAGGATGATGATGATGAGTCTGAATATTCATCGTCAGATGACGTTGAGGATTCTGAGCCTGTATTACCCAAGCAAACCCCAGTGGTTGAGGGTCAGTTGACTCAAGGATTCAAATGAAAACAGTATTCCATTCAGGATGAGTACTTGCTCTATAGTATGTGTCTCCAATTCAGAGGATTATAGGCAGCAGGTCCTATATGAATGTCATGACAATCCTAGTGCGAGACACCCAAGCATACAGAACACCTACGAGCTTCTCCATAGGCAATTTTTCTAGCCCAGCATGAAAAAGGACGTCCACCAGTATGTAACCAGTTGCCAGAAGTGTCAAGTAAACAAAGCAGAGCATTTAAAGACAGGAGGGTTGTTGCAGCCCTTAGAAATACCAGGTGATAAATGGGAGAGTATCTCCATGGATTTTATAGTAGGCCTGCCTAAAACCCAAAAGGGTAATGATGCTATATGGGTCACAGTTGACCGTCTGACCAAAATGGCTCATTTTATTCTGACCAAAACAACCGTTAGAGCTCCAGATTTAGCGAGGTTGTTTGTAGACGGGCTATTTAAATTGTACGGTCTACCTTCCGGCATAGTCAGCGACCGAGACAGTAAGTTTACTGGAAATTTTTAGAGGACAGTATTCCATCATCTCCATGCTAAACTTAATATGAGTACCACCGACCATCCACAGAAGGACGGTCAAACAGAGAGGGTAAATCAGGTGCTGGAGGATATGCTTCGTGCATACGTTAGCAAGAAGCAGACTAATTGGGAGGAGTATCTCTCAATATTAGAGTTTGCTTACAACAGTATTAAACATTCAACTACGGGATACAGCCCATTTATGCTGATGTACGGTTTTCAGCCACACTCGCCCACAGGTGTAGGGTTTAAACAAGAAAAAGTTGAAGCAGCCAAAAACTTTTTAGAGGACCTAAACTAGATGATAGAACATGCTAAGCATAGCATTAAGCAGACCCAGGATCGAGCCAGGCATTATGCAGATCCACACAGACGGGATGTGCAGTTCTCCACTGGTGAGAAAGTCTACTTGAGAGTCCCAGTCGACTCTAAAACCCTCAAATCAGGAGTGTGTGCTAAGTTGTCTCCAAGGTATTGTGGTCCCTTTACCATCAGTAGGAGACTAGGCGAGGTCACCTATGAACTAGAACTCCCACACAACAGTAAGGTTTTTCCAATCTTTCATGTAAGTCAGTTACGAGCTAGAGGTTTTTTCTCTTCTAGACCTTCGGGTCCGGGCCTTCCGTGGCCTTGAATCCTCCAAGGCGAACCATGCTTCTTATTCCCAAACCTCCATTTTACCGTAGTGTTCGCCAGATCACTAGGGATGATCTTGGTAGTTTAGTTAGATTCACACCCAGACACTTCAGTGCCTTCAAGAGACTGTTGAGGATTATCAAAGCCTTTTTTTTAAGACTCATTTATGCTCGCCATACATGCCAAGCAATTTTCAAGAATGCCAAAAGATTTTCAATAGTTATATAAGATGTAGGATAGGTACTCCAAATTACATATGGGTGAGCCATCTACTCCTAGACCTGATCCCTCAGAAAGGACAGTACATGAACATGATGAGAATCAGAAGTGGCTTTATAAAAAAAGCTTTCGAATATCATATAAAGAAGATGTAGTTGTTGCTACATATTGAGTTACAACTAAGTATGGAATGGAAGAGGTAGAACTGCTTAATATGATAACTTTGAAAAAAATTATAACTTAAATAGGCCCAAAAAAAACAGTTGACATGAAAATTTAATTGTGATTCACAAACTGAACATTGTCCTATGTTGATCATAGAACGAATGAAAAGCTATGCCAACCTCCATAGAGCTAAAAAAAAACAGCTAAATGCATAAAAGAAACTTGGCCTATAAAATAAATGGATTACTAGAATTGCTAAAGGCTATGCCTTAAATACTGTAGGGACACATCCTTAGGGTTAAGGTCGACCTAGGTCTAGGGCTAAAATAGCTTTAGGATTCACCTAGGGCTCGCGGCTGAGGCGCTTGGGTTGAGGCACGACTGAGGTGTGGCAGCATGCTCACGGCGCATAGTCGAGGTCGCCCTGTGGCGGCATTCCATTATACTTAATCTGAATAAAATACCGTCTGGTTCTGCATTCAAATTTTATGTTAATATTGCATGCTTTCAACCTTCTGTCTGACTTTTTGATTGCTTTGTTTGATTGTCTGCTTTTGCTTCTGCAACCACTGTGCAATCTAGCTCTAGTTTCATTCTTGTGTTCGCCTAATGTTAACTGGTAGTGCACGCACTTAGGGAAGTTTCACACCTTCCCCGAACACACTCTACCTATGACCAATTTGACTTTGACTCATAACTTGAAACTTAACAACTTAGACTTTGGGTCTTCTATATTATTTTATTTACATGGCCCAAGTCTATTTTTTTCCATGGTACAATATTTTACATGTGCTCATTGGGTTATGGACTTACGCTCGCAGGATGCCACGACCCTTGAACATATTTTCCTATTTTGTTGGGCTTATTTATTTATGTATAGAAATACCCACAACATCATAGTAATAGTTAGATTTTTTAATCCGGTTTTCAATATGTTGGATTTTCATCCCATTGTATATTGATCATTTCATCAAATGTCAAAGTTAGGAAATAATGTGGTAGTCTTCAACGTTCCACCAAGGAAAGTAAACCATTGAAGTTTTGTTGATGCCAAGATGGAGTTCAGCTAGATATGATTGGTCCAAGACTATACTTTAAGACATGTTTGAAGATGTTTTGCATTCTGATTTTTGAACATGTATTCAAGTATGTCTTTTTGTAGAGCTAAATATTGTGTATTAGTGGATAAGAGAATCACATGTTTAATCTAGTACATAATTAATAGATATGGAGGTACACGTGAAAATTGAAAAAAAGGAGCTAACTCTCATTTAATGTAATCCAATTGAATAAAAAAGAAATAATGATGTTTTCAAATGATTATTTTGTCGTTGTCTAGGTTTACTAGTAAGCCTTTGATATTGGTTGAAATTGCATTGAGCGTTGTTGCAAGTTTATTTTGCTACTTAATTGGTGTTATATGTTAGTTTTTGAGTGTTTTTGTCTAGATGTTTGTTTTGTGATGTCTTCCAAAATTGCAAAGCTGTGAATCATTGGATTTGTTTGCATTGTTTCAAAAGCTGATTCCAATTGATCTTTAAAGTTCAAGCAAATATGTCATAGTGTTCGTATATACCAAACACAAACCATTTTGAACAAACAATGTTTGTTTCATACAAAAAAAAAGTAAGGATTTCTTGTATCATTGGATTGTTTGAGAGATTGTGGTTGAGCAACGTTTTCAAAAAAATTCTTGTTTTTGTAGTATTTCTAGATTTTTGTAGGTTGGTAATAAGAAAACTATAGTATTTTCAAAACCATATCGTTTTACAATTGTTCCTTGTAAACAGCTTATTGCTCAACCTGTTGTTTCAATTGATAAATTGATTAAAGGTAAAGTTTGTAGCTTGATGGGATGAAGTTTTAATATTGACATTGTGTAACTAGAAGATATGATCACTCAGTGGTTTCTTTGATAAATTTAGTTGAATTTTGAATGACATAAAAAATAAAGACGAATTAATTCTTGACTTTCATTAGAGGAGTTCCAAAACTAGAAAAAGACCCTTTGTAAAGATACTTTTTTTTTTCTAGATTCGACCACCACCTGGCCCAATCAAAATGCACAGATTTCAAATCTACGTAACGTAGCTCAAATAAACTAAAAAACAAAAATATATTACAACAAACTTTGAAATTTGCATTGGGCAGCATGGACGTATCCCATTGGTTCGCTCTTCCTCTGCCCGACGACATTACCTCAAGTTAAATTTATTTAACTATGTAGTATAATGAAATTTGTTAACTAGACTAGTTATCATTATCAAAATATAGTATGCACAATAACTAGAAATATAGTATGCACAATAACTGTGACTACTGTGGCATTCTCATGAGATTAAATGTGATACGAAAAATTGAATTGAGTATTATATGAGAAAGATTTTTGGCGCCCAAGATTTGAAAATAGCAATGGCAAGGAGACCAAGATCTACAGTTGAGTCTGTGATTCTTTACAATGAGAAAGATGACACTTTTAACTGGAAGCCAACAAAATATACAAAGAATTCATGGGTGTTGCTGCATCCATCATCGAATGACAGTTTTTGACAGAAAAAAAGGGCAAAGATGACATACAAATCTTATTGGAAAGCAAAAATTTTGGAGTTCAAGAAACTCCCAGAGGTCACTCTATATCAGAAGTATTAGTACAACATATTTATATGCATTCAAAAATAAAAGTACAGGATATCAATCCTCATGATCATCAAAATGTAACTATAAGTATATCAAAATGTATGCACTCCACAACAATCATATGTGTTTGATTGAAGCTCTTTAGATTACGATTTAAATTATTCAACGTTTTTCTTCTTTCAGATTTATGTCCATCAAACATAAGTGAATGGGAGCTAGCACAATCACTTGCAGGAATATTGGATGTGATTCACTCTGATGTTGGAAAGCTGCAATACAGAGGAAGAAGTCCAAAGGAACTTGTAGATAGTGGTATATATTTTTATGAAGCTTCATATATACCACAAACGGATGGAGGTTTCAAGGGGTGGCTGAAGGCTTGCCCTCGCCAATATGCTAAGGGTAATTTCTTGCCTGAATCTGTACACCTGGGCTGTTGTGTATTCATGAAGTTTAAACCACAAGATTGAATATTCACGTATTAGTTAAGGTTAGAAAATTTCCAGAATTGCAAAATTAATCACAATTCCAAAACCAAGAATAAACATCCTTTGAAATATCATCATCATGTTAAAGGATGAACCACTCAAAAAATAACTTTGCATTATACAAAGTGTACCACCCACAACTGAATGAATCATTTTGTTGGGATGACTGCAAAAAGTTCAGCATACAAGACATCAATGAAGAGAAACCAAACAATGACTAGAACACATTAAAATGTTGATGAGATGGATAGGATTTACCTCCAGAATGAAGATCTCTCATTCAGCTTTTTTTGTTTTCTCGTTTGGAATGTATTTACATATAATCGGTAGGATCAAGTCAACATCCTTATGCGTATTCCTAGTCAAATTCATCTTTACACAAAAAAGTTTGATATAAGTATCTACAAATCTCTTGATAGAAATCAGGTTTAAGCTCCAGTGCTCACTGCAAAATAAAATAGAGAGTCCATTAGCTACAATTTTGAGGAATATTTTCAATGATAATGCCAATGATAAAGCTATTAACAACAAAGAGCATATGAATTGTCTTACTTGTTATGATATGGCACAAGCAATTATTTGGTTAGTAGTGTGCATCCACAAAACAGACACATTGCCAAGGTGTAGTTATTCTCCTTAAGAGCCTACAGCAAAAAACTGTTGAGAACCAAAACTTCTCGGTAAAAATCCCTTGCAATGTCAAATTGCAAGAGTTGGACCCCAGACTCTATCACAGGATCATTGATAGAAGCCCATCTTTTTTTCATATCCAAACAATCAATAATCCTGTAATTTATACTAAAATCAAGTTCTTCTAATCTAAAACAAAATGGAATTCCAATTCTATCTACAACATCAGATATGTCACTCTCAAATTTTAGATATGCATCCGAATCTATCTATGTATAAAAAGCTTTGGGAGGAGGAGGAGGTGGTGGTGGTGGAAGAGAAATATCTACATGATTAACTGGATTTTTCAAAATGGGTGTAGCTATATGTACAACCACAACATCTACATTTTCAAAAGAAGGGGTCATTGGGATATCTATCCTCCTGAAAGGTAGGATCCATACCTTTATGCTTGGGATCTTCAAGGAAGATCAAGATTGATGGAGTACTTTACATTCCTAGTATCATCAATAACTTGCTTAGTGTAGGACAATTGCTTTGACAATGGTTTGATTGTGGAGTTCACCACAAATGCATGTAACATCAAGAAGAATGGCAAGATCATTGCTAGAGGCATAAGATTTGAGAGATTATTCAAATTAGATGCTTATGTGGATGCTAATATTGTGATGCTAGCCGAGGAGACCAAACTATCCAACCATAGTCGTGCAAGGAGGAGCTTGCCTTAGGACTTCCAAGATCCTTGGCAAAAGAGGAGAAAGTATGTGAAGCATGTGCTCTCTCAAAAGCACATAAGAAGCCCTTCTCAAGTTCAATCACACACACCCTACAGGATCTTACTGAGGTGTTGTGATTGCACAAGATTGATCAAAGAACAGTATGCCTGAAAAATATAAGGCAAGAGCACAATGGCATACATCTGATGAAAAAATCTAACTCTTCACTATGAGAAATGAATGTCAGAAATAATTCTAAGTGTTCAGTATGGGAAAAAGAGGCTGCTCTCAGGTAGAGAGAGAAAATCAAGCATAGAAAACTTGGGTAGAGAGAGAATGAGTCCAAAACACCAAAATCTCAATATTCACAATGTGGCAAAACATGCCTAGCTTTTCCTACATGAGAGAGACTCGAATTCCTACAGTGGATTTGCATGGAAAGTCCACTTAACTAAACTAATTCACCTACCAGAGATCCACATGTGTAACTGCATGCATGTATGTTGCATGTACTGCATGTCAACTCATAAAATTGCCTAGACATGTGTAGATCACATAAACTACTTTGCATGTTGCATGCACTGATTGCATGTGGCTTGCATGCATACAGTATGACTTTGCATGCTATCTAAACACCTGCATGTCATCATAATTGAACCTATCTAACTCAAATCCGAGCTACACTAGAAGGATATGTGCTCAATTCACACTCCTTTTATGTACAACATGAATTTTAGTGAAAATCACCATGGACATGGCCCCAAACTCGAGATAGGAAGATAATATTTTAATAATCTTCACACTCCTTAAAATTTATGTTCCTATCAACATAGACTTCAAAATCAGGCCAAGATTAGACCTCATCTTCATAAAGACATTCTTGAGTAGAGGTTTGGTGAGAAGATCTGCAACACAATCTGAAGATGAAACATGCTCCAATAAGATCTCTCTCCCAATGACTTTTTCTCTTACAAAATGATGAGCCCCTTCAATATGCTTGCTCCTTGCATGAAAGGCTGGATTATTTGCAAGAGCCTGAGCAGAAATGTTATCATTCTTGATAATCAAAAGATCTTCATCTGCATAACACTTTAGCTCCAAAAGTAGCCTTTTGGTCCATAAAACCTCCTTTGTTGTGGTTGTAAGATATTTGTATTTAGCTTCACATGATGATAAGGAAATAGTTGCCTGCTTCTTTGATAGCCAAGAAACCAAATTTTCTCCAAGAAATATAGTGTAAGCACTTGTGGATCTCCTATCCAACCTGTCTTTTGCAAAATCAGAATCTGAAAAAGAATCAAAGTCAGATCTTCTCCTTCATAGAATAGTCCATAATCCAAGGTAGAAGATATATACCTCAAGACTCTTTTAGCCAACTTCTAATGATATAACTTTGGATCCTACATGTGTTGACTTAGCTTATGAACACAAAAGCTTAGATCAGGCCTAGTCATTATTAACCAAATAAGTGAGCCAATAAGACTCCTATAAAGAGTGATGTCCGGATTTTTCATCATCTTTAATAGGAACTTTTACAGTGTGCTACATAGGTGTATCTATGCCTTTACAGTTCTCCATATGGAATTTCCTGAGCATGGAAAGTGCATATCTACTTTGGCTTATAGATGCATGACCTTTTCAAAAATCTATTTCAAGGCCTAGAATATAGTGAAAAACTCCTGAGTCCTGCATCTTAAACTCAGTACAAACAAATCACATTGATTAAGAAACAAGAGCAACACATTCTACTCTTCAATACCTATCCAACAAGCTATAGAACATCAAATTTGGATCATTCCTTGAGAAGTAGCACTCATTAATGAGGGCTGATTTCACACGTGTGAGCTCTCTGTCAGTACAGAGCTCCGCTGGATCAGATCAACCTTGATTTGATCCACTTATGATCCACAGATTGCTTGTTTCTCAACGAGTTTGAATCCCTCTCCCAAATCCGAGTTCCTGCAAGCAAAAACACTGATGATCTGATGTATACACTCTCACCTCTTCAAAGCATGAAGCTCTGATACCATGTGAAGTTTTTAGCACGTGTGAACTTCACCACACACCCTACAGGATCTTACTAAGGTGTTGTGATCGACAAGATTGATCAAAGAACAGTATGCTTGAAATATCTAAGGCAAGAGCACAATGGCATACATCTGATGAAAAAATCTAACTCTTCACTATGAGAAATGAATGTCAGAAATAATTCCAGTATGGGAAAAAGAGACTGCTCTTGGGTAGAGGGAGAAAATCAAGCATAGAAAACTCGGGTAGAGAGAGAATGAGTCCAAAACACCAAAATCTCAATATTCACAATGTGGCAAAACATGCCCAACTTTTCCTACATGAGAGAGACTCAAATTCCTATAGTGAAGTTGCATGGAAAGTCCACTTAACTAAACTAATTCACCTACCGGAGATCCACATGTGTAACTACATGCATGTATGTTGCATGTCAACTCATAAAACTGCCTAGACATGTGTAGATCACATAAACTACTTTGCATGTGGCTTGCATGCATACAGTATGACTTTGCATGCTATCTAAACACCTGCATGTCATCATAATTGAACCTATCTAACTCAAATCCAAGATACACTAGAAGGATATGTGCTCAATTCACACTCCTTTTATGTACAACATGAATTTTAGTGGAAATCACCATGGACATGGCCCCAAACTCGAGATAGGAAGATAATATTTTAATAATCTTCACACTACTGTCATCAATACCTCCACTATAGTAGAAGTTATAATCCAAATCTTCTAGCAAACTGTCTACATTAATGGAATGAATGCTTCCATCAAAGGTAGGACTAACGTATTCAGACAGTCGTTGGTTGTAATAATAACGTTTCCGTTGAGCGGTGACTTTCCACCATTCATTGATATGGTTTGTAGATAAGTGCTCCAGAGCAAGTGCACGCCATCATATTGCACAACTCCATAAAACTAGCGGCATAAATGGATTTGGAAAGAGTTGGTTGAAGCACATTCTTTATAGGCGTTTGAAGGAAACCCGCATAGTAGTTCAAACATTTTCAATACTCAAGTTTTGTCTTCTGAACCAATGCCAAGAATTGCTTTTTAATTTGTTGTACGGAACCAGTTTGTTTGAGAGATTCGAATGATTTCTCATAAAATCTGGTGATACTATCGATGCAAGCAATTTTGAATTGACTCCAAAGCTTTGTGTTCGAATGTGCTTGAGTATCCCACCATGCTCGAACTTGTCCTTGAAAGCACAATGAAGCGAAATAGATTTTATCTTCTTCAGAATAATGGCGATGACGAAAATAAGCTTCTAATTTAGTCAACCAATCATCAATGCTGATTGAACTTGGTTGTCCATCAAATACAAGGCTGTAACGTACGATTTCAGATTGTATTTCATCAATAGATGGAAATTGAATGTTTTGACTATAACCGTCCATCATTAATGACTAGTGAAGACTTGTGGACTATGAATTCACCGTCTGAAATTTATTCAGAATGATATTTTACAAGCTGGTAAAATTGCTCTTCTCCACTCACTTAAAGATTCTGAGTCCTCGAAGAATAAAGTGGCTGTGAATGAAAAGTGTAACAAATTAAAATGAAGTAGCGGTTGTGTTCAATCTGTCACCACAAGCAACTTTGCTTTTTACAACGTTAAATTCTGAGCTAAAACGGAAAAGATATATGCACTGGCCATTGAAACCTCTTCCACTCCTTGAAAGAGCTCTTCTAGAGACTGAGGTACCCTTCCTCGTCTCTATAGCAAACTAAGGTACCCTTCCTCATTTTTTGCTTTTAGTCGCAATACTCTTCTTCACGCTCAGCCCCTTCTACTCCTGCTCTGATACCATGTTAGAAAATGGGCAGGGAGATAGAAACCAACTAAAAAATCAGCCACAACAAGATCAGAACATATATGCACAAGATATAATTACAGTTTTCAGAGCATCTATGCCCCATAAGAGAGACAATTTATTACGAATGAATAAGAGGTGAAAACATAACAGAACAATCCAAAGGTATAGTCCACATCTTGCTCTCGGTGCACTACACAATACAATAACCGGCCCTCCGATGCAAGCACCCTATTGCACGCTATCTACAAACACAAACCAACACATAACATACTCTCAACACACCAAGAGACTGCCACACAGTCCTCTCACATACGCCAACAAGAAAACTCTTGCACAACACACAAAGAATGCCCAATCATCGGCTTTTATTTATTCTAAGTGCCTGCATGAAGCTGAGCCTAAGTTAATGGCCTCATGACAGGTGTTAACACCTGGTGGTTCTTAAAATCATGGGTTTGTTGATATGATCCTAGATGGTTGCACCAACTTCAGTAGGTGCTGATTTGTAGGAAGGGCACTCCTGATTTGCAGCAAGGGCACTCCTAGAATCAAGGTGAAGGTTGACTCCAGGTAGTCAGTTTTCAATCTTCAACAAGTTTAGGAGCAGATTGAGTGGATTGAAGGGAACAATTCATTTACCTGGTGCAATTTTTGCTACTGGGCGGCAACAACAAGACAATGAAATGAAAGGTGCTATTCCACTTCCATCCACAGAAATTTTTTACAAGGAACCATTCGGGATTGTGTAGGCTAGGTCATTGCACTGACACTGACTGCGTTTTCCAGTTTAAGCCTGATGATTGCGTATGATTTGGTGAAAGAAACAATCTGAGAAGGCAGGACAGATCATGTGTTTGTGTGCATTTGAAATTATTTACGACATAAAAAAAATCTTTCTTCTATTGAAACTATGAGATTCTTTGTAGATGAAATAAAAATATGGTGATATAAATTGAAGCAGGAGCGAAAGTAACATCCATAGACATGGATCCAGGAGGCATACCACCCCAGATCAGGGTACGGTAGCGAGTCGTCTGTGCTTGCCACGAGAACATTATTTTTCTCTGCTTTTGTGATGTTTGATTAGGCATTTGTCAGTGAAGCCCAACGTCGGGGATATTGAGGATAATTACGACCTTAGGAGGTGCAATCAGCGTAGAGTACCTGATTGGTTTCGACGTGGTATGCATCTTGAGATTTGAATTACATACATCTTTCTCTATAGTGATAAACATTTTGTTTGCTAGGTTCTAAATATTTCAGTGTACGTTGAAAATGTTTGCACCAGAATATAAGCTTAAAGCTGATAGAACTTTAGCACTAACCACTTGCCCCCTTCCAAACTCTGTGTTAGATTTGGCGAAGAGACCACGTGTTATTTCTCGCGACGAAAATCGATTTGAGAGATTAAAGGTAATGGTTCGTCGACAACAAAAAAGCAAATCACACTCGCACATAAGAGCAACCAACATTCAATGATTACAATCACAATGACACACAAACAATTGCTCGAAGAAACTGACAATCAAAAGTACATTTTATATTGTTTCATCCTACGTGCCAAGAACCTAACAGCTAGTGATCAGGCTCCATAGTTCTACGTAGCTTTAGATCCAATTTGTTCAATTCTTCACTGCTCTTTTGATAGAAAGCCTTTTGGTGGTTGGCATTAGCATGATCTCCATTAACTTCATCTACAAAAGCCCATCATGCCCATCTACAAATTTTGAATCCCATAGGGAAAAGCCAACCCTCCATTGTTTTAACACAAAAATCTGAGATTTTGCGAATAAGCAAGTCTTCGAGTCTATACCTTGATAATACATCATGAGCTAGCAATATTTTGGTAGGTGTTGTTGTAAGATCATGCCAATATGGCTCTATAGTTTGCTGATTCAAATGCCCATCTATTACAATACAGATTCAAGTTGGGTTTATGCTTAGTTTTTTTTTTTTCCAATCTCAATAAAATCACTTACTTTGATCTTGCACTACGCTATCTCCATCAATCAATAACTGGTTGTTGGAAACTAGGACATGCAAGTGATGATAGAGTTGACAACCCATGACCTCCAAGATATCCTTCTTCTCACTTTGCCTTTTGAACTTTTTTGGTTGAACATAAGTTCTAAGGTTCCGTAGTCAAATAGTGTAAAGACCACAAGGGACAATCCCCTAAGATGAGGATAGGAAAACACAAGCGAGACTGTGGAGAAAAACCACCCAACCAATCCTAGATCCCTCCTGGAGAATCCTCCTGGATCTAGCCCCCAAGCTATGCCATGTGATAGCAAGAGGAGAAGAGCTCATCAGGTAACCTAGACCAAGTCGTCAATGGAATAATCACTACCTCAATATATAGAGAGTAGGATCCTGTGCATGAGCACATGCAATCCCCATGCAGGTCAACTATAAATAGGTCACAACTCTTCATGCATACCTCTTGCCTATCAGTCACACATATATGTACTATTCCATATGTCTCAATTAGAGTGTCTGGGTCCTCTCAAGGTCATTAGTCACCAACAGGCCTCGAGGTGGAATAAAATCTGGGCGTGACCAATAAACTCGAACACTGGAGGGCCGGTCTACCATATTAGGACTATTCCATGTCCTTAGCGGAATATGGCCATACCATTCTTCCTCCCTTAAATAGGTTCCGTCCTCAGAACGGGAAAAAAAAAATACATGAAACTATTCCTTAAGCTTTCAAATCTTTCACATGAATCAATATTTTTAGTCTGATCTTTCATGAATACTAACTCAAATCCCAAAGATACACTAAGCTATAAATCCTCCAAATGGGTTGATCTACTCCAAAACAAAAGTTCATCACCTTCATGTAATCCTAATTACATGAACCACTGGGTGAATTAACGTCTTTATTTCAGAGATCAAATCCAAAAGCTAAAGAAATTCCTTTTCAATTTCTTGTAGAAAATAATGCTTCTTGGTACAAATATTCTTAGAATATTAAAATATTTTAAAATACCACAATTCAGTCATCGAAAATCTCTAGGAGATCCATCAAGTTTCAGACAATCATAACTCAAACCATAGTACTGCAGTTACTCTAATGAGTCAACAGCCTCATTTCTAGCATCATATGCAAGAAATCAACAACTATCTGTATCTTAATAGAGTTATCTGTCTCCTATAAACCTGGAGATATAGACTGAACTTTGCACACAAGCACTTATAGACATTAGAGAAAATATGGGCCCAAAGAGGGCCCTATAAGAAATGCCATGTAGGAGAGAGAAAAATAACTATAAAGTAATTATAATATCATTTTCTAACTTCTTTACGCATCTGCCCAAATGAATGCACCTTATTTTAGTCACATCAAACTTCACTGGTGCTTAACCATAGTTAAAATATAATTTTCAAAATGTTGAATACATTCAATGCAAAGAATACATTATTTGGAAGAGGAATCAAGAAAAATATATACTACTGTGAATACTATGAGTGTCCTAATTTCTACTGACATTTTCATGAACATTATGTTTGCAATGCAGATCAGCATTGGTTGTTGAAGACCATTTGGCCAATGAGATTTCAATTGGAAACTCACTAGGATCTATCTTGACTTCTAAATCTATGAAATCAATGTTAAATAATAACAAAATAAAAAAGATCAAGGCTTCAGTTATTGGTAGCATTATGGATGAAGTTGGAAAAATATTAGACACTACATTGCTTCAGCGGGCATGTGACTTTTCTAGCATCAGTAGGGAAGCATATGCAACAATGTTTAAGATGATAAAGGAGGCATTTGCACAGGTAAATATTAAAAAGTTTCCAATCCCACGACCATTTCATCTTAAAAAAAAAAGAGACATGTTAAACCAAGGTATGCAGACAATAGTTGGTAATCCATCTCATATCAATGAAGAGTATTGCTCGAAAGGAGAAAGTCTAGCTTATAACAATTCCAACAATTTATTTATTGACATGAATCAGTTATTAACATTCATCATAATTTTTTACAGTATTAACATACTCATGGGTCATGGATGTTCTAGATCAACAAATGATAGGCTATACCATAGGATTGATTCTGACACTTTTAGCCACCTCATTTCTATCTGACTGGTATCTCAGGCATACAAACATTCCTGGAGATACACCTTTTTCATATGAACTTCTACTCTGAGCCACAGTCATATTTTTCCTTTGAAGTTCTTCACTTGCATCAAACAAGTCCATTCCTTCATAATGAGGTGTTCTCAGATCTCAACCGAAGTGCTTCTCTCATATCTCAACCGGAGCACTTCACTCAAATCTCAACCGAAGTGCTTCTCTCAAATCTCAACCGGAGCACTTCGCTCAAATCTCAACCAAAGCGTTTAGTCAAATCTCGACCGACACGCACCTGTCAAATCTAGACCGGAGCGTTTCTCTCAAATCTCAACCGAAGTGCTTCTCAAATCTCAACCAAAGCGTTCAGTCAAATCTCGACCGACACACACCTATCAAATCTCGATCGGAGCGTTTCTCTCAAATCTCAACTGAAGTGCTTCTCTCAAATCTCAACCGAAGCGTACCGACACGCACTTGTCAAATCTCGACTAGAGCGTTTCTCTCAAATCTCAACCGAAGTGCTTCCCTCAAATCTCAACCGAAGCGTTCAGTCAAATCTCGACCAACGCGCACCTGTCAAATCTCGACTGGAGCATTTCTCTCAAATCTCAACCAAAGTGCTTCTCTCAAAACTCGACCGGAGTGACCTATTCGACCTCAACCGGCACAAACTGTTAAGTCTCGACCGGAGGACCCAAATTCAAATCTCACAAACTGGCACGTCCCATCTCGCTCAAAACCGGAAGACAGCGACCATAAATACCCTCACCCCAACGTCATTTGCACCTCAGCGAAGTGCGAATTCTAGCATTTTCTGGCGACGATCTGCTAGCGATTTCCTTGCTACCATGATCGATCCTGGTGCTCAACTGTTCAATCTTCGTGTTATCGTCTTCACACCATCTCTACAGACTATCAACCACCATCGTTACCATTCCATTGAGAGCGCCATCACCAAAACCTTACAACCTAACATCGCCGGCAGAATACATCATCTTACAAGTTTTCGCATGCTGATGGGTAGTGTCATGCGAGCACTCATCACGCTCCTGTTACACTATTGAACATCATCACAATCAACATCGCAAACTGTGTATTTTCCTCCCAGTTCTTCTCTCACACATATCCACCTTACAAAATCACCATTCTTGACAAACACCCACACATCTTCTACTTTCTGATATTCCACTTTCCAACCTTATTATTTCCACCTCATTCTGTTCCCACTCTTTTTACATCATATTTCGTTTGCCACCCACATTCCACACCGTTCTGTCCAACACAACCCACCACAGGCCCAACAAGTCCACACATTGGACACATCGCAATATTTTGATGTTGCAGACCTGATGGAAATAAGCGACGACGAGCCAGAGAAGGGGAAGCAGCCAGGAAGAAGTCTGACCCCTCCACTAACCACCACCACCACCACAATAGCTACTAACATCATCTCTCCACCTCCACCTCCACCTTCATCTTCAGCTCTAACCCAACGTTTATTTTTTCGTCCAGCCTCACCTTTACACACCCCAGATCAGTACCCAACCCTCATTAGCCCAGAGAAGCTCACCAAAGCAGCCAAACGCTCAATGATCAACCTATCCAAAACGAGCTACCATATGCATTGGTTGGTTAGCCAGTATCAAATGCTCGAGAGCAGGGTCCAGCATCAAGACCAAGAAATTGTGCAATATCAGAGGCTGGCCAAAGAGAAAGAAAAAGAGATAGTAGAAACTAGATCCGTGATGGTCGGGCAGAAGACCGCTCTGGAAGAGATCCAGCAGCAACTGAAGCACCAGATGGTCCAAATCGACCAAGTACGGGACGGATCATCCGGTTCAATGACAGTCGATGCTCTTCTAGTCAAGCCCGAGGATATTCAATTCCAGGCCCCACAGGCCTCAGCCATCTGGATGGAAAAGTATGTAAGGCTAATCTAAGAACGAGAGGCCGAAAAGAAAAATTTTGAAAACATTGTGGCCAAGCAAGAGAAGATCATCCTGGAGTCCCAGGAAGTAGCTGAAAGATACCATGAAGACCCTGCAGCAAGTCTTGGACAAGATGAACCAATTATGGGACACGGCGTGCAAGGCCCAAGCAGGTGCTCAATCAACAAAGCCACGGGACGATGATGGGAATGATGGAGCAAGAAATCAGGACAGACATTCAGTAGTTAATCTTGTTCTTGATCACTTTCTGATTTATTAGATAGTAGTAGGATTACTCTCTGTTTCAGAATATTGATCTTCTTGAGCTATGTCTGGTTACATGACTGGTTTATGCATGTAGTTGATTATCGGATCCGTGACTCCCACTAACAGGCTGGAAAATACACGTTGCAATCTGAGTAATGCTTCTGTTTTGTAACTGTTCTAATAAGAGGAAGAACCGTAAGAACCATAACTACAGAAGAACGAAGAAGAAGTAAAAGAAACAACAAAATGATGTTTACAGATTCAGAGAATCTGTGAACAAATATCAGGTGTCCAACCAAAAAAATATTTACAATTCTGTGGTGTGATAAATTTTGTGATCTAGACTCATCTATCCAATAATGGCAACTCTAAGCGAGAGTTTCCTTAAGGAGTCAAGCAAATTGGAAGGTGCTGGCAACTATGCAATTTGGAAATTCAAACTGAAGAACATTTTGATGGAAAAGGAGCTATGGGAGATCATGACAGGTGAAGAGACAAGACCAGTGATTGAAGAAGATCAGCGAACATTTGATAGGAGAAAACAGAAAGCCCAGAATGTCATCAACCTATCAGTTAGAGATGCAATTATTCCCTATATTTCATATTCAGAAGGACCAAAAGAAGCGTGAGATACATTGAAGGAATTGTTTGAAACGACAAATACATCTTGAATATTTTATCTGAAGACGAAGTTGCATACATTGCGGATGGATGATGGTGCAACTATTGTCGATCACATATTGAAGATCAAAGAGATTCGTGACCAATTAGCAGCAGTTGGAGAGCAAGTACAAGATCGTGAGATCGTGCAATTGACATTGAATAGTCTGAGTGAGTCACATCAGATGTTTGTGACGAGTATAGCTACAAGAGAAAATATTCCAACCTATGAATAACTAGGTGGATTGCTTTTGCAAGAAGAGCAACGTCAAGAGGATTTGAATCATCGTAACAGGAGCTATGATCAAGCTCTTGCAGTTAGAGGACGAGGTGGAAGATTTGGCCGTGGAAGGTATCAACCGAGAGGAGGAAACTCAAGCCGGGGATCATTTCAACAATTTCATGAGCAAGTCAATGATAGTCCGAATCGAGGCAATTGGAATCAAGGTCGAGGTCAAGGACGCGGCTATTCAAGATAAAATAAACCTGAAAACTGTAGGTACTGCAACAAACCTGGCCACTGGGAGCGTGAATGCTTCAAGAAACAGAAGGAGATGAAACAAAGAAAAGACAAATGGCAAGCGAGAAATTATGCTGATCAACATCAATTTGATGACTATTATTATGAAAATAATTATACTAGTCAACATCAATACGATGATGATCAATATGAAGATGATACAGGTGAGGGTTCAAAATTGTTCATTACAGCATTAATGACAAGTGATGAAGCCAAGGATACCTAGTACATTGATGGTGGTGCATCCAAGCACATGACTTCAAGGAAAGAGTGGTTTTTCGAACTCAAGGAAATTGACAATGGTGATGAAGTTGGACAAGCTGATGGCAAATTGCTATCTGTTAAAGGAGTTGGAGTGGTACCAGTGAAGTTAGCCAGTGGGAAGATAAAGCAGATAAGCAATGTGCAATATGTACCTGGCTTAGCTAACAATCTACTATCTGTTGGGACGATGGCTGATCAACAACTCAAGGTTGAGTTTGGCAGTGACAAATGTCTTGTCAGAGACATCAAGAATCACTACAAAGTGATTGCTACAGGAGCTAGAGTCAACGGGAATCAACTCTACAAATTGAATGTGAGATCTTTTACTCAAGCTATGGTAAGCACTGTTGATAGTTGAAGTGATCTTTGGCATCAAAGGTTTGATCATACTAGTGCTCAAAGCTTGCAAATCCTTAAAAGAGGTAATCTAGTTGTTGGATTACCTTATATCTCTTTTGAAGAAAAAATTTGTGAGGGTTGCATATTGGGAAAACAGTGTAGAGAGAGATTTTTCAAAGATGGAGCAAAAAGAGCCAATGGCATTCTTGATCTTGTTCATAGTGTTGATCTTGGTGCATCTACACACCTTAGGAGATCACAAGTACATGTTGTGGACACTCCACACGTGTGAAATTTACATGGTATCAGAGCCTACCTAAGGTTACCATGCATTTTGATCCATTTAAGTGAAAACTATTCATCAATCTTGAGCTAGAAATTGTCAAGATCCATTTTCCTAGCTATCTTGTTCAATTTTGGATCAAAAGAGATCAAAAGGACATTGATTGGGTCTAACCTAGTACTGTACAGAATCAAGTGCTCAAACACGTGTGAGGAATATCCAATTTCAGTTTGGAAGTTCTCTCTCATGCTTGATCCATTTATCTTGCTTGATAGCTTATTTTGAATCTATTTTTGTCTAGTTTTTGATGCAATCAGTTTCATTCCATTTGGTTGAGCCAATCAAAAGTTATAAGCTTTTGAAAGGGTTGGGTAGGGCACCTAGACCTGGGTGGACACATTTGGTTTGGTCAATAGATTGCTTGGTTGATCCAAAATCACAGTTGAATGCTTACCAATCTCATCTATATGTGATCTAGGCACTTTTTTGAGATCTTAACCATTTTGTTTCATGCAATATCATTGTATTTGAGTCAAATTTGGTTTCTTAGTGTACTTCACACGTGCTAAGAGTGTTTGATCCTAACTTTGCCCATACTCCATCATTTGATGTGAAATAGATCTTGTTTTAGAGAGATTTGTATAGCTTGTGAGAATCAATTCACAAATAGTTGCAAGATCTTTCATAGGAGGAGATAGTACTCCATTACTGGATCCTATTGAGAGTGTGTAGCAACATTTATTGTTCATCATTTGAGTTTTCTTCACTTCAAATGTCTTCAATGGGTTCATCCTTGTTGGAATCAAGTGAAAGATTGTCCACTTCAAACTATTCAATTTGGAAAATGAGGATGGAGTCCATCTTGATCCTTCAAGACGTGATGGACATAGTTTTTGGCCTTGAAGAAGAACCACAAGTTCTTCAAGAGGTTCAAAAATACAAAAAGAGAGCTAGGATGGCTCTCCACTACATTAAGATGAATGTCTCTAATGAGATATTGAGGGAGATAGGTACTTGTACAACAGCCAAAGAAGCTTGGGATTGTCTCAAGACTATCTATGAGGCTAAGAATACCTCTAGGCTTCTCACTCTTAGGAATCAAATCTTTCAAAGTAGTCAAAAGAGTGATGAGAGTGCATCTAGTTATGTTTTGAGAGTAAAAGATATTCATAGAGAACTTGCTTGTATTGGTGATTCCATCAATCAAAATGAGCTAGTCCAAGTCATTCTCAATGGCTTGAGAAGTGAATTTTGTTGAATTTCACACGTGTGGATTGTCCACTACATGTACTTGTGATCTCCTAAGGTGTGTAGATGCACCAAGATCAAGACTAGATTGAGATTCAAGATCTATCTTTGATTCTATGGCAAAAACACACTACTACATGCATTCAATCACTTCCAACTCTCACTCACATGTGTGGGAAGTGTTCCAAAAGTATTCTAAGTAAAAACAAGCTGCTCTCCTCGGGTAGAGAGAGAAAAACCATCATGAGCTCTCGGATAGAGAGAGAAAGCTAGAAATTCAATGACACTCAAAATCCACTCAATCTCAAAATCAATTAGATCCAAAAGGAGGAGTACAATGATACTAATAGATTCATGAGCTACCACTATGCTTAACTATGATTGGATCACACTTTGCCACCTCTTAATCCTATTGGACCATTGATCCATGCACCTCTAAATTCTATTGGACTATATTCAAGCACACCTCAATTTTCTATTGGACCTCACAAGGTTCCACCTCTAAATCCTATTGGACCTCTTAAGCTTCATCAAACAAAAGCATAACACTTGTCTACACTCTAATTGGCACAAGTTTGGCTCTATTTTGGCTCAATATTGGCATTACAAGTGGAAATGGATAATTTGCCATCTATGCCAAATTTGACCCTATCAACATCCTACACCTAAATGCTTGACTATGAAATTCTATGAGACCCCTATATCAAACATTTTGATTTACTTTACAATTCTCCACACGTGGGAACATCCTCCACACATGTGAGATTCACTTACAAACTTCTATCATAAAAAATACCAAGCTAGATTTTTGCCAATTTCTCACAAATTTGATAACCTTGTCCAATCCTATGCCATTAAGGAGGAGCTACCAAGTATGGAGGCTCTCCAAAGTGTGCTAATTTCAGAAGAATCAAGACTAGAGTACAAGCTCTTGAGGATGGACAAGCTTTCTCTCACTCATAATGATGGCAAAGCTCTCTTTGCCAAGGATAAGCACAAAGGGAGGAGCAAGAACCAACATCAACAATTCTCAAGCAAGGACAAAGTCAAATCCAAAGACAAAGATGAGGAGGAAGATGATTCCTCTAATGCTTCATCATCCAAGCTCAAGAAGAAGAAGATCAAGTGCTTTTATTGTGGCAAGAAAGGCCATTATGCCACCAATTGCTTCAAAAAGAAGAATCAACTCAAGCAAGCCAACATTACCAATGAGAAGAAAGACACTATTGCAAGTGAAGGAGAGGGATCTCTTATGGTCTCTAGTTTCTCATCTACTCCTTTCAAGAAGGACGGCCTATGGTATATTGATAGTAGAGCCTCTTCACATATGTGTAGCTCCAAGGACTCTTTCTCTTCTATTGCACCTTATGATGGAGTCAAAAAATAAATATACACTGCAAATGATTTTGAATGTCCTATTGAAGGCATAGGGAACATTCCCTTGAAGCTTGCATCCGCTGAAGTTCTTTCTCTCTCTAAAGTTCTTTATGTACCTAAGCTTACTAAGAATCTTATTAGTGTTGGCCAATTGCTTGATAATGGCCTTGATGTAAAATTCAATGTTGATACTTGCACTATCAAGAAGAATGATGAAATATTGTTGGGGTATTCCCAAGAAAGTGTAAATAAATAAAATCCTCCAATAAAATGTGTTGCGAGGGCATGGCATCCTGCGTGTATAAGCCCATGGCCCAATGAGCACGCAATTGAATTTGTAAATAAAATAAACTTGACTTGGGCCTTGTAATCAAAATAAAACTAGAGGCCCAATGTCATTTTTAAACTTAGAGATCACTTTTTAGAGTTGGGTCCAAATTGGGACTCACATGAATCTTGTGATTTCTAATGTACTTTTTGTGGACCCTTGGATCAAGTTGGGTCCAAGATGAATGGTTAGGATCATTGTGAATATTAGCCAATAAGATTGAGGGGCAAGGGCCTTCCCCATTTTATAAAAAGGCACCATTTGTACACTATTGGGATGCTTAATGAGAAAGAGGAAACTCTACCATTTTTGGAAGAGAAGCATCCTCATTTGCTATTCACTACTTGTTATTGCTCTTGGTTGTGTTTTCTATTGCTTTCTATTTCCATGTTTTATTGTTTGCCATAGTGAATGTTTTTCCATTAGCAAGCATAAGGAGCATTTGAGCTAACCTCCACCCTCACTCTCTTTCTCTCTCTTTCTCTTCTCTTCTCAATCTCTTCTTTTCCATCCCTTCCCTTCAACCAAAACTATGACGAATGTTAGTGTAGAGGAGTAGAGCTAAAGAGGAGTAGTATAGTGGTGAGTAGAGTTAAGGGAGAAAGTAGAAAATTAACTAAAAGTAGCATCTATGCACAGTTAGGCACCTATCTAGTGATCTAACCTTTGTTGACAGGCGGAAGGGCTATACTACGAAAGATCCTCGACACTACAGTGGCGCCGTTGCCGGGGATAGGTTTCCACTAACTAGTTTAGTTGCATTTTAGCTATTTTCTTGCTTTTTAGCGTAGCTTAGGTAGATTTTTGGGAGTTTAGAGTTAGTTTTCTCTATTTTTTGTGTTTGGACTGTTCACAACTAGCGGAGGAGGTGTGAGAGGGTAGAGGAGGCCCTGAACAACCTCTAAGGGCTTGAAACCCAAACCAGTCATCCAAAGAACTCAAAAAACACACCAATCTATATTTTGGAGGAAAAAAGAGCCAAAAAAAACTCATCAGATTTTTATATCTCCAGACTCAGTAGGAATTAACCCTTGCATGACTAGCAGTAGCTCCAGGGTACTTTCCCAGACCTGCATAGAAGCCTACGAGAGTTAGTTCCAAGCAGATGGTAAAAATCAAAGAAACATCATAAAAAATTCAAAAAACCCTTGAAAAATTTCAAAAAAATTCAAATCTTCATAAGAACTCTCGCAGAGCCCTCTGAAGTTCCATCTCAGTGGGACCAGGACATAAAGAAGCTTGTGAGAGTTAGTTTGATGATTAAGTGTCTGTGCGAGAGTTTCTAGTGAAAAAAGACAGGAAAGTACTAATGAACCCTCGTAGGCAATGAAATTTTCAGTTCCAATGGTCAAGAACTCTTACAAAGGATTTTGAAGTTCCATCTCAGTGAGAACAGGACACATAAGAGCTTGCGAGAGTTAGTTTTATTCCAGTGAGCAGAAAATTGGATCTAAGTACAAAAAAGTCACTAAAAAGTGAAGATCCAGCAAATCCTTCCAGTAAGAACTCTCGCAGACCCTCTCAATCGATTCAGAATGTCAATTTAGTCTGCGAGAGTTAGTTTGAAGATCCGGTGAAGATCAAGCACAAAAAGTAATTTTGAACCCTCGTAAAAAGCAAAATTTTTACTTCTTGCGAGAGTTAACTCTCGCAGAGAATTCTATAGTGAGATCTGACCCAGATCCAGCTACTGTGAACCTTGCGAGAGTTACTTCCCAGAGATCTGGAAGATATCAAGTTTTTTACCTGCAAAACAGCTAAAGAACTCTTGCACAGCCAACCCTCGCACAAGATAACCCTCGCAGACCAGATCAGTGGAAAGATCTGTATCAGATCCAGCTACTGGCAAAATCTCAGGTCAATGAGTGCAAGGAGTAAAAAGTTATCAAGGAAAAGCCATCGCAAAAGGCCTAAAATTCATTCCGGCCGATCAGATCGATCAGATCCTTGAAGATCCAGACTGCATCCTATTGTATAAGCAAGATTCAATCACTTTGGAACCCACCATCGGATGAATCTGAGATCGGGACGATCAATAGCACGAAGGATAGCAAATCAGGCACCACACCTTCCCAGATTAGCAGTTGTGCAACAAGAGGCAGAACGGGAACCAACACCAAAGGATCCAATGGGCCAACCCATACATGTCGCACCCCTTGCATGCAGTTCGGAGAGCACCACAGATGGAGATACCAAAATACGACGGATCCTCAGATCCCATCCGATTCCTCCATATCTACGAGCAAGCTTGTGAAATCTACGGCGAACGGACACTTGCAGAGAAGCTGATGCTATTCCCTATGTCCTTACTTGTAGTGGCTCAGGATTGATTTTTCAACCTGTCAGAGGAAGAGAAATCCACCTGGGAAGTGGTTAAAGCGGCTTTCATTGTGCGCTTTAAACCAAGAAAGTTCCTGAAAGACCCGTTTCTCCTGCTAAGCAAAGACAAGATGGGAAAACGAGAAAGGGTCCTGGACTATATTGAACAAGTCAAACATCTACGATTCGAGTGTAATGCAGCCCTGACTCTCGATCATGCGGTGATCATGTGGTTTCTAGCCGGATTACCACGAAGCATCAGAAGAGAACTGAAAAGATGGGAGCAGTACGCTACTCTGCAAGAAGCTATGGAAGATGCCATCAGGGAAGAGGATGAGGGATCTGACGACGAATATCCTTCCACCCACACTCCTACTCCCTCGATCTCATCAGCATCATCAAATGCATCCGCGCTATTCACAGAACTGATGTTGGAGCAAATGACAAAATTACACAACCAACAGATGGAGCAACTTACGACGTAGTTTGACCAGAAACTGAAGGCCTTACAAGGAACTGTAGTAGTAACTCCACATCAATCGGAACCAACCCAGCTATAGTATCCTTGATGAGAAAATGTATGGTGTTCAGTATGCATGCAAAACCATACAGCGAACGAGTGTCCAGTCCTAATTAAAATCTGAGACTGACACATATTCTGCCATCTGTGCAATGCAACATCGCACGATACGGCATTTGCCCGTTTAGCCTCAAGGTTGTTCAACAGAAGAGAAGTCCTTATCAGACTTCTTATCCTTATCATCAAGGGGCACATAACGCAGCACCAAGGTACGACGCACCCAATCAACCACAACGCATGGCCTTACCTGCTCCACCAAGGCCAGCCAATCAACAAGTGGCCCATGTAAACCTGACAGCAGCAGAACAAGAATTGCAAATGTCACCTCAACCTGAGCAGCAGCAGTGGTACAGACCAGATGAACCATTTATAGATCTTGCCATAAATGAATATGTTTCGGCATATGCATCTCAAACTCAACGTCAAGGTAGAATAAATTACGGCTGCTACGGGTGCGGCAAGGGACACAGAATTGCAGAATGTCCCTACAAAGGACAATATACAACCTCCTACCGGGATTGCGGTTATGGACATTGTTTCAAGAATTGTCCATTTAAACCTGGAACCAGTGCACCTCTTAACCTCATTGCCATATAGCAATCAGCAATTCCAGCAGGGATGCCATCGAAAGGTCGACACGACTACACTCGTGTGTTAGCTGTTACGCGAGCACAGAAGAGGAAGGAAGTGGCTTCCTCACCACCACCATCGGTCACTAATGACCAACCCTCAACTTCAGCGCCATATCCAAATGTGAGGGCAGAGAGAAGAAAGTACCAGAAAATAAGACACTGGGTACAAAAAGCACAAGAGGAGAAAAAAGAGCAAGAATGAAACAATCCCACAGAACCTCCAATCGGCGTCGAACGGGATCCACAAACGGGCTCACCACTGCGCACTGATCAGAATGATCGGTTGCACCAACATGAACCACCTTTTCACATGGTGGAGCCTGAGGAACCACACACTGAAAGGCTCACACTCTTGTTGTCCAGCCACGTTAGTTTACCCCTCGGAGAACTATTGCGGATTGCACCACAAGCGAAAAGCCTTTTAGCTGAATGGGCCAAGGCGGAGGAGGAGCCAGTAGCGCTTGAGCCCATATATTGTGTGGGCTATGATGAAACAAGTAGCGTCCTCCACATCGGAGCAGCATGGGAAAGTGAGGAACACAACATCACTTTGCCAATCAAACACAAGAGATATGAGGACGAGGCAGCAGTGGTAGATGGAAGATCGGGTGTCAATCTAATCTCCATTACTTTGTACGAAAAATGGGGATTACAAGGATTGAAGCCAGCCAGATTCGCCAAGTCTTTGAGGGGCCTACGCGAACACAGCCGATGAATCTTGCGGAACCAGGAGAAGAAGAAAGGATAGTGTATGTGGGAGAGCAGTTAACACCCACGCAGTTCAAGAGACTATGATTCTTGTTGGTGGAATATAAAGACTCTCTTGCCTGGAGCTATAGTGATCTAAAGGGCATTCCGCCAACAGTAGTCCAACACACCATACCTTTGGTGGACGGAGCAGTCCCCAAGGTAAGCTGTTACTACCGTTGCAACCCGAATTATACAGAATTGATCAAGCAAGAGTTGTAGAAACTTATGGATGCAGATTTCAATTACAAAATTGAGCACACGGAATGGTTATCGCCGATAGTTATAGTACCCAAGAAGAATGGTAAAATGCGTATCTATGTAAATCTGAAGGTGCTTAATGCAGTCACCAAGAAGGACCATTTTCCTTTACCATTTACGGAAAGTGTCCTCGATAGAGTAGCTGGTGACAAAGCCTACAATTTTCTGGATGGCTCCAGTGGCTACAACCAGGTGAAAATAGCCCCCTAGGATCAGCACAAGACAGCATTCACCACGGAATGGGGAACTTATGCCTGTAAAGTGATGCCGTTCGGACTTTACAATGCCCCAAGCACTTTCCAGCGAGTCATGTAGGTGACATCTAAAGATTATTTGCAAAAATTTCTGGCAATTTTCTTGGACAATTTGTGCGTGCATGGACCAGATTCAGAACACTTATCCAATTTGGAGAAGATGCTACAAAAATGCCGCGAATACCAGATCTCCCTGAATCCCAAAAAATGTCAATTATGGGTGACACATGGCTTGATACTCGGCCGTATAGTGTCAAGACACGGGATCGCCATAGATTTATCAAAGATTAGGATCATTGTTGATCTACCACCACCGGGGACGATCCGCGAGGTCTACATTTTCATGGGTCATGCTAACTATTATAGGATCTTTATTCTTGATTTTGCAGAGTTAGCCAGACCAATTTACAAGCTCACAACGGATCCACATTGGAATGAGGAAGCTCTAAAGGCTTTCCAGAAGATTAAGAATGCATTGGTCTCAGCACCAATCCTACGACCACCCAATTGGTCCATTGAATTCCACGTGCATACGGACACATCGAAGTATGCAGTTGGAGCAGTCTTAATCCAGCCAGGTGAACACAAAAAGGATTTTCCAATCCGATTTGCAAGCCGACAGCTCAGTGATACCAAAATGAATTATTCAACAATAGAGCAAGAAGCACTGGCAATGATCTATGTGGTTAAAAAGTTTGACACTATTTGATGGCCACACATTTTGCTTTTTATACGGACCATCAACCCTTGCTATATCTCGTTAATAAAACTTGCAACATCGGGAGAATCACCAGATGGCTCCGCTCCTGTTGTTATTGGAATTTGATTTTCGAATAGTAGTTCGCAGGGAAAACAACACTACATGGCAAATCATGTGTCACGAATCAAGGGAAAGGAGGCAACCCAACCCGACGATGAGCTAGCAGATGCTGCCTTATTTTACATGGATACAGTACGAGAATGGGCTGCCGACGTTGTTGAATATCTAATGCGGGGCCAACCAAACAAATCACTACCAAAGGCGAAACAGCGAAAATTGATCTTGAAAGCTAGACCTTATCAGCTGATTGCCGGCCAATTGTACCGAAGAGGTCCAGACGGAATTCTTTGGCGGTGTATTCTTCCTTATGAGACCACCCAGATCATTTCGCTTTCACATGAAGACATGGGTGGAGGTCATTTTGCATCTAACATTACAGTGTGCAAGGTCCTACAATCAAGATGTTGGTGGCCAATGATTCATAAAGACACAGAGGAATACTTGAAAAAGTGCGATGTGTGCCAAAGGGCAAGAAGACCAACGAGATTGAACTATGATCTACTGCACCTAGTCTTAGCCCAAGCACCGTTCGAAAAATGGGGATTGGATTATATTGGTCCAATTCACCCTGCAGCAAGGAGTTTCCAGGTTCGATACATAATCGTAGCCACAGACTACCTCACCAAATGGGTCGAAGCCAAGGCAGTACGAGTAGCTAACGCTAGGACCACTGCCAAGTTCCTTTATGAAAATATCATTGTGCGCTTCGGATGCCCGGTGGAACTAGTCAGTAATCACGGAAGCCATTTCATCAACGAGACCATCAAGGTCCTGTTGGAAGAATTCTTCATGATCCACAGAACCAGTACGCCTTATTATCCTCGTGGTAATGGGCAAGCAGAAGCATCCAATAAGATCCTATGTAGCGTGCTCACGAAAACAGTTGAAGCTAGCAGATCATATTGGGAACACAAGTTGCATGCTACACTGTGGGAATTCAGGACAGCATATAAAGGGAGTACTAATCAAACACCCTTCCAATTGGTATATGGTTAGGATGTTGTGATGTCAGTAGAGTTTTTAGTTCCTTCATTAAGGATTGCCACCGCACAACGTCTTAATAGTCCAAATCTCTACAGCTACGCCACAAAGCTCTGCATAAACTCTGTGAAACACGCTTACTAGTTGTGCATGCACTGGCAACTGAAAAGGAAAGACGCAAGGCTTGGCATGATTGCAGATTACAAAAGAAGGATCTTCGTTTAGGAGATCTGGTCCTGATGTATAAAACCAAGGCGATCAAGGGGAAGTTAAAATTCATGGGCAGAGGTCCTTATAAGATCAAGGAAATTCTTAATCATGGGGCCGTGAACTTAGAACAGCTTGATGGGACGCCCTTCGACACACCCATCAATGGTAGCCGGTTGCACAAGTACTGGCCACCACAGTAAGATAGATCCAGATTGGGGGTGGCACGTTACAAAAAGCTACTCTGCTCAACCATTACTGCTAGATCTAAGGAGATCAAGCCAAATCAAGCTAAATCCATCAAGATTCAGCCAGATCTGCTAGGATCGGGGAAATCCATCAGAATCCAAAGAGGATACAGATTCTGATAGGGTCAAAAAGGAAGCAGATCATTAGATTGACTGAGGGATCTACTACCAAGAATCCATCAGAACTTCCAAAGCACTACCAACAGTCAGATCAAGCCTGCATGAAGCTGATTACCAGTTTACAAAAGTTAAAAATCAGAAAATATCAAGATCTCGTCAAAAAACACTCTGAAGAAGCACTTTTTTCATGATTTTTTGAGATCCCTTGGGAGATAGCTCTTGAAAATTGGACAGTCATCATATTTGACCTAGATGCATCCATAAAAATCTCTGCGAGAGTTCCTGATGGAGTAATCATCATTTTTTAGTGTATGCGAAAAATCCCAGAAGCAGAATTTTCAGAACCCTCGCAAAGCATCAAGATCAACTTACCAACTCTCGCAAGGTGCCTAAATGAAATCAGAATAGTGAAATTAGCCTGTCTACATGGTCTGATCTTGAAAATCCAACCACAGGAACAAGTTGTGCCATAGATCACAACCTGCGAGAGTTGAACCCTCGCAGACAGACTGAATCCTCGCAAAACGTTCGCATAGCAGCCAAATCACCTTCTGAACTCTCGCAGACTTCTCTGAGGTCTTAGAATTTTGTGAAGAAGGTGTCTGCCAAAATTTGGGTGGAATTGAACAAGGGAAAGTGAATTTCACCTAATACGCACTCTAAATTCCGCTATATAAGGGCTGAATTCGAGTCATTTGTCACATTTGCTAGCGAAGCTCTGCCGAAATTTCCACTGAAAATATCAAATTTTTTTTTTTTCAAACAAACTTCCTACCAGCTGTCATCTGCTCATATCAAACACCGATCTACGCTCTGAACTACAATCATTGTCATCCAACACTCATTATTCTCAATTTTCTACTGTTTCCTTCCATTTTCCATCGTTTTTTTACTTTTTTGACTTTTTTGACCACTAATCATCATTGCTAACATGGCCTCCTCATCCTCTGAAGACTCTGGCACCAAACAGGTGATCCAGCGTGACATCCCTGAGGCCACGCAGATTTGGCCTCTACCCTCTGACACTTTGATCCAACCATGGCTGCAGACAGCCGGGTTCCTCCTTGAAGCAATGGGTTTTTACTCGGCGCTCTTCCATTCTGAGATTAACATGGGCCTCATCCTTTATGCTTATGCCACCTGGGATGAGGACAAGGCTCGTTTCCACTTCCTGTACCAAGGTACCACGTACAAGGTCAGGATTAATGTCGACTCGATGATCACCGTTGGCATTATGTCCGGTGATCGTCAACCCATCTCCCATCGCCACGCCAAAGCTCTGATCAAACCATTCGTCACCCAAACCACACCAGAAATCCCCATCCAGACTAACAATGATTACCTGATAGAAGCTATCACGAAACCCGTCATTCAGGCAGCTACGCATGTGTTGAATAACTTTCTGGTTATTTCAACATTTTGTAAGGACAGAATCCAGTCTACACTACTGAGTCAGATAATGGAATCCTTTCTAGAATTCCCTAACCCCTCCATTGTGCCATATGACTGGCATAGCTTTCTTATTCGAGAACTAACAAACTCCATCAAACCCAACAACCGTGAGCGAATCGCAATAGGTCCCCTGTTGTGTAACTTTGTCTGCGCACTTTTCGAGGCAAAAGTGCACGGTTTCCAACGCTCATCCCTCCTATCTACCCTTGTGCCACATACTAACCTTTACCCACCATCTCAAGCATCTACCTCATTCCAACATGCAATCATTAACACAACGGCCAGCAAACGAATGCGTGGTGTTGCCTCTACATCCACATCTCCACCTATTACCCGACGATGTGTCTCCACTGTCGCACTAACTACTCCATCAACCACTGCCACTTCTTCGTCCGTGCAACTCCCCACTCCAGTTATTGTTGTCGTTACCTCTCTTCCTATTCCATCCACATCTATTTCTGTCTCCATCCTCGTTTCTTCTGTTGATACCACTCCTACTTCTCTTCCAGTGTCCGTTGCTCCATCCATCACCATCGCATCCTCCATTACTCCTGCCACCACCGTTGCTCCTCTCACATTCAACCCTTCTGATTCGCAACTATCCCCCGACACTCTGGCACGGATGCAAGTTATCAATTTTTCACCCCCACGCCAGACACTTTCTGCTCCATCCTCACCTTCTTCCATACTCCACACCACCCTCCAGTTCCCCATTGTTCCTCCCGTCCTCTCGTTTGGACAAACCGTCCTCGTCCATGTTTCCACAGTTGTTTCTCACACTCCACCCGCTTTGCCAAAGGTTGCCGAGGGCAGCCAACCGCTGCTTGATGACGCATTTGTACAAACAGTTTTTGTAGCATCACCAGATCGGACTGACCCTACCGCCCCAGATGGCATCAGGATAAATGAAAATCTGATCGAAGACAATGATGACGGAATTCCACAAGTCATCGGGGTCGATACAACACAAGCCCCTGCCAGTGCCAGTGTACCAGCTGCTCCCACGGATCTAACAACGACGTACCAGACCCTAGGAAAATACATTCTGGATGCAGTAGCAGCCAAAGCTATTCTGGAAAGAAGGGTACTACAATTGGCAAAAAGTAATACACAGTTGCGAGCAGACCTCACCAAGCTGCAACAAGAGTTGATTCTGGCTCAACAACACAAACAAGCAGGGCACCAGGAGATTGCCAAGTTGCAGCAGAAGGAGGAGGGCCTAAACAAGTTAGTGTAGAGGAGTAGAGTTAAAGAGGAGTAGTATAGTGGTGAGTAGAGCTAAGGGAGAAAGTAGCATCTATGCATAGTTAGGCACGTATCTAGTGATATAACCTTTGTTGGCAGGCGGAAGGGCTATACTACAAAAGATCCTCAACACTACAGTAAATATTTGCATTAGGATCTAGATTTGGAGGCATCTATAAACTAGATCCAAATGAGTATGTGAATGCTTGTAATGTTGCTCTTGTGAACAAGCTCTCTATGGAGGAATTCTGGCATAGGAGGTTGGGACATCCCAACTAGAAATCCATGCTCTCTATGATCAAAGAGGCCAAAGCTATTGGCTTGCCAAAGTCATTCCAAGATCAAGCCTTGTGAGGCTTGTGTTATTGCTAAATCTCACAAAAAGCCATTTACAAGATCTTCTATCAAAAGCAAGCATCCTTTTGAGTTAATCCACTCGGATGTGCATTTCTCATCAACTATAAGCAAGGGAGGAGCCACTTGTTTTGTTAGTTTCATTGATGATTTCACAAGATTCACTTGGATATATCTTCTTGCTTCTAAATCTATGGTGTTTGATCATTTCCTTATTTTCAAAGCTTATGTAGAGAAGCGATTCTCATTCAAGATTAAAGCTCTTAGAAGTGATGGAGGTGATGAATATATCTCCAATAAATTTCATGATTTTTGTGAGCTTGAAGGCATCAAAAGAGAGTTCTCTTGTGCCTACTCTCCATCTCAAAATGGAGTGGCCGAGAGAAAGAATAGATCTCTATGTGAATGTGCAAAATCTATGAGAATTGAGGCATCTTTGCCCAAAGAATTTTGGGAAGAAGCCATTAATTGTGAAAATTATCTTTGCAATAGGCTCCCACATATAGCTCTTGGAGGAAAGTCACCATATGAAATCTTATATTTAAAGAATCCTAAGGTTGATCACCTTAGAGTTTTTGGATGCATATGCTTTGCCTATATTCCCTTGGAAACAAGGAAGAAGGAAGATCCTAGTGCATGCAAAGGGGTCATGGTTGGATACTCATCCACCAAGAAGGCCTATAGAGTCTTTGTACTCTCTACTTCTCAAGTTATTGAAAGTAGAGATGTTGTCTTTCATGAAGATCAACACTTATCTTTTGAAGAGGCCGAGATCAAGAAGTCTATGGATGCATCACCTATTATTGATTTTGAAAACAATTATGATGAGATGGGGTCGAAATTTGAAGAAGACTCTCCTCGGATTTTCTCACCAAGAAGATCCATGAGAGATAGATCTGAGCCTAAGAGGCTCTCATATGTTGAAAAAGGCAAACAAGTGGATCTTGATTCCACTAATTATGTTTTTTATGTCTCTCATGAAGAGCCAAAGAATGTACAAGAGGCACTCAATACCAAGGAGTGGTCTGATGCCATGAAGCAAGAGTATGATGCATTGATCACCAACAATACTTGGGAGCTTGTGGATCCTCCATCCAAAAAGCATGTGATTGGTTGCAAGTGGGTATTTCGGATCAAGTTCAATCATGATGGCATCATCAACAAGTATATAGCAAGATTATGTGCCAAAGGATTTGCTCAAATCCATGGTCTTGATTATGAGGAGACCTTTGCACCCATTGCAAAGATGGTGACAATAAGAATTCTTATTTCTCTTGCTTGTTTCTTTAAGTGGAAGGTGTTCCAATTAGATGTATCCAATGCTTTTCTAAATGGTTATCTTGAGGAGGAGATCTATATGGAACAACCTCAAGGATTCATCAAGGATGAGTCCAAAGTGTGCTTGCTCTTCAAAAGTCTTTATGGACTCAAGCAAGCACCAAGATCATGGTATTCAAGACTTAATTCTTTTCATATCACACTAGGATTTACTCTTAGTGACTATGATCCTTCCATGTATCTAAAGTTTGTTGATAGCAATATTGTCATTCTTCTAATTTATGTTGATGACATTATTCTTTGTGGAAGTTGTATCAAGCTAGTTGATGAAACTAAGCTAGCACTTGGATGTGAGTTTAAAATGCAAGATCTAGGAGAGATACATTACATCCTAGGCCTAGAGGTTGATTTTTATGAAAATCATGTCTTTATATGCCAATCTAGATATGCTCACTCTATGTTGAGAAAATTCCATATGGAAAATTCTAAGAGCATAGATACTCCAATGGAGCAAATTGTAAAAGATGCTAATAAAGGTGATGAAAGATCCTTTGAGGACATCACACTTTTTAGGAGTCTTGTAGGCTCCTTGATTTGGCTTACCATTACTAGGCCCGATCTAAGTTTTTGTGTGCACAAATTGAGTCAATTTATTCAAGATCCTAAGATCTATCATTGGAAGATGGCCAAGAGGATTCTAAGATATGTATCTTCATCTTGTGATTATGGTCTACTTTATAAAAGTGAAGATCTATTCGTTGTTGGCTACTCGGATTTGGTCTTTGCAAGTGACAAGATGGATCGAAAGTCTATTAGTGCATACACTATCTTTCTTGGAGGCAATCTAATATCTTGGCTTTCCAAAAACTAATCTTGGAGTTATATCAAGATCAATGCTTAAATCTTCATAGATAATTTTTTAGGAGTGTGAAGAATTGAAAAAGATCATCTATGTTAGATACAGGGGTCTTATGTTTTTTACATCAAGCATCTAGGTGTAGGATGTTGATAGGAACAAATTTGGCATAGATGACAAATTATGCATTTCCACTTGTAATGCCACTATTGAGCCAAAATAGAGTAAGAGGGTAAACTCAAGCCAATTAGAGTGTAGACAAGTGTAATGCTTTTGTTTGATGAATTCTAAGAGGTCCAATAGGATTTAGAGGTGGAACCATGTGAGGTCCAATAGGAATTTGAGGTTTGCTTGAAAATAGTCCAATAGAATTAAGAGATGCATGGATCAATGATCCAATAGGATTAAGAGGTGGCAAAGTGTGGTCCAATCATAGTTAAGCATAGTGGTAGCTCGTGGATCTACTAGTATCTCATTTTGGATCTAATTGATTTGGAGATTGTGTGGATTTTAGGTGTTATTGGATTTCTAGCTTTCTCTCTCATCCTGAGAGCTCATGATGATTTTCTCTCTCTACTCGAGGAGAGCAGCTTGTTTTCACTTAGAATAATTTTTTAATACTTCCCACACGTGTGAGTGAGAGTTGGAAGTGATTGAATGCATGTAGTAGTGTGTTTTTCCCATAGAGTCAAAGATAGATCTTGAATCTCAATCTAGTCTTGATCTTGGTGCATCTACACACCTTAGGAGATCACAAGTACATGTTGTGGACACTCCACACGTGTGAAATCTACACAAAGTACATCTTTTAAACATAATAATCTTTCTCAAATGAAACATTGACTATCCCTTGAATCTTATTTTCTATAGGCATGAGTTGGATAAACTACTCGCCATCTATCTTCAATCCAAAAAACCATCTAAGAGCTAACACAAAGGCATGAAATCTCAAATCATCTCCTATTTGCTAAGTTTGCAGCAAAACTTAAGAAATAACGTGGCGATCATTGTCAATTATCTAGGCAAACTTTTTTCGAATTTGATGACACCAAGCACTTGTATGCAGGTTTAATCAGAGATCAAAACTTGGAGAGAAGGATAGGTCTTGTGTTGCTCGTAGAGCTCAAAAATCCAACCGGCAGATTTAAAAGCTAACTAGCTTGTCTGTAATTATTGGTCCTTACATTGAGGTTGTCATTGTGCATGAATTCTTTCTAAGAATGAAATGGAAGAGGTGGGGGCTATATTAATGCATGACATATTGAGAAATTGGGTAATCTTTTATAGAGCATGCAATGATAGCATTGGTAACATTGGCAATTTCAAATTTGCTATAAATCAAAGGGCTTTTGTTGTGTGTAAGATGAAAGCAAACGCCTAGAGGAATGGATAAATACAACAAATTGGGTGAAGGTGAAACAGTTGCCAAGTTTTGTTTCCACCCCATGGAACATAAAGGACATGCTTCTCTGTCACAAATAAAATAAATGAGGAATAATTAAGAGTCTCTTGTAATCAATATTTGCAAACGTCCCTCAAGTCCAAGAGGAAAGTATAGAAATGGTTGAATGTACCTAGATTGCCTTGAGTAGCATGATCTATCATTTATTCGATTCTGATGCTTTAGTCACAATTTACAAACCTTGAACCTTATATTGTCTCACCTTGTTTTTTAGAAAATACGTATGAATATAAAACTAGATGTCAGCCAAGAGGACTTCAAAAATGTTTAGAAAGTGTAGAGAGGCACAAATCTTAAAGAACTAGATACTAGCCAAAAAAAAAAAAGGCTAGGTCTTGGTGACTAGGTCACTAGTTTCCAACCACTATCGACTTGGTGATGGTGTGAGTTAGTCGCTAATTTCTAATGAATAATCATTTATAGAATATAGGGTCTGAGGTTAGTTAGGATTTATTTTTTTGGAACAACATTCTCTCTATCATTCGACTAAGTTGCTTTATCGCTTTTACCATGTACACTAAGCTGCTCCATCGTTCAGACAATCACTGACTCCATCGTTCACTAAACCTCTTTATCATTTTCTCCATCTTGAAACTCAAATCAGAACATTAGATTTGATGATCCATTCTAAAATCTACCAATAGATTTGAAATCCTTATAGCTTTTTTACACCTAGTGCAAAAAATCTCATCAAGCTATTTTGAGACTAACTCAAAAAAATGTCCTCCTCTATGGCCCTGCACACTTCCCGCATGTGTGAGGAAGACACCTAAGGCTAGAAAACAATGATTGATCTCAAATTTCCAATGTTTCACTTGTTAGAAGCTCGTCACTCGAAAACCAATTTTTTTACCTCAAAACTTACTCATTTTGGACTCAAATATTGATCAAAGAAAGTGCATTTAGGACAATAAATGGATCTAATCAATCCACACGAGTGATTGGTTGCATTACTATCAAAAATTATATCATCAAATGCAAGCTAGAATTAATACCATTTTGATATATAAGCAAGAGCAATCTAAAGCAAAGTGTAAATGATCAAAGAGGCTGAACCACATCATGTTGTATGGACAGAGACCGAAGAGAAAAGTTCTAACACTAATCAAAGCATTGGGTTCACCAAAATGATGTGAAAAATGCAAAAAAAAAAAGAAAGAAACTAGATCTAGGCCATATAATGACGTACATATGTGAACCCAATGTGTGGATCTTGTTCCCACGTGTGAATACTAGGCATAGATAGGCTCATGCATAATATCAAAATCCATGTATAATGTGATGGCATTTGTTTTGGGACTTTGACCTAAAAAAGAGTAACCTTTTTTGGTACTTTTTAGTGGTCCTAGTTTTAGGCCAAAATCACGGTTTTTTTTAGGGATTCATAGTCAACCAAAGAGGTTCCGCCCTCGAAGCTATGCTCAACATAGCATTGAGATGGCTTTCTCTTTAAGTCTCTATGCTCAACATAACTTAAGCTTGTTATTTTTTAGCTTGCTATGTTGAGCATATACCTAAGAGTTTATGTTGCTTTTCTCACCAAAACGAACATAAATATTAAATAAAATGTTTTCTTTTGACATAAATTGGATAAATTTCATTAATATTTGCATTTTTATTCTATTTTTAAAAATAAAATCCCGTTTAATATTGGACTAAAAATATCTTAACTTGTACTAAAAATGATGTTTTTTTGAGAAAAGACTATTTTCTTAAACATCTCTATTTATTTTATGTTTTAGCCAGTGAGATAGTTTTTTTCACAAAATACCATGGCTTCAAAACTTACATTCAAAATGTCTAGTAAAGCCCAAGATGTCCCTCTGAAGGATAAAAGAAAATTTATATATTACTTCACAAAAGGTGTCAACAATACAAAGATGAATGAATTATATATTCATGTTTTGAAAAGCCTGGCAAAGGATATTCTCAATTTCAAATTCAAGGAAAAAGTGTTTAAAGATCAACTTGATGAGGACAAAGAGGAAGGATACAACAAAATCCTTGTAAAAGATCAAAAATAATTTTGTTCTCTCTTTTATTTGAACTAAGCCATGATCAAGATTTGCCTCTAAATAGATGTGACAGTGAAGACATTTTTTGACAAAGCTCTTATTACCTTGGTATGTCATCTTTAGCCTAGTAAATCTTTTAAATATATGTTTTTTTAATCCAAAGAACAAGTGTAGACATTATTTAATATATAAGGTAATTATTTTTATTTGAGATAAATTACTATCATGCTTAGCATAGTAAATATAATTATTTCCAATTTCAAACTATGATGAATAAGACTTTCTTATGTTTTGTAGAGTTTAAAACAATGTATGAAGACTATTTTGGATGCAATCTCTGAAGGAAAGGATCCAATATTTTCTTCTTGTAGTTCAAAATCAATATTATTGGAACGTAGCAAGATAGCTTCCTTCGTTGTCCCCTCAAAGAAACCCACTTTTGAAAATGTTGTTATTTCTCTTGCTTCTCAACACCCCAGGAGAAAAAAACCAATGTTTCTAGTGAGGCTTCTCCAGACAAGCCCAAATCTCGACCCAAGGTTATGGCTAAACGCCCTAGAACAATTCCTTCCAAAGAAAGTAAAAAAAAAATATTTGAAATTTCATTAATTTTATCCGATGCTTCTATTAGACCCCTTCAAGATACCTCTGATGTTGCAAGAATCAGAGAAAAAAATCCATAAAACAACCAAAAAATAAAAATTTGAGAAACGACATTATTTTTGGACATTGAACAATGTGACAGACCACCAGTTGACCCTACTACTAGAGATAGGCCCATGGAAGTTAGGGAACCAAACGAAACCCATGTACATCATAATCTAAAAATAAAATTTAAAGACCATACGCAAGCCATTGTTACCTCCTTTGTAGTTTTAGTTGACCCTTCTGAATGCAACAGTGTTTTGTTTTTTTTTAATCTTGATTCTTTTCATTTTTTTGTTTTCAGAGGCATTCATAACTTGCAAGACTGTAATTCAAATAATTCGATTTTTTCATAAAGAATACATCAGAATCTCCAAAGCCGGAGATGTTAATCAGTTGAGCTCAAACCTCTCTGTGCGCAAGAGACAGAACTATCATTTGATGCAAAGAATCCAACTCAGAGCCTCACAAAATATGACAACTTCTACCAGCTGGCATTTCGTAGTGGTCAGGTAATTTTTTGTTGATATGCTCATCATGGATATCTTTTTTTGTTATGCTTGTCAGGCTCAACTAAGTTCTTTATAAATTCTAAAGCCTGTCAGAGTCTTATGCTTGTCATGGAATTGTTTATTCAATTTTATTCTTGATTCTAATACTTTGCATAATTTTTTTAGGTTTGGGCCCTTGTTGACAAATTTTTTGATAAATGAGAAAATTTTCAAATAAAAGACCAACCAACATAAGGGGCCTCAAAATCCAAAAAGAAAAATAACAATTTTCACTTAGACTACTGAAATGGGAATATCCGAGTGGAAGAATATGCAAGGGATTAATTCAACATATTTAATCATAACTGTTCTCTCAAGGGTTGTTGGTGGACAGCTCCCTTGCAAAAATGGAAAGAGAATTTCAAAGAGGTAATTTTTATTTTAGAGGGTATCTTTTTTTCCTTGACTATTCTTATTCATCCTTTTAATCTAAAAGTTGATTCTAACATATGCCCTTTATATTCACATGCAAAAATTATTTATGAAAGTTCAAGAAGCACTTGTGACAAGATTGAACTGTCAAGATTTTGAGGAAAGCCAGATGAGTGTTTGATCAAAATTTGAAACCAAAATAGCTAGTTTTTGGTGGGCAAGTTTCTAACAAATGAAAGCATTGATTTTTTGAGATCTATCATTAAATTTGTGGCGCATGTAAATTTTCCACGTGTGAAGGTTTAGAGGACCATAGAGGAGTCCAATTCTTGGAGATCATCCCAAAATTGCATTCTATGAAATTTTGATGGGATTTTTTCTACATAGTGTAGGAAAATCAATAGAGTTTTCAAATCGATAGGTCGATTTGAGATTGGGTCATCAAATCTAATGTTTTGATCTGATTTTTAAAAGCCTAAAAAGTGATAACTCAGATTTTTTCAGAGATCAAAACATGAAGAGAAAAAGATCTTGCATGCAATGGTCAAAATAGCTCAGTTTGAGTATAGAATTGGCAAATAAACTCAAATTGATTCTATTCAAGCTTTCTTTGTGAGAGCATAAGAAACATATTGAGATCCATGTGAGGTGTCTAGAATAGGGAGGTCCTATTTAGAGTTTGCAACTTGAAGAGATTTCTTTGTGAAATTCTAAGTGTCATTTTCTACCATTCGTTGAAAAGTAGATTGTCTAGTTTGGAGAGATTGTTCACAATGGATAAAGATATTTGAAGATATTCCAATATGTGAAGAAATGACACAAATTTGGTTACAAAGGAGTGCAAATCCATAGAGGAACACTTTGTGTGCCAAAAAGTAGATCAAGATGAGACCTATTGGAGGATTCATCTTGGAGTCTAGTGAGAGGCTAATCCGTCTAATTATTCTACTTTGAAGGTTAGAATGGATTCACTACTTAAACTCCATGAACTTAATGGTTTTTTCTTTGATGAGGTGGAAAACTTCATGGAGGTCAAGAATTGCAAAGATACAAAAAGAAATGTAATCTTGCCTTACATTGCATCAAAATGAATGTAAGTAATGAACTTCTGGAGAAGTTGCTTCTTGTACCTCGGCCAAGGAGCATGGGATTCCTTGAAGACCATTTATGAGTCGAAAGATACCTCTAGGATGCTTATGTTAAGGAATCAAGTCCTACAAAGCATGAGAAAAAGTGGTGAGAGTGCTCAAGAATATGTTCTTAGAGTCAAATCACTCAATATGGAATTGAGTTCCATAGGTGATAAGATCAAGGTCCAAGTCATCTTGAATGGATTGGGAGATGAGTACTCCAATCTTGTTCAAAGTTTTGCTATCCAAGAATCTCATCCATCCATTTACAAGCTCCAAAGTGTTCATATACTCAAGGAGAGTAGGATCCAATATGCCAAAGCTATGATGGGATCTTTTTACTTGCACAAGGGTGATGAGGAGCCAAACCTCTTTATCAAAGGGAAGTGCAAAGGAAAAAATCCAACAAGCAACAAGGAAGTAATCCATCAAAGGATGAAGAAGGCCAAGCTCAAAGAAGAAAGATAAGAAGGACAAATCCAAGCTCAAGTGCTTCCATTGTGGCAAGAAGGGGCACTTTGCATCCGAGTGTTTCAAGAAGAAGCATGCACAAGCTACAGCAGCTCCGCGAATTCTATCTCAGAGATTTAGCCTGTTTTTTGTTAAAAAAAATATTTTTTTTACTATTTTCCTTGACTATCAACAAAATACTCTATCAGAAATTGTGGACCATGTCCGTCCACAATCTAAACGATTTCTATACATCTTCTGCAAATTCTGTCTTTTACGAAAAATCCAAAAAAATTATATAATTCATATTTTGTCAATGAAAACTCTCTATCAGAATTTGTGGACCATACCACGAAATTGTCCACAGTCTGCACGATTTCTATACATCCTCTGCGAATTCTATCCTTTACAAAAAAATCCAAAAAAATTAAAAAATTTATATTTTGTCAGTGAAATCTCCCTATTAGGAACAAGCAAGGGACTCTTTCAATTTAGGAGGCGGCAGGTGATAAAGAATTTTCTTTAACAACATCGACATGCAAGGACAACTCGAAGGACAATTGGTGAATAGATAATGGGACAGCTTCCCACATGACCTTTCAAAAGAAATTTTTCTCAAATCTACTCTCTTAACATGGTGTTAAAAAGTTAATTTTGCAAAAAAAAAAATGATTAAGTATGTAGTGTTGAAAGTGTTGGTACAGTTCCTTTATGCATAGGATCTTCAAAAAGATTGAATCTAGACCATGTACTTTGTGTGTCTTCTATTACCAAAAATCTTTTGAGCGGGTCAATTGATGGATAAAGGCTTTGATGTTCATTTCAATCATGATGTTTGCTCTATTCTCATGGCAAGTGGCTTTAAACAAGGGAGGTTGTTTAGGCTTGATGAAAATGTTTCTAATGTGTGTGATGATGGCAAAAGAGGCAATTTCTCAAGTGGAGCTTTGGCACAAGAGGTTAGTCCATCCTAACTTCAAATCCATGGAGATGATGTGCAAGCACTTGGCTTACCCAACTCCTTTACCAAGAGTCTTAAGAATTGTGAAGCTTACAGTCTTTCAAAGACACAAAAACTTGCTTTTTCAAGGTCAATCACTAGATCTCTCACTCCTTTGAAAATTGTTCATTCGGATGTGGATAGTTTTTCTCAAAAGTTTAGACAAATTTTACAAGAAATATCACTTGTTGATGGAAGCATAATAAACTTCATGTAGATCAAGATGCAACATAAGCAACCATTTTTATGGCCAGAGTCACCCAAGTACTAATTTTTGGTACCATAATATTTGCGTTAAGTTTCAATTGATCCATTTACAACCTATAATCAAATAAAAAAATGTTGCATACATATGCATAGGGTAAAGAGAAAAAACCTGCTAAAATAAATGACTTGGAAAACTTGATGAGTGGGACCTTTTTATCTTATTTTTAAAATGGTATCATTTGCAAATGCGACCATAATAATTTTTTTTAAAAGTTGGTTGTTTGATATTCGTGATCTATGTCGTTGCAATGCAACAAAGTAACAACACAATAATGTCTTGCAACATTGAACGAATAATGACCCAAGGTATTCTTCTTGCATGTTCAAATTCAATGCCATAGTATTGGCAAATGCAACAAAGTAGCAACACAAGTACACAAATCTTGAATCTTTCCCTAGAGGTGACGAGGTTAATGATCATATGAATCACAAGACTATCTAGTGAAGATGAGCATGAGTATTGGATTAAGGAATGCCTATTTACCTTTTGAGGCCTTTGAGGCAAACTCTAGTTTGTTCAAATTTTACACATTGTACAACTTTTGATCTTATATCAACTACTTGAAAGAGTGAAGGCATGTTTGTGGTTGATGGATCCATTCCTCACCTGAAGGTCTAGAGTTTCACTCTACTAGAGAGCACATAAGCATATAAGATAAATTTATTACACTTGAATGCACAAGGTCTCCCATGCTTGGCCATTGCAGCATGAACCTATATGATTTCATGACTTCATGGTTGATAGTCCAGTTACCTTGAATGTATATAAGAGTTGTGGTTTTAGGAAGAGCCATGAAAGTCAACAAATAAGTGGCATAACGGATGAAAACTCCTTTCCTCACCTTCAGGTTCAAAGCTTAATTCCACTCAAGTGCATATGAACACGTTGGATTTTTTTTTTTTAAGCTATGGCTTGTTCAAACCATAGATGCAGTGCGATTCAAAATCGCAATTCAGAATCGCGATTCGTATAAATTCTAGAATCGTTTAGAATTTTTTGGATTTTTTTTGGGCAATATGGGTATCAGATGAAAGCTCTAATTAAGAGCATTATTATTGTGTAGTTTGCCGAATGTTTCAGGTGCAGGATGGTTCAGTTTAGGTGCATTAACTCCCAGGTTTACACTATAGCTCCTTTTAATATAAAACATTAACAAAAAAAAAGAGAATGCCCCAATGTGTTCATAATAGAATTCTCCCTCTCCCTCTCCCTCTCCCTCTCCCTCTCTCTCTCTCTCGCTCTCTCTCTCTCTCTCTCTCATATCACAACAAACTAAACAAAAACCATGCAGAATCATTCTGAACTTTGAATAGAACATTTTTCAACCATATAGAATCGTTTTTCAACCATATTCTCTCTCTCTCTCTCTCTCTCTCTCTCTCTCTCTCTCTCTCTCTCTCTCTCTCTCTCTCTCTCTCTCTCTCTCTCTCTCTCTCTCTCTCTCTCTCTCTCTCTCTCTCTCTCTCTCTCTCTCTCTCTCTCTCTCTCTCTCTCTCTCTCTCTCTCTCTCCACGAAGCTCAGAGCCCCCTGGCACCGTGCACACCACCTCTGTATCGCTGAGTAGATGCTTGCCGACTATCCACATGCGAAGATCGGATGCCTATAGCTCACAAAAAAAAAATTGCCTCTTCTAGTAGCGCGATTCTAGCCGCGAAGAGGAGGCCAAAAAATCATTATATTCTGGTTTTTTTTTTTTTACAATGATTCAAACAGCAAATTGTGATTCGCGAAATCACGATTCGCTGCAACTATGGTTCAAACCATGTGAGAACTGGGGCACTAGTTTGAGTTTAAAAAAATCTATATATACTAAAAGTATTTGGGTTTCCGGACAGCTCACGCTACCCGTCAAGCTGTGACGAGTAGCGCAAGCTGCCCGGGAAACCCCCCCCCCCCCCCCCCCCCCCCTCGCGTTGCCCCACGCCCCCCCCGTTGTCGCGCTTTCCTGGCACCTCACGCAGCTGCCCGGCACGAGCCTCACAATCCTCCTCTGCCTCGCAAGCGAGTCCCCAAAGGGGATGTGTACGAGGCTGCTAGACATTAGAAGAGTTCTAAATCCAAAAAAGACCCTTTGTAAAGATTCTTTTTATATTTGTTCACAAATTTTTCTTACACATGGACCAATCAAAACACTCAAATTTGAAATCTACGTAACATAACTTTTTGAGTCCACATTTTGATTCCATACTAAAAATGGCATAACTTTTTAGTGGTAAGTCCGAATTTAGTGAAGTTTGGTGCATTGGAAAGCGCTCAACAAGGGCTTTCCAATAATATGTTACGTGATATACTTCTGAGATACAATTAAGAAGTTATGGCAAGTCAAAAGTATTAGTGTTATAATATTTCAAGAATAAAAAAGGCACCTTGCACGAATTCTTAAAGGGTCTTTTTGGAACTCAAAACTCCTCTAATGGCTGGCGACGTGGAAAGGCTGAAGTTGTTGCTGGATCGCAAAGGAGTGAATGGACTTTCTTGGACAACTCAAAATTCATAGAAGCTACGAACAACAAGCTGCTCTCGTATTCTCTAGCCAACAATGGTAGTATAGTTCTAGAAACCGTCAAATTATCTTAGCTCACAAGGCTTTTGTTTCTTTGGAGTTCAAACAGTAAACGTAAATGTTAAAGTGCTGGTCTACATCTCAAAAATCAGGCTAACATTGTGTTCCACTCGTACCTGACAACAGAGTTTGTTGACCTCACGTGGAAGATATTTCGTCAAACATATATGTTTGCTTCACATAACTGCTCTGCTACCAAGGGCAACCACGTCATGACCAGTTCCATATTACCATTCCATGTAAGAAATGCTTTCTTAGCACAAACAATTTGCATCAAATGTAATTAGAAAGTAGTTGGACATCATTTCCTTCGCTCTTTTGGTTACAGAAAGACTGGCGGAAGGTTGTTGACATTGTCAGCCCAGTGAAGGACCAAGGGAACTGTGACTCTTGTTGGACATTTAGGTGATTTACCCGTGATCACAACCATTTGCCCTCTCTTCTGCAACTCGCATATCCGTGTGAACTGTAAAGATCTGATCTGTCGTTCATTTTATTTTCGTTGGCTTTGCTGCAACACCACAGGTGCTCTAGAAGCTGCTCATGCGCAGGCTACAGGGAAGATGGTGATTATGTCTGAGCAGGAACTTGTAGATTGTGCTCAAGCATTTAACAACTATGGTTGCAACGGGGGCTTGCCTTCCCAGGCATTTGAGTATATCATATACAACGGAGGGCTTGACACCGTGAAATTGGTATACATGTTGCTCTTAGGAAGCAGTGCTAGAGCATCTCGGTTCGCAACGGACCTGGTCCGTGGAGCGGGTATTTTTTCTTCCTCTTCGTTTCAAAAGAGCACCAAGCTTGAGATGTCTATATAGAAGGTACCAAGGTAGCCATTAAGATCGTATTAGCATATTCACCTGAAAAAAAAAAAAAAAAAAAAAAAAAAAAAAAAGCCAAACAAACAAACAAACCAAGAATCGTATCCATGCACAACAAAAGATATGCGAGTTGTGCAAGATATGTGAGATATTCGAGATGTGAGATGTGCGAGGTCTCTCTCTCTCTCTCTCTCTCTCTCTCTCTCTCTCTCTCTCTCTCTCTCTCTCTGCATCACGCGCACACACACACACACACACACCTCATCGGCCATCCACCATCGGCGGACACACTTCGGCCACGTACATACACACACACACATCAGCCACCCGTCAACGACCATCGGCTTTCTTCCTAAACTATCGGCCGCCATCCTAATCATTGGCCGTCACCCAGATCTTCGCCCCCTGCCCGTCATCGATGGGCACACTTCGCCAGTCAAATATCTAATTGGATTTGATGTAACTTGGCTAGCATATTATCAACCAAGATAATTCCCAAGTTGTAGCTTAGAATAAGATAGGTCAAAATAAGTGTGTTATAACCTCTAGCATCAAAACAAAATATATTTTGATTCTTTGAAAAAATGCCACTTGTTGGTTAAACAAAAATTCATTACATTGTTAGACATCATAATACAAAATTACTACAAATATACGACCAACAATACATCATCTCAATTTCAATTTCAATTTTCCTAAGATTAAAACATCTACGCTTAAATGCAATTGTGAGCTATAGGTTTAAATTGCTCCCAATGCTACTCAACATTGTTGTGAGACTGATATTGATGATACATGCTTGAGCTACTTGCAACAATCTTACCTTCAGACTAGTGCTCTCCTTTCTCCTTTGCAGCAAAGCCTTTGGAAAAAGGTCAACCGGAAGATTGACTTCTTTGTCTTTGAAGATTGTTTCAGAAAACCATTGATATATACTATGCCAGATCTTGGTGCTTCCAGTTACATAGGCCCATTCTCAGTGGAGATTACAATGTTGTTGTTTTGAAGAGATCTTGGCATGTGCAACAATTAAGAAGATCAAAACTAGAACATTGCAACTCACGCCATCAAAAGAACATTTAAATGAAGGAAAATATGAACATGATTAGCTATCAAAACTGTTCATAGAAAAGCTTCATTTTGTCACCGTATGTAAATAGCACAGATTACAATCAAGAATGGAGTTAAGATGGAAAGAAAAAATATTTATAAGCAAATACCATATCCTGCTCTAAATGATAGAGTTAATTGAGAAAATGTTTACCTTTGTTACGAAGAGTTTTGCTCACTTTAGTTCATAATATCGATTTGTCTTAGGATCATAATAGCAGTCCAAGGTAGGATCATAAAGCAGATCCAAATCTTCTTCAAAGTTATCTTCTTCTCCATGTTCTTGGCTCATGTCTGTAATCTTGTGTTTATTAAGATTGTGAAGAAACGTCTAAGAGAAGTCTAATAGTATCAATATCCCATGACAGAATTATGAAAAGGTGACAGCTGCCATTTAGATTTGAGGATTTTTACTAAGTGTCTCACATGCTTTGAGCTGGTAGTAGCAAAAGCAACCTCAAAAAAGCCATGTGGAATCAATCACGTGATAACTCACCCACTGATTCCTTGAACTTGCAGTCTTGACCAGAGTCTATCGGAAATGCAAAACCAGAATCGTGCATAAGGGGTTCAATGCACAGCTTTGATGCTGACGTTGCAGTGACAAGACTAGCTAAGGAGATCTCACTGAAAAGCACACAGAAGAAAAAGAATAAACCAAAACCTTCTACATATAGTTATCCACTACATCAATTACACAAATAAAAACCTCCTTTAGTTGAAGATAATCATGAGCTAAGTCACTTCCTTTGAGTGAACGCATAAGTCCTTCAAAGTATAATCCACACAGGTGCTTATCCTCTCTATACTTAATAGTTAGAATCCTTGTAAGCTTTTCCAGAGTCTGTTCACTTGCATGGAAAGTATGAAACATCTGAGAGGTAATCAAAGCTCTGATAGGCATGGATGCATTTAGATGTGGCCACATGCATAAACTATCATCCTATGACAATGTGACGATGTGACGACGTGAATCGTGTCTAGCTCCCAGAGGAAGTCAGTTGAATGGTGAACGTTTATATGAGTCATAAAAGAGCTTAAACATAAATGATGTGGCAAGGCCCAAGTTTGACCAAATATACTCTTTCATCCTGATTCAAGCTGTTATCTCAATACAGTAAAGTCGGCTAGTTTTACATGACTGTATCTGTGTCTGTATTATTCTACAGATGAACATGTATGCTCGAAATGGATTTAAGAGGAGCAAGTATAAAGCTTTATACTGATGAACTTTGGAAAACCTTTTACTGTGCACATTTGACAACATCTTGTCATTTACCTCTCGATCCTGTTTCTTTGAATTTCTAACTCCAGGTGTTCCATTTGATTGTGTGGCATATTGCTGGATGGGAATGTCTGACCTTCAACTACAACTTTTCGAGCATTATCCCTCAATATGCTCTCATTGGAGGAAATTGTATTCATCATGCCAGTGTCCTATTGATTCAGTAAAAACGTGAATTAGGTATTCATGAACAATTAGACAGTTGAACAACTCAATTATACCACTATCAAACAGAAGCAAGTCACAATGCCAGATCAGGCTGCTTTCGATGATCAGAAGACTACAAAGATAGTACCAAGTCTCTAAGCTGCAACAGTATGCATTCACAAAAAGTCACATCATTACAATGTCCAATTAATACGATTGCTGAACTTGATAAATAAAAAACTGAAGGCAAGACACAACTTAACTCATACTGTCAAGGAAAGCACACAGTGGTTTGATTACATTAGTTGGGCAGGATTGTATCAAAACGAGATCTGGAAATGGAAGACACATTACAGTTCTTTCGAATCATTACGTCAATTTGTGGCCATAACGCAACTTATGCTTTGCTTCAGGCTACTCTTTCTTACGTGTTCATGCACAACAAAGAGCTCCTCTGTGCTGCAAAGAGGTTCATGAACAGGCTCCTCCATGTCGTAATCAGAATGCAGGAACTCTGCAATTGCAAGTTTTGGTTATGCCACCTATAGCAAGAAATAATGACAAATATTAGTACTACAAGCACAGTCACACACTGAACTAAACATCTGTCAAGATGGAATCTCAGTTATATTACTGCAGATGCTCTTCCATTCAAAATTTAAAAACATCAAGATCCAGAATCGAATAATTTCACATATTATTTATAAGCAACAGAATGAAGAACCAGCATGTTGTCGACCTACTAGAGCCAGTAACATTTCTATGGATCCAAAGACTACCAGTATTTACAATGAAGCCATCGGGTTGCATTGAGTCAGCAACTGATGAAAGTGTGTTTCCATTACAAACATTTTCACATCTGTCCAGCCTGCAATTATCATATTTTCGCAAACTGCCTGAAGACCAGCTGTGTTCTTCCTCGGAACCCTCATCTGTTGGAGAGTCAGAGTTGTCTTCCCTTAACAAGAACTCGTTTTCAAGTTCATACTGGTAGAACTTGACTCCTCCTTTATTGTTCCTCGATATCTTTGCTTTCAATGGTTTCGAGTCGTCGTGTTGTCTAGCTTTTGCAGTGCCATTGGCTTCTGTAGTAAGGTTTCCTCCATCCTGTCCAAAACTCATAACAGAATTTCTATTGGCTTGCAAAGCGCCTTCGGTCAAGGAGACACAACTTTCAAACTCACAACCATCACCATTGATAGGCTCAAAGAATGACAAAGATTCTACTGCAGTAAAAATCATGTCATTGGGTTCCCCATCATTGGAGTATCTTTCCCAGCCACAGGGAGGACTCCCAGGAGGAGATTCCAAACATTTGGACTGCTTGCAAGCATCCACTTTCAGAGGAACAGAAACACATTTTCCAGAATTCTTAGAACTTGGCATTGCTGGTAGGTTTCTTTTGATGCCTATGTCTTCCTTCTTTCTTATTCCTACACTTTGCTTCAGAGATAAGGTCCTATTTTCCGCTGGAGTAAAGTAATCACTGCTAAGGTTGTCACCTCCAGTGGAACTTTTGTTTGAGTCCCTTGTGCTGTGAATCAATGCACGAGATCTCCCTGCAGCCCTCATTTCAGGCGTTGTGCTATCAGGAATGTTTACACCCTTGGGGCCCTTCATTGCATCCAGAGTTATTCTTTCTATTTCACTGATTCGAAAATTGATCGATTCAGAGCTTTGACATAAGGGTGGACCTAAAGAATCAGTTTTGCATTGCAGGAACCTCAGCTGTTCTTCAGGGAGTAGATCTGAGCTCAAGGTTGTGCATGGTATAGATTGAGGCACTCTCGACCCAAAAGCAACATGAACCTGCTTACTGCTTTCCACCTTGCTTAGCAAAAGCCGCCTCGCACTCAAACTTGAATCTGAGCCACCAACACTTTTAGTACCTGCACAAATATCTCATCATCATATCAAAACAAATACCCATCTGCCTGTTAAAACAGAGCACCAAAATAAGCTTTTACTAACATCCAAGTGTAGAATCTCAATGCCCAAAGGGCTACAAAAAGAGTAGAGCATCAGGACCATCAAAGTTTGGGATCTCGATCCCCAAAACACTCTGCAACTTTGCAGTGTCAAGCACTTGAACACACGCCATGACACCTGACGCAAAAACATGTTCTGGTGGCAAGTACTCCTCCGTGCCAAGAGCAAAGTTTCCAAAAGCAACTGGATCAGCCAGACGATTTCTCATTGTGAAAACTCTGCGCAATTTGCAGACAGGCCCGAGAACAATTACATCTATAGACCTGTCAAATTCCAAAACCAACTAGATAGCTTATTGTGCTGCCTGGAAATTGCAGCTGAGTTATAGAAGGCTTTGTCAGTACACAAGGCACATAAAGTTTGGTGACTATTTCACAGGGAAATTAATCTCACCGAAAATTCATTACCCGGAAACAATTGGAGAACAATTCAGCAACGTGTATAGAAAAGCTAAGCCATGTATTATGCATTATCTGGAAAAAAAATACAGAACATTGTCATCAGTGGATTTAACGTGGCAACAATTTTGAGTTTAACAAGTCAGAACAGAAAAGTGAATATTTACTTGCATAAAGGGTCCTTAGGGAAAACAAGGAAAAATAGAGATTGATGAGTATTCTGCCTTTCTTTGCCCTGAATAACTGTATGCTTCAATCAATGATCAAGCCTAACCTTGAGTCATGAGAATTTAAACTACATCTACATTCGCAAGTGTCATCAGATTATGGGGGCGCAGCATAATAATATCATTGGATACCCAAAAGCATTATTTGGATTTTTTACATACAGACAAAAGTTTAGATTCATTTGGACCCAAATTTTTAAAAAAAGGCTTCAAACAGAAAAATCAAGCAAGCAAGGAGAAAGTTGGTCTCCACAGCAATGACAGCAGCAATAAGGAAGGTACAAAACATTTATGCTATTATGTCTACAATTTTGCGAACATCTGAGCTATAAACTATGAGGAAGCAACTAAGGAGGAAGTATGGCAAAATGAAATGAATCGAGAGTACGACTCTAGCTCAAAATGAGGCATACGATTTAGTGATGTTACAAAAGGAGAAAGGCCTATTGAATACGCTTGTAGAGCTCAACTTCAAGTTGGCGGTTTTGATATACATTTGATTAGAATGGAGATTTTGAGTCCTTTGCAGGAGGCTGTTCTCAGCTATTTTGTGAATAATTGTGACTAGCTAGTTGTGATTGATGTTCATTTGGTATTTTTAGTTTGAGATTGCTTGGACGCTCATCATTTGTTGTCATTAGGTTTCACATGTGATGCTTTTAAGTGTGAATTTGTTCATAACTCAGTTATCAGAGCACTTTTCAAAAATCAAGGACGTCTTCTTCTCTAGGAACTAATCTTGTGCATTTTCTCCACAAATGAACTGTCAAAATAGGTGATTACGAATTCGTTTTTACTTTGTTTGAATTTTTCAAAAAGTTCTCACAAATCTTGATTTCTAGCTCTAGTTTTACTAGTTTTCTTTCTTCAAAATTTTCAGACCTCTTCTGTTGTAAATTTGATCTATCAAATACCTCAATCATTGATCTGATACTCTAGGCTGATAGAGCTTGTTCTTAGCTTTTCAGAGGTTTGTGTGATTTGGATCAATATTGAGAGAGTTATAATCAAATTAGTGAAGCTGGGTCAGATTTGCTAGAATTCTAGAAATTTTCCTTTGTATTTCTTGGTGAGAGAGAAGCACTTCAAAATTTCAATTTTGAAGTTTCTTTTTGCTATAAATTTTTTTCAATTTCTTCATTTTGAAAGGTTCGTAAGCCTTTTACGTCATTTTTTTTTTTTAAAAAAATTAAAAACTATATATATATATATATATATATATATATATATATATATTGCAATATCGCTTTCAAGCGCGGGTGGACTATTCAAAAAGTTCGGCTAACCTATTTGCGCTTGAAACCGATACCCAAAAAAAAATTAAAATGGACAAAATTGTTTGATAGCCTAGGTTGTAGGCAAAGACAGAATTGCCAGAACCGACCAAAGATATAATGAGCCATCCACATCATTTCAACTACCATCTCCGTCACAAAATGTAACATTTTGTTTGGATGTCCGGAGAATTGACATGGACAAGGGAAAACAAGTACTACAGGGTCATATTGAATACCCGGTAAGACCTGGAAATGACAGGGGAATGTCAGAACAACGAGGTTTCATGAACAACGGAACCACTTTGATGCTCGGGAATACAAGGATAAGATTACTATTCAGAAATTCAATGGTGACTTTAAGACCCTTGACATTGAAGAGTGGTTGGATAAATTAGATCGTTACTTCACCCTGTTCGATAGACCTGATCAAGCTCTAATTACTTTCACTACAATCCATTTTGAGGAAGCAGCGTATGAGTGGTGGAAGTGGAGGGAGAATAGGCTATCAATAGAGGAATGTAACGCACGAACTAATTGGCCATTATTTAAGAATGCTTGTATTGAGACCTTCAAAAGACCATTCCAGGATGATGACAACTTCAAAAGATGGACGAAGATACGCCAGAAGAGTTCGATACAAGAGTATAACCTTGATTTCTGGAGTCTAACTCTTAAGTTACCCACAATGTCTGATGCAGATCATTTGCGAAGGTATACACAGGGACTGCAACCAGCTATTGGAGCTGATGAAGCTATGCGGGTGGCTCTTAAAATCGAGCCTAAATATGCTGGTAAGTGGTCGAGTAAATTGGGAGCACCCCGATATGAAGTTAACGGACGGGAAGCTGAGCGGAATTCTGATATTCGTCGACATGATAAGAAAAGGAGCACAATCCTCCAGTACCCGACAGTTAAAGAAGCTGATAGGAGGAATAGTGGTAAGAAACAAGTGAGCAACATGGAGGCCAATTGTCAGATCAAAGGCTGAGATAGATCGACTACGGCAACAAGGCCTTGTAAGCAAAAATGGAAATCGGGGCATAAGTGTGACAAATCTAAGTTTGTAGGGATTTACTTGATTTTTGAAGATGACGAAGACGATATTAGCATTGCCTATGAAAGTAGGAAACTCACTGACAAAGAAGCATCACCCTACTCATTATAAGGAGATGTTGGCAATTGTGCATGCCCTCAAGAAATGGTGACACTATTTATATGGTTCTAAATTCTTGATTGAAAGTGACCATCATAGTTTGAAATATTTCTTGAGCCAAAAGCAATTGAATGATAAGCAGAAGAGATGGTTGTCACAGGTTCAATCTTATGATTTTAACATTGAATATCTTAAAGGAAAGGACAATGTGGTTGCAGATGCGCTATCAAGAATATGGTCTTTACAGATGAATGCATCTTCAGAATCTTTAGAGGAATATGCAGCTTATTTGGAGGAACACCAAAACGAAATTTTGGATCGTCCTTTGATGGAGGAGCACAGAATGTTGTGGTCAAATTTGAGATTCAGCACAATTTCCGCAATAACTGCATTAAGTGCAGATTGGATAAGAGACATTCAAGCGGAATATATGGAGGATCCAGACTTGAAAGATATTTGGGAGGAATCTCAAGACTCTAATTCAGTTGTTCATCCACGTTATAGGAAGCAAGGACAAATATTGTTGTATGACAATTCTAGAGTTGTGCTTGCCCCTAAATCCAAATTCATACCACAAGTATTGTATGAGCTACACTCATCTCCAAGTGCTGGGCATAGTGGAATTTTGAAGACATATCAAACCATCCGAAAGCTATTCAAATGGGCTGGTATGAAGAAAGCTATATACACATATGTGCAAGAATGTATTCCTTGTCAAGTGAATAAGGTGGAACATGTCAAGCAACCAGGTTTATTGCATCCGTTATCTATTCCTACACAACGTTGGACAAGTATTAGTATGGATTTTATACCTTTCTTGCCAACAACGACTGGGGGATTTGATGGTATCTGTGTGGTGGTGGATCGGCTCACAAAATATGCACATTTCCTACCTTATAAAACTACTGATAGTGCAGCCCAAATAGCACAAATATTCTTGAAGAATGTTTTCAAGTTACATGGAATACCAAAGGAGATAGTGAGTGATAGAGATGGCAAGTTTATTTCCACTTTTTGGAAGGTCTTAATGGACAAGTTGGGCACTAAATTGTGCTTAAGTACATCATTTCATCCAAAAACTGATGGACAAACGGAAAGGGTCAACCAGTGGTTGGAGTATTATTTGCAACATTTTGTTTCGGATCACCAGACAAAGTGAGTTGATTGGTTGTACCTTGCTGAATTTCGTTAGAATAGCACTCCACATGTGTCAATTGGTATGACACCTTTCTTTGCATTATATGGCCATGAACCATTACAACCCATTAGTGTCAGAGGTTGTAGTTCCAACAGTTGTGGACTAGATTCAGCACATTAATGATATTTTGAGAGCCAATCGGGAGCATATTAAAATAGCACAGATACGAATGAAGCAATAAGCTGATCAAAAATGGACTTTTTGTGATTTTGTTGAAGGGAATTTTGTGTATTTAAGGTTACAACCTTATAGATACTCTAAGCTGAAGAAAACTCAAAGCGAAAAGTTGGCTTCGAGATTTTATGGACCCTTCAAGATTGTGAAGAAGATTGGAAAGTTGAATTATGAACTGGATCTACCATCAACGACCCGTATGCATCGTGTGTTCCATGTATCTCTTCTAAAGAGGAGTTTGGGAGAACACTCAATTGCAACTGCTACTCTACCACCGTTGGATCCTGAGGGTAATATGGTTCTAGAACCAGCCAAAATTGTTGGATATCAGGACAAGGTATTGCGAAATGGGAAGCTCATCAAAGAATATCTAATTCACTGGAAGAACCTTCCTGATGAAGACAATTCTTGGGTCAACAGCTCGTTTATTCAAAAGTGGCCACGACTATCGCCATGAAGCTATTGGGAATGACATTCTCAATTGATACTACTTAACTGTATTACTAGAACTATTAAGCGGATGTCTTCAGTTTTTAGGACAAAAATGTTTAAGTAGGGAAGGTGTCATGTACTTCTAGTACATCAGAGTCTATCAAAGTTATGGACTTGGCTCATTACATTCGTCGCGTCCATTTACATTTACTTTACTTTATGCATAAGCAGGCCTTGGGCCCTTTTTATTCATTATTGACACTTAGACTATATGGTTGGCCTTTGGCCTTATTATTCAGTATTAGGCCATTTGGACATATGACTGGGGAGTGGGGGCCTTCTTGGAGGGTGCACTGTTATCCCTCCCACTTGGGCCCTAGCCACCGGAAGCTTCCTTTTAGGGCTTCCTCTTGGCTATAAGTAGGGAAACTGTGTCATTTGTTATTCAGCTGATGATATTGATCTCTCTCTTTAGCCTCCTTAATCTCTCTCTTTCCTACTTTCTAGGGTTAAGTCTTGCTTATGTGCTGCTTTCATAGCTTCAGTCTGCTTATGTGATGCTTTCATAGCTTAGCTCTAGATCAGCTATGGCTCTATTCGTAACTTGGTATCAGAGCACTTTCCTGATTGCTGAATTTCAGATCTGATTTTCTGATTGGGTGCCCATTTTCCTTGCTGATTTTTCTCTCTTTGCTGAGGGCTTTCGTCTCCTTGCTTCAGCAACATTCAGCACAGTTTGGAGGAGGACCAGCTCCCATCAGAGCGTTTTCCTTGGCGGAGCTTTAGCAGATAGTTAGCGGAAGTATTTCTGCTAAAATTGGCGGCCAGGAAAAAAAAAAAAATTGGGCAGATTATTTCCGGCGCCCAAGTTCCAACCCTCCATCACCCTCTCCAGCGCCCAATTCCCTCATCTCTTTCGTCCGTTCCTCCTTCCATTTTCAGCCCTCTCTTCACTTTTGTTTGCAGGCTGTCCAGCCGCTTCATACTTGTCACTTTCGTCCGTTTTTGTCTCCGTTTGCAGCCATTTTTCACACTTTGTTTGCAGGCTGTCCATCGCCCATCCTCAACCAAATTTCACGAAATTCCGACTCCGTTTGATATTCCAATTTGTCACTTGCCTCCTGACTGTCCAGCGCATTTTTACAGCCTTCATTTTCACTTTTTTCATTTGCTGATTGCTGTCCTTTCTTAGTTGTGATAATAGTGGTTTTAATAGACTAATTTGGGGTGACGACAAGAGTCCGCTCTCTCAAGTTTTCGTCTATTCCTTCCACTATCATTATGGCACATTCACCTACCCTGAGTGAGACTACTCAGGAAACCTTATCCGATCAGTTTCGTCACATGGATGAGACCCTTTTTGGCCTCGTTCTTCGCTTCGATACCGTTATGACCAGCTTTGCTACTATGCAGTCACAGATTGATTCTTTACAACCTCATGGTCCTGGAAAACCTCCTGTCTTTCCTTCATTTGGGACTCCCCCTCCATTTGGATTTCCATCTTCTTCTGCTAGTCAGCCTGGTGGTGGACCGTTCATTCCACCTAACCCACCTCCTAGTTTCTTTCCACGTCCCCCAGTTCCTGAGCCACACTTTGCTCGAGACTTTCGTGATAGGGTACAGCTTGCTACCTATTCCGGTTCCTCCGACGGGAACTTATTAGAGAATTGGTTTGCTAAGCTTGACACATATTTTCAGATCTACCCTAAGACTGATCCTCAGAAGATCCAGTTGGCTGCTTTACACTTAGATGGATGCGTCGCCACGTGGTGGCAAGTTTATCGAGCTGATCCTGATCGGGAAGGGCTCCATATATGGCATACCTTTCGCCGTGACCTCCGTCATGCTATGATTGATCCTCAGTGGCTCGACCGCCAACGTGATACATTTTGTAGTCGCACTCAGACCAGTGACCTTGCTTTTTATACAGATCAGTTTATGGAGCTTTCTTATCTTTTCACAGATCTACCGTCCACTGAGCTTATTTCTCGTTACATTGATGGGCTTCGTGGTGCCTTACGTTACGATGTTTCTTCCTTCCGTCCTCCCACACTTGTTGAGGCGATGTCTCTTGCCAGTACTTTACAGCACAAGTACTTTGACACCCTTCCTTCCCGCTTCTCCCAACCCCGTCCTTCTGCTTCATCTTTTCTCGCTATGTCCACTCCTACACCTGCCCCTTCAGTTCCAGCTCCTTGCATTGTCCCTTCGTCTTCTCGTCCTCCGACCCCTCGACCTGCTTTTGTCCGACATTACACGTCTGCAGAGTTTGTCGACCTTCAGGATCCTATATCACACAGTTTGAGCGAGTTGCCTGATTTACTTGAGATAGTTATTGATCTACCATTGTATCCCATAGTGAGTCAGAGTCACATATACAAGTTCCTACTAATGCTGATTCACATATACAGGTTGCGGCTGATATGGTCCTTGATACTAATATAGCATGCTATGATACTATTGACGATGTTGTTCCATGCTTTGATATTGTTGTTGATTACTTTGATGCTACTCGTGTTCGTGAGCGCCATGCTATAGATGTTGTCACCTATGCTCTTTATTTCAATATTATTCATGGGTCTACGGTTTCAGATGCTTTGGCTACTCCAGTAGATCTCCATATGGCATACGGTTATACATTTCATGATGGTCCTATTGTATACTCACTAGCTGATTTTGTTGATACCCGTCTAGATGAGTATGCACTTCTTCTAGATGCATATTTAGGCCAAAACTTATCAGTTGATTCTTCTGTTATTATGCCTACGTATGTTGTTCCATTTGTGGATCATATTATTCTAGATGCGGGGCGAGAGTATATTGCTTTAGTGGATACAGGCAGTACACATTCATTTATTAGCGGTTACATTTCCACCAGTGTTGAGGTTGCTCGTTCCCATTCTTTTCCCAATTCTCAAATGATTTAGGGCTTGGATTATCACATTGGTGATTTTTCTGGTCAGGCAGATTTCTACATCATTTCTCTGAAGCACTATGACATTATTTTTGGTGCAGGCTGGTTCTCTTCAGTTGGTACTGTTGCTGTGGATCTCTCTCAGCATACACTTTCCTTTACTCATGCTGGTCAGCATCATTCACTTGCTGGTATTGATTCCCAGGGTGACTATCAATTGGTTACCAGGAAGCAGTTTACGCGTAGCCTGCCAAACGCTTAGGATGCAGCTCTTCTTTCCATTCAGAGTACATCGGTTGCTGCTTCACTTTCACCATCTGTGGGTCCTCTTCCTCAGGTTGATGCAGCTCCGGATTTACAGGTTGTTGTTGTGTGCCTTGTGCCTATATGCCTTGATTCACAGATATTGTATTCAGTGGTCATTCCTGGTTTCATTGATATTCAGGCCGTATACCTTGGTGGTATTTCTACTATTGCTTTTGCACATACCTCAGATAGCCCTCCAGGTTCAGTGGTTGGTGCAGTATCTTCTCCATTGGTCTCTATATCTCCATCTCTTGAGTCCGTTAATAGTTATGGCCATGATCCTACTGATTTCTATGGGGTTCTTCACGGGTCCACGTTTGATGGTTCCCTCGCTATTGGTGATCAGGTTGTATCTTCTTTCGCTTTACTCCATGGATCTCTGCTTGAGATTTGTGAACCGCCTCATGATATTTCTACGGTTCCTTACATGATTCATGCGCCTTTGGCCCTTACCGTTACACATTTTCCATCCGAGGATATTTGCCAGATGGTCACTATTACTTATCTAGGGTATTTATATGTTGGGATCTTTCTAGATGAGTATACGGGCATCCTTCAGTCTCCTTGTGTTTCTACACATAGGTTTGCTGCAGCCCATGCCAATGCTATGGATATATGGCATTCTTGGTTATTACGTATAGCTTGGTTTCCATTTGGACCTGTTGATTGGTGCTGGTTTTTCCATATTACTAATCGCCTATGGTGCAAATATCTCTATGATTATGCATGTGGCTCTCTATCTGTTCCTTGGATTGTTGCTCATTGTCAGGCTTGGCATATCTTGATGGCTTGGGTTATTGTCTCCGTTCCAGCTACTATTTGTCCAGGTGATCTTCAGATTCCCTGTCATTTTAGGTTGCTCCATATCGCTTGGTCTCCGATGCTGAGTTGCCACTTTGTTCTGGTTTTCCAAGACCATCAGAGTACCTTGAGAGAGTTCCTTCTCCTCTCTTGGATAGTTTTTGGGGATGTTGCCGCCATATACTTCAGTATTGCTCATATGTGCTTTGATACTCATTCCCAATTACACGTGGATATTGATCCGATGCTTGCTACTGATGTTGGGGATCCTGTTCCTCGTTCCAGTGCATTTCTTCTATTCCTCACTTGTGTGCCTAGTGTGTACTTTGGGATTACACTTGCGGCCAGTTCCGATGGGTCATCCGATTCTCCATCCGTTTTTGGTGTATCCTATGATGGATTGGTATGTCCATATGAGGTCTTTCTGGATGAGTTTTTCGGCTACAATTTTTCAGTTGAGGCCTCTACTATTTCTAGATTTGTTGCTATTGTTTTTATGCATCATGTCTTTTTAGATGATGCATCAATTTCTTGGACCTTCTGGAGCTTTTGACATGCTGCTCTTCTCGTGATAGGGGCCTTGAAAGTATCGTGTGCCATTGCTACTTCTCATTCATGGCCCTTATGAATACCTTGGGCTTTTGACCATGCTGGCGCACATTTCTCCATTTTAGCTATCCTTTGTCAAGATGATCTCTTTATGATCCATGTTTCCTGGCATATCGCTTGCTTTTCCATGCTATTATAGCGTGCCAATCATCTTGCTTATGTTCCTACTCCTTGGTGCTGGTCTTCCGATGCTGCTATCTTTTCTTGGGGCACCTATATCACTGAGTTTGCACATATGGTTGATGGTTACGTGTATAATGCGGTTATTCGCGATGAGTGTCCATCTCTTTTCCAATTTCCTTATTGGCTTCCCGTTGCTGATGTTGTTCTACCTTCTCGGACTTTTTGGATACCTTGGTATGATGTCCCTATCTTTTGGGTTGATCCTCTACTATCTTGGGCATTACGGATACCTTGGCATTCCTAGTTGCTGCTTGATCTTCTTCTGGTTCCTTGGCATTCCTGGTTGTTCCATATTGCTTGGTTTCAGATGACGCGGCCGAGATGTTCCCTTCGTCACCATGATGTTCATCCTGAGTTGTTCCCTTTCTTACCAGTTGCCATTTACCAGGTTCGCCTTCACCATAGTCGATGCTGCCAGCAGATTCAGTTTTTGGTCCAGTTGGATGGTCGTCTTGTTGAGGAAGCCACATGGGAGCCTATTGATGTCTTTTATCGTACACCATCACTTGCGGATCAGGATCGTGCTCTTGCTGCACTTGTTGATTCCTCTACATCAGATGATGCTCTAGTTGTTGACACACCAGGGCTTGCTGCTGTTTGATCCAGTTTATTTTCGGCAGCTGTTTTTTTGTGTCGGGGAGAGTTATGGACTTGGCTCATTACATTTGCCGCATCCATTTACATTTACTTTACTTTATGCATAAGCAGGCCTTGGGCCCTTTTTATTCATTATTGACACTTAGACTATATGGTTGGCCTTTGGCCTTATTATTCATTATTAGGCCATTTGGACATATGACTGGGGAGTGGTAGCCTTCTTGGAGGGCGCACTATTATCCCTCCTAGTTGGGCCCTAGCCACCGGAAGCTTCCTTTTAGGGCTTCCTCTTGGCTATAAGTAGGGAAACTATGTCATTTGTTATTCAGCTGATGATATTGATCTCTCTTTAGCCTCCTTAATCTCTCTCTTTCCTGCTTTCTAGGGTTAAGTCTTGCTTATGTGCTGCTTTCATAGCTTAAGTCTTGCTTATGTGATGCTTTCATACCTTAGCTCTAGATCAGTTGTGGCTCTATTCGTAACTATCAATGCCTTAAAATATCCATTGTAAGCTTTGTAGGCCCAAAAGGAACTATTAGCCTTAAGAACAAGGTGGTTCCCTCTTTAGGCCCTTCAAAGTAATTCATAAGGATAATAGGCCGCTAAGGGCCCAATGTAGGCTAAATAATACTTAACAAGGGCTAACTATCCTTCAAGATAGTTATGTTTAGTTAAGTTAGGGGACTTGTCTATAAGTAGGCAAGAGACATCACTTTTGGAATCTTTTGGCTCATTTGCAATTGAGAAAACTAGGAGCTCCATCTCCTCTTCCTCCTTTGTGAATATGAGCCTTGGGATCTTGATCTTGCTAGGTCTCATGTGCCCCATCACATGAATTCATATACTCCTCACCCTCTATTATGGAATCCATCTCCTCTTGAGCTTCACTTTGATATGAGCTTTGTGGTAGCTGTGGTTATTCTTCATCTTTGGTTCTCTTCAACATAGGTGTGGTGGGGTTGTCTCCTTGTTCTAGCTTGCTTGGCTTGGATTGAGAGGTATGGCACATGACATCCAAGTAATGACTTGAGCATTTTGAAGGGTTTTACAGTGTGAAAGTACCGCATTGTAACTATTCGAATCGATTGTAGGTCTATCATACTCCAACAAGTATAGCGTATGCTCGTTCAAGGTTAAATGCTAGGTCAAAACAGAGGGGTCACACCATGATGGGTAGGTCTACGCATGGGTTTCTCTTCTTGCTAGTGGAGGGCTTGAAAGCGAACTTAAAAGATGGATCAAGAGGATTCCCTTTCTCATCCTTCTATGGATGATGACATCCCTTGGATTGCCAATGGCATGGGAAACTTATTCAATAAGCCTCCTGCATCTCTTTCTTTTCTCCAATCTTGCTCTATGAACTTGTAGAAGGATTTGTCTATATCTCATGTTTGTAGCATTCATGTACATGCTATAAAACTGAGGATTAAATTCTCCTAAGTGTTGCATGCATTGTCTAAGATTGTGGGAGGATGCAAACAAGCATTTCCTATTTTTATTATCCAAAAGAAAATCTGGATCTGGAAAAGTGTAATCTTTATTTTTAAAACAATGGTACAATTGGATTTTGAATAGTATGTGACTAGAAAAAAAGGGGGCGGGTCATACCATGATGGGTATAAGGTCTATGCATGAGGCATCTCATCACAAGTGGGGGGCTTAAAGTAGATTTAAAGAGGTCGACCAAAAGAATTTTCAATTCTCTAAATCTTCCTCCTATGGATAATGACATCCCTTTTTTCCAATGGCATGGCATTCTTATTCAATTTGCATTTCGACAACGGATATGATTCTCCTGAGGATTGCATGCACTCTATCTAAGATTGTGGGAGGATGCAAAAAGGTTTTTTTTTTCTCACTATCAGAAGACTAGGTCTGGAAAAGTTGCATTGTAAAGTCTAGATTCTTATTGTAACAAAAATAGTACGTGATAGAAGTTATGTGTAGATAGCATCAATGTTATGAATCAATTTATGAATGTGTCTCTAGCTATCTTGTCATGTTGCTCAAGTGTGACACATGTTTGAATCTATAAATGGGTGGAGTGTTATCATCAATAAGAAGAACCAATGTTTATTTTTCGGATGAGTTGTATCGTTACAATAACACACACATGCATGCACCCACACATGGACACACATGAAGGCACAAAAACTCACATCCCTCCCATCAATTTTACAAACAAAAGTATGAACAATATAACAGTCATGAAGAGCATCAGCCTCTCAAATATGACCTGGAGTAACTTCTTGTTTTATTTCTTGATGAAATTGGCATCATCAATAACAAATATATGCATATATTGAATGCTTTCAACTCACCATTGAAAGTGGAATTTGACAATGTAAAGGGGTGGTCTTCAACTCACTAAAGGAGGTAGACAAATACATCTTCCTCCTTGTATTTGTGGCATCACTCAACCTGCAATTCACCCATATGCTTTATTGTAATGAATGGCAATGATTGAGCACATCCACTATTAGTATGATAAATGCCTTGAAGTCTTCCCTGCTGTTTCCAAAAAGGGGAAATTCCAAATGATAATATCTATATATAGAAAGCCAGTGATATATTTGAAAATCAAATTAGTAAACAAAAGCCAACAAACAGGGGATATTACCTGAGCTCCAGTGAGAAATGTTGTCCCAATGGCACAAAAAGCTGCAGCACTAAATATGGATGCACTAGTTGCAGTCCTGCAAAATAATGCTCTCACTTTATGTTTACTTACTCATGAATAAAAGACCACAACTGAGAAGGTGCCTTGGTTTCATAAGAATGCTAGAAAGTCTGAACAGAACAAAAAAACACTACGAGTAAATTCAGTGTCATAGAGCACACACTAGATACCTGACTTGCTGTCATCTTTTGGAATTTGTAGCTTAGCTGAAGGCCCTCCACTGCACAAATATACATAGCCTTTGACAGTCTTGTCATATATCTGCAATACCAGAAAAAAGCATTCTGTATGGAAATATGGTCTTAAGTTTTAACACAGCACTGTTGTTTGTGCTTGTAAAAATATTTGGACTGTGTCAAGCAAACAAATTTGCAAAATCAAGATCGTGCGGTCGACAATGCCAAGTAGAATTGATACACAAGAAGATGCAAATGCTGGTAACACACGTACCTTCTGAACTCCCTTTCCACAAAGCTTGCAATTGGCCACAGGATTGCTGCCCTACATGCAAGACACCACATAACCCAGGCCTCTCTAAGATTTTTTCATGAACAAAGTGTTTGGCTATACAACAAAGAAACTGAAAATATTCACTTACTATTCAAGCAATTACTTAAGTGGGCTTGCTAATTCTGGCAATTAACAAGTCTTGTATGTGCTGCAAGTTGTTATAAGCTATTGTAGTCAGTATAGTTCTACTGTTACCTTTCTGAAAATTCAGAAGTAAAAAAGAAATGTATCAAATCTAGCCTGCTAAATTTAGAAAAAGTTAAAAATGAAACTGAACATTACAAATACATGTATAACTTCAGAACTTACAAGCATAATCAGAATTGTCCACCCATACATCAAAGAAGAAACTTACTCGAGCAAGAGCCACTTTCCACCTACATACTGAGACTCGCAGTGCTCATAAAAAACCAACATATACGAATAGGCCAATTGTTTTCCTCCTAAAAAAATTAATATAGAAAGTTTCAGTAAGTAGTTTCTCTTGTTTCCATTTACTTGGAGTATTTAGAGTCTACTATCTACACTACATATGGTGTAATAAATGAACGGTATTTTGTTTCTAGTGACCTTCATACTTCTTGAGAAGTAGCTATCTCTGATAATTGAACACTTTGCTTACATTCAGAGCAGGCATTTTTTGGAAACATTGAACTTGATAAGACATCTTTCAAAGTTGTGAGGAGTTCTAAGCCTTTCAAAACACTTTCTGCAACAGTTTTACAAAGGGGCCGTACATTTTTGGATTTAAGAAGAAGTGCGGCCTGTTTATTTGATAGCCTTCTAGCTTGAATTAAAACTTTGAGAATTGACCTTCATGTAAACTTTAGTAGATTTCTTCTCTTTCTTTGAAAGTGAAGTTATTGAAATGCATTGCATTGTGCTCTTTAGCTCTCACAACAAGGATAGAGGATGGTGCTGTAATTGTGATGAAAAGGAATTTAAGAGTTTAAAATTAGCGCAACAAATCTATTTAGGCTTTTTTGAAAAAAACCTCTCAAATGGAGGAAATTTTTCATAAGGTTTAGTCAAACAATTTTTTACGGGCACTGCTAAAGAGATCACCAGGTCCCACTTCTTAGAGGCCAGTCGGGATTTTGGGCCCCCGGCCTTGCCCCGGCCACCCATTTACAGTAATGGAGCTAGAGCAAGAAAAACATTAAGGGGGTGTCAAGTACAGACATGAGTGCCTGATATAACACTGGGGCCAAAATCAAGCATGCCTCCAAGGCCCACAGAACAGCTACGGTCTGTATCCATACTATGTGCAGGGTTGAGCTGGGATGATCGTATTCTGCACCACCACTGCAATGACACCACTGCAATGACAGTGCGGTGCAGCAACCATCTAGTGGAGATGGTGGGTGATACCACCATCTTTCCAAGATGGAGGCATCTTCCCCACCCTTAGATCTGTGATCGTATTCTGCACCACCACTGCAATGACACCACTGCAATGACGGTGCGGTGCAGCAACCATCTAGTGGAGATGGTGGGTGATACCACCATCTTTCCAAGATGGAGGCATCTTCCCCACCCTTAGATCTGTGATCGTATTCTGCACCACCACTGCAATGACGGTGCGGTGCAGCAACCATCTAGTGGAGATGGTGGGTGATACCACCATCTTTCCAAGATGGAGGCATCTTTCCCCACCCTTAGATCTGTGAGATAACTGTCACAGCGGTGGTGGTGCAGAATACGCTCATCCGTTAAGCTGATTGTCTGCTGGAGCTAATTGCCAAGCCTCTACAAGCCTCAAACTCGTTAAAACTTAACACAATGCAAACACAATCATGGAGCATGCTCACACTTCACATAGGGGGTAAAGGGCTGGGTGGTTAAACTTGCATTTTCCTTTGAGACAAAGCTTAGGGTGGCATTTAGCTCCAACCCAATGTGCACCGCATATCTGGCTTGGTCGACTCTGGACTGTAAAGAAGGTGCTCAAAGGCAAGATATGGGCAGCTGTGAGGGTTTAATGCCCACACCAAATGTACATTTGAATGTTTTAAAATTGATTGCTTGATTCCCAAGCATGCACACTTGACACTTAATGCACAAATGTCATTGCACGTGCAATTCTTGGCTGAAGATCTACATAAGTTGAGCAAGCAAAGTATCTGAGAAGAAGAACAAGCTCATGTATCAAGGCAGACCAAAACCGGGATGAACCAAAAACAGAAAATCCTTCTCAATCTTGAATGCTTCCAAAGAAGTCATCTACTGAAGCTCCATCCAGTCTTGTAACCCACTCCCGAAGGCACTTTGGACACTATACCTGTGCGCTGAATACAGTAAAGGATGAACCGCCCTGATACTGTGCCCTTCCTGCCACAGCCAACCCATTCTTGCTTGTCCCTGACACTTTTCCGCCTCTGCCTCCTCCTGCCCACAGCTTTGCCATTCACCAAGCAACAATAGCCCACTACTCAATTGTAAGAAGCCATAATCGTTCGCTTTTCCATCAGCCATATCGCGATCCTCTTCGTTTTCTTCCTCTTGCGGAAAGCCATTGTCTCTTCGTCGTCGTCGCCATAGCCACCAACAGAACAATTAGTTATAAGAGAAACGGGCAAATTTAGATGCGATCACATAACCGCCAAAATTGGTAGGAACACACACTATTTTGGCAGCCTCGTGACTCGTCACGTTGTTTCAAATGAAGCGTGGCCTTTGGGCCTCGGCACCCCTCATATCTCCATAACACTCCCTTGAATTGCATTCTAAATCGAGGCCAAAATTGCACAAAAATTTAATGGGTTATTGGAATGGTAGGGGTATACACCCATTTTGTTCCCCAAGTAGTCTGGGTGCAAATTTAGGCGAGCTCACTAGAGTCAGCAAAAATGTAAGGCCAAGCAGCAAACATGTAGAATAGGTCTACAAATTTGTCCATTCCACGACCCATAGGCTAGCACAGACTGTTGCAATTGGCACGTGATAGTATCCGTAGTGCTTAAAATAGAGCTAAGCACTATGCCAATCTTAAGAGATCTCCCAAAGATTTTAAATTCGATGATTGGTATATCTTAGCATTCCAAAATATTTTGGACTATGCGTATTGAGAAGCATTACAAGTTGTCTACTAGATATTGTGGACCTTTCAGATTTTAAGGAAAATTGGTTCTTTAGCTTACGAACTTAATCTTCAAAATACATCTACTACTCATCTAGTGTTTCAAGTAAGTCGGCTGAAATTAAGTTTACATGTCACTAGTACAGTAGTGTGTCCGCGCGCGCGCGTGTGTGTGTGTGTGTGTGTATATGTATGTGTATATGTGTGTATGTCTATGTATACGTGTATGTGTATGTATATGTCTGTATATATGTATGTATATGTGTGCATGCATGTGTATGTTTGCGTGTATGTATCTATACGTATGTGTATGTATGTGTGTATGTGTGTGTGTATGTGTATTGTACGTGTGTATGTGTGTGTACGTGTATGTATATCTATACTTTTTCGTCGTAGTCCCTACGTCTATACGAAAGGTATCCATTCACCACTAATGTCTCATCAATGAAGCTCCTGGGGTAGCGACGGAAGTTGAATCGACCGCAAGGCAACCGCAAACAAAGCAGTTGCGGTCCTTGTAGGTTTTGACCAGTGTTGAATTGACCTCAAGGCAACCACAAACAAAGCAATTGCGGTCCTTGTAGGTTTAGCAAGAGTTGAATCGATCGCACAACTCTCCATGCGCTTGCTGAGAAATACCGTGCATTTAAAAAATGCTCTATCTTATTGATTGCACCTGATGTCTGAACCCATCCTCTACAGCCTCCGCCGTTATCATATCCGGTCCCTTGTACACATACTTGTACAAATACTTCACACCATGTTAATGTACACACACCTCTACATTTATGTGGCCCTGAAAATGTAAAGTCAACCACATATTGTATGGGACATCCTATTTATTGTCCAGCTCTATTCCACGTGCCCAAACTTTTTCGTCGTTGTCCCTACGTCTATACAAAAGGTATTTATTCACCACTAATGTCTCATCAATGAAGCTCATGGGGGAGCGATGGAAGTTGAATCGATCGCAAGGCAAGCGCAAACGAAGCAGTTGCGATCCTTGTAGCTTTAGTGGAAGTTAGTCAGTGCGGAACGTTCAGTCGAAGCAGGGGATTACTTGGGTGGAAGTGAAGCCAAGTAATGGAAAGGTTGAGAGCCAACTGAGAGCTTTGCTTTATAATTCTTCTGTCGAAGTTGTAGGCACGAAGTTGTAGGCAGCAAGAAGGATTGACCTTGCTCAAGACGTTTTAAGCAGCAACGATGAGATATATATATATATATATATATATATATATATCATAACATAGTAGACTATAATGCATTTGGTCACTGCGATCAGACCCATCACTACAGCCACAACCTAGTAGTGTGATAGCAGTACAAACGATTATGTCTGATCTCCACAGCTTCAACATTTTCTCTCTTTGAGTATGTTTTGTCTCTTTCTTGCTACAATACCAGAGTCTTTCGCCTTCCAACTATTCAATCTAGATTGTTTATAACGATATTTATATATTTATCTATCCTTATAGTTCCTTGATGCGCAAAATTGTATTATTATAGATAAAGTTGAAAAGCATTTGGAATACTTTTCTTGATTTAGCATATCTTAATAGTTAGAAATAGTAAGCTCAACTGTGATTGTAGTTTACAGTTATGTATTGTTTTAGTTTGGTAGGCTTTAGTTAAAAAGCCAGCCCGGGGGCTTGTCCCGGGCCGATAACGGGAGTCTACCTGGATATAGCCTAAAATGCCACGTAGAAGCCAATAGTGAGTTTCATGCATTTATTAGGTCTATGCCACATGGCGTCCCCATGCAAAGGGGGCCTTTACTTGTATATGTATCAATCTCTTTGTAATAGAGATGCTTTTGCTTTGTGAGCTCTTTGCTTGATGTGAGCTCCTCCATCACTCTGTTACTTGTGGATGTTGTTCATGGTTTCGATGGTTGGCAATCAGTTAGTGATTGCATCTCTAATAGTCAGTGATTGCATCTCTAATCTGCACTCTCCACTAGATCAGAATTTCCGCATAGAATGTTAACTTGGTATCAGAGCCCTCAGGCTGTGGAGGAACGTGCACGATCGAAGCTCTTGGAAGAGTGATTCCATCGACGGTAGCATCAGAACCGAGCAATGGTAAGGATGTCGTACGGGGTACAGGATGGTCCGGGGTGATCGGTGATGCAAAGCCCTTTGATTCAGTGCATACGAAGCCGATTTGCAGAATCAAAGTTAAGAAAATTCCATGGCAGGCAGGCTATGAGGCAGCCCACAAGAAATACTGACAACGGGAGCAATTCTCAATGAATTGACGAACGATGTGGTGTCGGGAAGAGCTTACAACGGTGGTTTGGACAGACAGGGCAGCCATAGCAATTGGGTTCTTAGTATTTGGAACAGAAACAACTGCAAAAGCATGCAAGAAAGGTTGAAACTATCAACCGGGGTTTCAGAGTAGAAACAAGCGGATCTTGCACTGTAGCAAGTTTTTTTTGCTATTGTAAAAGGCTACAGTAGGGCGTTGGAGCAGCAAGATAATGACTGCAAGAATCCAGGCTCAGCCATGAAGCCATGGAAGAATGATTCTCAGTTCTAGGTAGCCAAATAGGTTGGCTAGGGTTTGAAGTGGTAAAACTGTGCATCCTACATTGTGGAAAGACTTTCTTGAAGCTGTAAATTCATAGAGAGGAGCGCCCTGCTAGTGTGGATCTAACTACAGGAGGCCGTGGACTGCCATAGATCAGACGAGGAGAACGTTCAGATCTCAGAAGGGTGGCCATTAGCAAGGGCAGAAGAAGACATGGCTGCAAAGAGAAAGATGGAAGAGGAGGAGTCTGCGGCAGCTCGCGCGCGCCCAACCAGCAAAGGGCTTTAGCAGCTAGAGGTGGTCCGTGGCCAGATGAGTCACATTTGGTGTGCAAAGAGGCTGGGAAATCGTCGGATCTAGGTCCATTCAAATCAATTGCCAGGATCAAGACTTCTTGAAATGACACAGATCGTTAGATTGGAGGCCACAGTTGGATGGAGAGTGAAATGGACCTAAAGGCAATTGAAGGGCATTTTGCCAAGCAACTTCATTAAAAATGTTCATACTGAAATGTAAGAAGGGGCTCGACTGGTGAAAGTCATTTTGAAGCCCACAGATTCTTCAAAATGACATTTTAGCTCATTTTTGAACTATTTTGCTAAAGAGAGTTTAGCAAAGGCTATTTTTGGCTAGAAAGGAGCTTTTGGGGTCAAACAAGGGCCATTTTGGAGCCTATAAAAGCCTGCACAAAGTTGACGGACAGAGTGATGACATCGTCAAGGGAGAAATGCATTTTGATGCATTCTTGACACCATTATATGGAGCGGGAGACGAGTGACCCAATGAGGTACAATTTTCGCTATTTGGTGACCTGTGTGTCAAATTAAGCCCAATTTTTGGCTGAAAGTCTATAGGGCAGGCTAGGAAAAGGGTGTGTGCCTATAGCCAAGGAGCTCTAAAGCGGTTCTCAAGCAATTTTGAAGAGCCTAAGCATAGTATATTGTGAGGGAGAGCGAAAAAGGGCGATTTTGCAAGGGAGAAAATGCGGAAAACTTGCAATGAGGCGTCGTGAAACTCTTAGTTGGTAGAAATTGAGAGAGGGAAACCAACCACAGGAGAGAGCTAGGCATGGTGCCGCATTATGCCGACGGACATGGTGAAATAGTTCATATCTACTGGTTCAACTTTTTGGAAGTTCGAACTAACTAAGCTCAAGGGACTCTTGGGGCCTCTCAAGGTGAAAATCGACAAGGGCATTGTCAGATTCGGTGGTTGTGGTTGCTTCACATGCTTTTGCAAGGGAGAAATGTCTCAGTTGAGGAGAAGTTTACACTAGCTTAATGGTGGCGGTCATAAGGTGAACGATGTCAATTGAAAGGTCAACTGGATGAGCCAAAGTGGAAATTTGGAAAGCGATCTAGTAACTTGACTACATTTCATGAAGTGGTGATGCGAAGAGGACATCTAACCAGGTACTCGTGAAAGTGAGCTAGCAAGTGGATTACTAGAGTTTGTAGAGTTAAGCTTGCGCGGTGGTGGAACTTTCGACAAGTTTGGAGGTGACAAGGTGTTAACACTTCACGGTGGAAGTGTGGTGGAGCTCATGCTTGGGATACTTTTGGGTAAATAAAAAGCATGAATGAGTAGTGCAAGTTGATATGTGATCCATATTTTTTGTGGATGCTTGTCAAAGCGTGTAACCTACAGGAGAAAGCTCATGAAATGTAGGGGATTCATCAGAGTCCTTGGTAGACTCGTATGCTTGGTGCATGAAGGATGAATGATAGCTTAGCAAGGCAAGGCAAAGTGGAATGGATGGTTGGATAGGACACTTGGACAGGGATGTATCTCTGGGAGGTACATGGTGCATTTGAGGACATCTCAGGACAGATGCGTGGAGCTTTGGATGCATGGTTGTTGTAGCAGTGGATCTACCTATGGCAAAGGTGTATGGTACAAGAGGATATCTTCTTCAGCAAGCAGTAATCATCAGTTGATATGTTTGTCATTCGTGTTGGTTGCATGAATGTGATTGCTTGCATGTGACTTTGTCATGAGAGTCTTTGTGACTAGACATAGATCAGAGTTGGAGTTTGATTGGTTATGCATTCGCTACTGAAAGAAAAACAAAGTACTCATTTGATGCTTAGTGACTTGTTGACATGTCTACTAGCTGATTTTCTGGCGAGGGTATAATCTTAGTGGCAGTAAAATTTCCTTAGGTTGAGCCATAGTCGCTCATTGTTATCAGCGTTATGAGTTTATCTTGTAAGTGTCTGATAGGATGTCATCCTAGTAAGATGGAGGATGATGATCTCATGGTGGCAGTGAGGTTTCCTCGGTGTGAGTCTTGGGTCTCACGTGGTCCGCTTGTGTTTCAAGTTGGATGGTGAACAAGTCAAGTTCAGAGTGTGGCAGATTCTTCTTGAGAGCATGGTGTTTGGTTGATACTTTGTGAAGTCAAGTTCTTTGACTGTGTATTTGAGTGTGAGTCGAGTACAGGTAGCAGGAAAATTGCATATGATCTATACGGACACTCCAGGCACATTTTTATTCTGATACTCTTATCACATTTGAGCTTAGATTTGATTTGGTTTATTTATAAAAGCTTCAATTGTGATACTGTAATAAGTGTACAATCAGGTTGATACTTAAACCACACTTGAGCTTAAGAGAGGGAGTTAGAAATAGTAAGCTCAATTGTGATTGTAGTTTACAATTATGTATTGTTTTAGTTTGGCGTCCCAATGCAAAGGGGACCTTTACTTGTATATGTATCAGTCTCTTTGTAATAAAGATGCTTTTGCTTTGTGAGCTCTTTGCTTGATGTGAGCTCCTCCATCACTCTATTACTTGTGGATGTTGTTCATGGTTTCGATGGTTGGCAATCAGTCAGTGATTGCATCTCTAATAGTCAGTGATTGCATCTCTAATCTGCACTCTCCACTAGATCAGAATTTTCGCATAGAATGTTGTATTCTTGGATGATATTCTCGTTTACAGTAAATCCTTGATGAAACACGTAGAACACTTAAAAATCGTCTTGATGAAACTTCGTCAGGAGTTACTCTACGCTAAAGAGTCCAAGTGTGAATTCTTTAAGCAAGAGTTACTTTATCTTGGTCATAAGATCACAGTAAATGGGATCAAGATTGATGAGAATAAAATCAAGATTATGATTGGGTGGCCAATTCTGGGAACTGTGAGACAAGTAAAGTCATTTTTAGGTTTTACACTTTTCTTCAAGAGATTTATTGAGGACTATGCTAAGTTAGCAGCACCACTTGATAATCTGACAAAAGGATTTGTTAATAAAAGGACAAAGAGGAATCAAGCTAGTTGGAACGAGGAATTGAATCAATGTTCTGAGAAACTTAAAACAATGATTGTTTCAGCTCCCGTGTTACAAATTGCAAATCCAGATTTACCTTACGTCGTGAGAACGAACGCAAGTGATGTTGTAGTTGGAGCGGTTCTATTACAAATGGATAGGCCACTAGCGTTTGAGAGCGAAAAATTCACTGCTCCTTAGTTGCGTTATACTACGCAGGAAAAAGAATTGTTTGTTGTAATCCATGCACTTAAAACCTAGAGACACTACTTGTATGGTAGTAAGTTTGTAGTGTATATGGATCACCAGCCTCTTAAGTATTTTTGTAACCAACATGATCTTCGGGGGAGAAAAGGTCTATGGGCTTAATTGATGCGAGAATTTGATCATGAAATCCGTTACATAAGAGGCAGCTCTAATCAAGTTGCAGATGCTCTTAGTCGGATAGGTGAACTGAACGAGTTGTCATTCACCCAGATTTCTACGGATCTATATCTTTCGTTGAGAGAAAAATATGAATCAGACTCCCATTTTGGTCATATTTGGAACATTGTTCAGATCGGAAAAAATGTGGACTGTGTTGAGTCAGAAACACAGGGGACTCAACTAACTAAGGAAGATAAGAATATTGTGAAACAGTTTACCATTCGAGATGGATTACTATTTTGGAATGGGAAAGTTTGCGTACCTGGTGATGATGAGCTCAAACGTAAAATTTTGTTTGAATGTCATGACATACCCTATGCAAGACATCCCGGTATACACAAGACTCTGAACTTGGTTAAAAGAGAATTTTATTGGCCAAAGCTCAAGCCATATGTCGCGTCATATGTTGTTAAATGCAAACCCTGTCAACTAGCAAAGGCTGAACGCCATAAGGGTGGTGGTTTGTTGCATCCGTTAGATATCCCTGATAAGAAATGAGAAAGCATATCTATGGATTTTATAGTTGGACTTCCAAAGACCCAACGACAAAATAATTCTATCTGGGTTGTAGTGAATCAGTTAATTAAGTTAGTTGCATTCATACCAGTCAAGTCAACTATAAAGGCTTCTGAATAAGCCCAGATCTTTGTTAAAAGATTATTTCAGTTGTATGGTCTAGCCAATGACATTGTTAGTGATAGAGATCCTAAGTTCACAGGTCACAGCAGTATTTCATAAACTTGAAACTTCTTTGAGTTTAAGTTCTTCTGATCATCCTGAATCAGATGGCCAGACAGAAAGGACTAATCAAACTATGGAAGATATTTTGAGGACGTATGTTTTTCACAAGCAATCTCATTGGGAAGATTATCTCCCACTGGTTGAGTTTGCATATAATAGTAATAAACATTCTGCTACAGGTTACAGTCCTTTTATGCTTATGTACGGTTTTCAACCTAGATCTCCAGTAAATGTTGAGACAAAGTCTGTTAAGATCCAAAAGGTTGTTGATTTTTTGCATTATATGCAAGAGATGTTGCAAGTGGCTAATGATAGTATCCGTAGTGCTCAAGATAGGGCTAAACACTATACCGATTTTAAGAGATCTCCAAGAGATTATAAAGTTGATGACTAGGTATATCTTAGGATTCCAAGAGATTCTAAGACGTTATGCAAAGGGAAGCATTATAAGCTGTCTACCCATTATTGTTGACGTTTCAGGATTGTACGTAGAATTGGTTCTTTGGCGTATGAACTCGATCTTCAAGAACCACACCCAGTGTTTCATGTAAGTCATTTGAAACTAAGTTTACATGAAGCTGATACAATTGGATCAGATGAGGATGTATCCCATTTGAAAGATTTGTCGCTTAATGTACCTTTGGAACCTAAGAAAGTGTCAGAACCAAAATAAACAATTGAGAAATCGTTCTATCTCTGCTTAATTCGGTGGAAGGGTCGTACTGAGGATGATGATTTGTGGGAGAGAGTTGATAGCATAAAGAGGAATTTCTCGAAGTTTAGCTTCTAAGGATAGAGGCATGTTATGTCCATGACCAGTAGATAGGATATAGTATACTCCTAGTCTTGGATACATGGTACTCCAATGAAACAAGCTGTTAGTTATGTCACGTCATACTGGATGTGACCCGAAAGTAACTAATATCCTTGTGAGGCCTAGACACACTAAATGGAGTTTAGACAAGGTATGAGACAGTGTATGCATGTGTAGAGTTATCAATAACAATTCTATAAATAGTTGGTCCATGCTTAGGACTCTATTCTAGGTGAATCTATGTATGGAAAATTTAGGGCTATGCATGGCTATGTGCCCAAGTTGCTTTTGGCTCTATATATTGGGTCCAAACTCGCCCTACTCCTCATCATGGTTTTGGATTCATTGCCAGGCTCACTCTATATTCATGCTTCTTGTTCTTTGGCTTGGGGGTGAGGCTTCTAGAGTTTGATTGGATGGTTCTACTTGGTTGGGTGGTTTCTCCATAATGTGGTATCATTGTGTTTGTGATTTGTAAGCGGGATCTAAGGAGCTTCCTTATAATATGCACTGATTACAATGTTGTCAAAAGTTTATTTTTATGAAAATCTTTAGAAGAAGGCCTAAACCATATTACTTTAAGGCAAGCTAATGTGAACAAAGTTGCTTCCGAACTTTATGACAGTTGGCTTAAACTAATGAAACTTTTACCTTCTTCTACGTTTTTGAATGAAATTACAAAAATGAAACATGCTGATTTTTTTAAAGATACTGCATTAAGCTATATTAGAAAGGGTAAATGGCTTCATGAAAATACTGCTTCTCTTACTAAAAAAATAGGATTGCCAATGATGAACTACAATGGCTTACCAACTTTCTTTACGTAAACGGTGTCGATAAAGCATAACACAACCCATGCTTTATGTGTAAATTCTTTGCACGAAAATTGGCCATACAAAGACTCAATAGTTTAGACTTTACTCATTTTCCCAATGAACAATCTAACTCTGTTAAGAATTCTCTTGCATATATAATGGATATAACTACTAAGCTCTTACCAGGATTTTTCTTAGAGAATGATTCTCTACCTTATCTCCTTTGCACCTATAAAGCCCACAAGGGTTCATTTAGATGGATTACCAATGCTCACAACTGCTATTTTACCAGACTTGCCAAATTTATCACAGGAGCTCTTGGTATGTTGTCACCGTTCCTCATGGAAGGTGCAGGCCTTAAGGCAAATACATACAAGAGTATTCTAAGAGCAGATACAATTCTGCATTGGCAATGTGAGTCATCTATGGACTTCTATCTAAATGTACCACCCTAGATTACCAACATATGGGTTGCAAACATTTCTAAATGTTATGAGAATATACCCTTAGATGGTCCCGAAGGACTAAAAACTGTCATGAAAAAGGCAATTAGATACACCTTCAAACATTCCAAACATGATCTACTTTATTATAAATGGAATCACATACGCGAAGTATTCAAATGGTCGTGGGATAAAAAGCAATCACATGAATGGCACGCTCGATATAAATTCACTTTACCAACAGAATGATCTCCTGATTGATAACTGTATCGTCAGACTAGAGAACAAAACTTGGAGACAAGTACGTGGTATACCTATGAGTTTTTCGTGTTCACCCACATGGTGTAACTGGTATTTATCCTTCTTTGAAGCACGATTTATAAAGAGACTTGCCAAATTAGGCCTTACCACTTTTATGAACAACTTTATACTTTCTTTCAGATACATTGATAACATCTGTTTCATCAATAATCCTTATATTGAGCTTTTTATGGACAAAACACAAATTAGAACTCCTAAAAATCCATTCTAGATCTACCCTTTAGACTTTCTATAAATAAAAAAAAAAAACGTCAGAAGGTAACATTACCAGTTTTTTAAACATATCCATTGCCTTTGATCAAAATTCCGGTCTAACACAACTCTCAAAGTTTGACAAAAGAAGATAATTACCTTTTTCTTTTTTACAATACATACATCTGGCTTCGAATAGACCGATCTATAATTCATATAGGGTTATTGTTTCACAGGTCATTGCCGCAATGTACCATTGTAACAAACAAAATACGTTTATAAAAGAGGTCAAAATTTTGGTTGACGCTTTTCAAAAAAATGGTTCTATGAGGGATAAACTATGTCTTGTCATCAATAACTTACTTATCTCAATTTCCTTTCCGGGTTTGTCTTACTCTTTACCACATGATGTCGATTGTCTTTTGGTGGGCAGTTAGCTATCCCTTACGGGGATCTAACTAACCCCCAAGGGATTCACTAAATGGTGGGTTCTCTCTCTCTCTCTCTCTCTCTCTCTCTCTCTCTCTCTCTCTCTCTCTCTCTCTCTCTCTCTCTCTCTCTCTCTCTCTCTCTCTCTCTCTCTCTCTCTCTCTCTCATGGATACTTCTTCATTTTTATTCACCTTGCTAACTATTATAGGATTTTCATTTTAGATTTTGCGGAGTTAGCACGACCAATTTACAAACTCACAATGGATCCACATTGGAACGAGAAAGCCCTAAAGGCTTTCCAAAAACTTAAAGATGCATTGGTTTCAACATCAATCCTACGTCCACCCAATTGGTCCATTGAGGTTCATGTGCATACGGACGCATCAAAGTATGCAATTGGAGCAGTCTTAACCCAGCCAGGAGAATGTTGAAAGTATTTCTAGTGTGTGCGGTGGCTAGATCTACTTACAGGTGTAGTATAGGGATGTAGAGATTCGTCCACTTTTTAAGTTTCTACCAAGGTTCAAACAGAAATGCGAAACTAAGAAGTAATGATGGAAGCACTAAGGCTTACCCAACTAGTGCTCAAAACGAAAATGAAACTATCTAAGGTGACAAAATACAAACCCTTGCTAAGGCTTACCCAACTAGCAAGGTGTTTCTCCTTATTGGATTGGTGGTCCCACTCCAATCGAAGCTTTTTTGTCTTGAATGGAGGTGGAAGATTGTTGATCGGCATTGCGGATTTGCTGGCGATACTAATGATGCAGTCGAATTTTTTCAGATGGGTGAGGATAAACTATCGAGGTCGAATCTTCACTTGGAGGGATAGCATGCTGCTGAGTTTTGCTGGGTGCAAGTGTAGGGGCTTGGCGTTGGGTTTGTGCCCGCGTCAAGACCCATGCGGGATGAGTTGCAACTGGCAAAGTTTCTACTTGCACTGAACAGATAGGAGCAGCAGGTTTTTTGGATCGGGATGGGCAGTCCTTCACGTGATGTTCAATACTGCAGTTTTCGCAAGCTAGAGAAAAGCGAAGTTTATTTAGGCAGCGAATACTAGGATGCTTACCTGCACAGATAAAACATCCTCATATTGTTGGGAGTTGATGCGCATCAAATACAGCATGGTTTGGATCGTACGTTTGGGCATTGGGGTCCACTGCTTGGGCGTTAGGATCATATGTATAATAAACAACTATCTTAGTGGGGTACTGCTATTGAGTATGATCTTCCACATAGTAGGTTGTTGGATCGATAGTATTGGGATCAAGATAATGTACAGCTTGTTGTGGAGCTGGTTGGTTCACGACAAACTGTTGACATGGTGGTTGGTACTGATTTGGTGTAGTTGGTCATGGTTGGTATACCCTTGGTCGTGGCATAGGCTATTGTGGACGGTAGGGGTGGTATGCTCGATAGATGGTGGCTTTGGGTGCAGCTGAAAAATGGTTTTGTAGTTGAGGATATTCATTAGCAGTATGATGTTGTGAGCAGATTGGACTTGGCATGGTAGTGTCTTTCATTGGTGGTGGTGGAATCACCATAGGGATTGGTTGAGGCTGTTGCTCCATGTGCCTTTGGCATGCCTTCAAGGAATTCTTTGCCTGTGCTAACTCATGCATGACCCCTCGTCGATAACTGTTGAACTTGACTTGGTATTTGTCGAAAGTGTCTCTATATACCTTCACCTGTTGTGTGAGAAGATCCACCTCGGCTTGGCTAAGTGGTCTGTTGGCAGGAGCCGGTTTGGCTAACCAGGCTATCATTTCTATTTGTAGGGTTGTCACTTCTGCTCTCAGGCATAGATTTTCTGTTTCCAATATTGAGAGTTGTGCCTGAAATAGAGTGAGACGCTGTGTGAGCTGTTGCTGGATCTCTTGGACCTTCAATTGAGCGTCTGTAGGGCCGAGATATACCCTTGGAGATCAGCTTCATGCTACTTGAGTTTCTGCACTTCTGATTTTTTGCCATAGGACTTCACTTGGATTGTTCTCAAAGTCTATGCTAAAACTAAATGGAGAGAGAGAGAGAGAGAGAGAGAGAGAGAGAGAGAGAGAGAGAGAGAGAGAGAGAGAGAGAGAGAGAGAGAGAGAGAGAGAGAGAGAGAGAGAGAGAGAGAGAGAGAGAGAGAGAGAGAGAGAGAGAGAGAGAGAGAGAGAGAGAGAGAGAGAGAGAGAGAGAAATTTCAACTAGTTTTGCTATTTTGGTCATATTTGTATATTTGGTAATTGAGGCCAATTCTCATATTAGACTTAGAGTTTGACTTTTCAAAGTTATATTAGTCTAAAGCCATTTGAATAAGCACTTTTAGAAAGTGTGGAAAAGTGTAGTACACGAGTTTGATAGATTCAATTTGAATGTTGGAGACATTTGAATCTAGACCACATTAATGCTAGGGTTTTTGTTATGGAGGGAAACTAAACTCATTAATGAGTCATGGATCTGCTATATGTAGTTGTACACTCATGGGTAGAGACACATTCTCTCTCTCTCTCTCTCTCTCTCTCTCTCTCTCTCTCTCTCTCTCTCTCTCTCTCTCTCTCTCTCTCTCTCTCTCTCTCTCTCTCTCTCTCTCTCTCTCTCTCTCTCTCTCTCTCTCTCTCTCTCTCTCTCTCTCTCTTATCTCACTTCATGCTTATACAAGAGTTCTTTGGTTCATCTATCCATTGGTGCACTATATTTTATATCTTGCAATCTTGTGTGTAGAATGCTCATTCTATGCTATTTTTGGATCCACACATGTGAAATATAGTAGCTTAATATTTTTGTACAAACAACAACTTCATCATATCATATGTTTGATGTTTGATTAGGTTCTTATTGAGTTTGCATCTTTTTCATAGAGTAGATGTTGGTTTTTCTACATTGGCAACATTGGTAGGATTGATCTATTTCTATTCAAAGATCAGGTTATAGATTTGGATCTTGAATGATCTAAAATTCTTTACTAAGATTCAATGAACACATGTTCAAAAAGCCAACTCTATTCTATAAAAACTATGAGCTTATTTTTGACAATCTGTCTGAAAGAAAGAATCAATGCGTGAATGCATCTATTGTGTCTACCTCTAATGATCTTGATATGATACCTACATAGTTATGGTATATTGTTGATTACAACTGTCATCTCTATATACAATTTAGAATTGTGCAGATGTATTTACAAGAAGAAGGCGTGGAGCCGTTGCGTCATCTGAGATAGATCATGGCGGCTGTTGTCATTGTCCAAGTAATTGCACAGTACAAGAAGTGGACATGAGAAGGCTTCGACTATTCGGAGTCTGAACATGTCCCTGTCGATAGTCAATAAAGTCGGGATAGTCGTTTGACGGTCGTCGACGATAGTCAGGTGAGTCGACAAGTCGGACTTCCCCGATAAGTCAGCCAAGCTGGCCTTCCTTGACAAGTCAGAATAAGTTCAACAAGTCAGTTGCCATTCTGGTGCCTATCTTCGATAATAGAGATTTTCTTCAGACTGTGCAACAATGCATGTAAAATTGCAACAATATGAATGGAACTAGATTAACATGGGATTTAGGAGAGTAGAGAAATAAATCCAACATCCGTCCTTAATCTAGGTCCGTTAATGTCTTGATTTTTAGACTAAGCAACTCTCAAAATTTGTTGTGTGCATTAATGCTCAAGGCCTTGGTAAATACATCTGTGATCATGTATCGTGTTTGATAGTATGTTATGCTTACCTCTCTGTCGTGAAGCTTACTCCTAGAGTGAAATCTAGGATTGGCCGATAAGGCAATGGCACTCTGATTATCACAGAACATGATTGTCAGAGTGTACTAACTCAAACTAATGTTTGACAGTAAATTTCTCAACCAAATTGCTTCTTCAATGGCTTCAAAAATAGCAATGTACTCTGCTTCTATGAAGGAAAGAGTTTTTTCTTCTGCTTACTCGAGCTTCTGTTGGTGTATAAGGCGTAAGAGTCGACTATTGAGGAACTAGCGGGTTCATTTCTCCTGGTGTCTTCCTGTAGCAACATCATAATGACTCGTGATAGAGTCAATTCTGGGTGTGTCGTGATGATCATCACCCAGTGCCCGAACTGCGAGAACTAACCATGCTTACACCTCAAGGGTAGCACCTTGTCACATCAAGTTGTTGGGATTCGATAGGTGGATCAGCCTTCAATTCCTGTTGCAACCAAAAAAAAAAATTGCAGCGACATGGAATCGTCGGTGTATGAAACTAAGTCTATGGATTTAGTAATCAGATTGACTTCGAAGTCTTCAAAGTTTGTCCTACTGATCACAGCTTCAAAGTCTCTGGATCGACTAAGTGGATTCCCTAGCCATGCACAGATTACCTTGATTACAGAGTTTTGGCTTTGCGGAAGCGTTGTATCAAAATTGTAGTGATTAGAGCAAGAAATCGAACTGTGTTATCAGTCATACAAAACGATAAAATCTACAGAACAATGAATCTGCAAGTATGAATCAATTTGAACATGCAATCACCTTACACAAGCCAAATTGCTGGAACAATGATGGATTAGTCATGTAGAGATACAATGTAATTGCAGAACAGATCAGGCGCGTTCTTCTTGATACAATGCTCTATGATAATAGAGAAGAAGAACGATACAATTGTGCTCTGAATGACATTACTAATCTGTTGATTCATCGATCTTAGATGAATATGTACACATGGCTAATTGATTAAAAGAATAAGTAACTTTACAAATTAGAATTAAGGCACTACGTGCTGTTGGCAGTCGCACTTGGACAATATCTGATTTAGTTAGAGAATCTGTCCGACCTAATAAATGTACTGGTGAGCTGCCAAATAGATGACATTGATGTTTGGAAAACTTCGATGTCGATGAAGTCGATGACATGGAAGTCGAGGACTTCATAGCTTCTCTTTGATCAGACATCAAAGTCGGAGACTTCGATGTTGATGTCATGGAAGTCGAAGACTTTGACGACGAGACAGGGCTCAAAATCATTTATCAGAAAATGTCGGTCATGTCAATGTAGACTGTCATCGACTTTTCTTGTATTTCTACAGATGTCGTGACTATGCCAATATTTACAACAGCTAGTAAATGAATCTAGATTAGCATGAAATAAGGATGGAGAGAATAGAAATCCAACACCCCCACTTAATCTGGATTCTTAAATGCCTTGATTCTCAAATTTAGGATAGCACAAAAATTGTTGTGTGCTTCCTGATTCAATCCTCACTTCGCATTTTACGTGAAGTGGCTTTCTCTCACTTTGCAAATTCTGGGAAGTGCCTAGATTGTTCCTCATTGAAAATAGACGACCTTCGAGATTTTTCTCTCTTTGCATTTTTTGCAAAAAGCCGACAATGTCTGTAAAAATGCAAAGATGCTATTAAAAAGACGAAGGTGTCTTTAAAACAGTTTAACTTCTTCAAAATAGTTGAAAGGAAGAAGCTGAAGGCAAGTGTTGCATTTTTCCGGAAAGTGCAAAAAAGCTGACATTGTCGCAAAAAGCCGACACTATGACATTTCGAGAAATTGCGAAAAAGTCGACACTGTTGAAAATAGTTGAACTATGCTGAAGTGTTGCATTTCAAAGAAATGCGAAAAAACTGACACTGTCACATTTCGAAAAAATGCGACAAATCTGACACTGTTAAAAACAGTGTGTATTTTTGTAGACCGTTCCGACACTTAGTGTATTTCTGTAGACTGTTGCGACACTTAGTGTATTTTTGCAGAGTTGTTCTAAATGCTAATTCGTGGAAGTTCTTGAAGATGGCCAAGTCTTCAGTGATCTTCGAACTGTTGAACTTAACATCTGAACTTGAAATATGATAGTATTGCTGGAGATCAGCCGGAAGCCCGTTGTAGATGTTCTTCAAATAATTTGGCTATCTAAGTTATGATTCTTGCAGGTATCAAATGAGCAGACATAGAACCAAAGTTGGTTTCACTTGACCCTAGATCAACGATCAATAAACGTGTAGGAAGAATCTTGAAATAGAAATTGGTCATTCACCAAGGAGACAAATGTGGACTTAATTTCCAACAACTTGGGTTAGCATGGCATGGATTTGCCCTAATACCAGCACACGTGTCCACACCATGTCTTTTGGCTAAGCAAAATGCAAATGGTTTAAACTACTCATACTATTTTTTTACTTAAAGCGAACTGATATGGACCAACTGCCCGTAAGCTGATCAGCATGGCACTCGCCCTAATACGGTGATATAATGGCTTGGCCTATCGCTAAAACACTTCTTGTTTGGGAAGACTGGACTATGATTTAAAATGCTATTTTAACCTATTAAGTAGTATAACTTCTTTTGGACATGAATAACAACTGACGCTCAGCTATGACACTTGTCTTCCTCACTAAACTAACTCGTGTGGCTGTGTTTTGTGGTATGGTGGCAGGTATCAGCTGGATGTCTTGAAAGTGGTTATGCTTTATGGTGGCTTTTTTAGCTATAATTTACCTTGTTGCATTATGAATAAAGGCTTCAAAAGATTTCAATCTTGCTTTGTCAAGAGGAACTAAGTGCAGTCTTGTATCTCTCTCTATGCATCCTGGTGGTGTAAATCCGACTATTCCTTGGTTGAGATAGTATTAAAATCTTTACCTTTTATCTAATTCATAAGCTAACAAAGGTATGTTTCTATGGGTTAGTCCAGAGGATGGTTTCAGAATGCTGCCTTTTTGGGCTATGGGGAGCCCCTTCTCCGCCTAACCATTTTGTTCAAAGATTGATTTGTTGTATGAAAAAGGCCGTTGAGTTGCACAATTTTGTCACTAACACTGATAGGGCCACGTGTTCTTCTGTTGGACCTAAGGATAAGATTCTTTGCCTGATTGATCTACTTGAGACTATTGACTGGAAAAAGATTTATCTTGAGTTTGTTAAGAAGAAAGACACTTTGAGCTTAGTGGAAAATCTTTACAGTCTTCTTAATGATTTCATTGAAAAATTTTGAAGAAGAGAAACAATTCTATAATATGCAGATTAGAAAAGTGTTCATATGCTTGGAAAATGAAAAATGGTATTATTCCTGCTATCCTTTCTCCTTTTGTTTCTAATGCTCCTCTTTCATCGCACCCTCTAGTTTTTACTGATGACCTCGATGAGGATAGTGCCTCTCAGCTCAGAATCTTCTCTCAAGACATTTGTGACATTGATGACCTTTCTTTTTATGATTTCTGCCAATCCAAAAGCTGTCAAGTCCCCTTTGTTCCTAGCAGAATTATTGAATACAAATCCACTCTCACCTCTTATAAACTCTGGAGTCTTCCTTCTGTCAATTTCCTTGCACCCATTCCTATTGATCTTTGGATCATGATGACTCATTTGACAGAAAAAGAAATACAAGTCTGCAAGTTGGCTACCCTTCACAAAAATCCTTTACTTGAGACCCTTGTTTCTTTTGATACCATTATGCATATGAACAAATTTGAACCCTCTCGCTATCCCTCTGAGCTGTCCCTTTGAGCAAACTTGGGCTAGAATTAGAGGTCATTGGCTTCAATAGAATGAACTTACACCAAGCCACAATCTGAATTAGAAAAGACCTTTTTTCAAATGTAGATGTGGTGAAAAATACAAAAACAGCTCTTCTATCATTTGGTTTGACCATGCTATCTGGTTCATAATGAATAATCTTGCCAAGTTTTTTCCTAGTGCTTCCTTCCCAAATCAGATGAATGCATTCTTTATGTGGCTTCATAAACCAGCTAGGGATGTAGTAAAATCACACCTGAATTTTCTCTTCATTTGTCAGTATATATTGATGCTTCCATTGAACTTGCTAAAGACTCCTCTGCCAAACTTCTTGCACCCTTGGGAGATGCCGAAAAATAGAGTGCCTTCTAAAACGACCTAGCTTCTCTACTTTCCAAGGCAAGTACTTTTAGAACTCAAATAAAAGAACTGGCTCCTTCAATCTTACAATCCGAACTCATCATTTCTAGTTCAGGAGTAGGAAAGAAAGCACTTTTCAGATTTCAAAAAAAAGGAAGGACTAAGCAATGGTACCAAGGATGTCTTACCAGTCAAAAAATTGAGCTTTTACGGATCTTGATCGATGTGCGAAGATGGGACAATTAGAAGAAAAATCAATACTACAGCGACCGACTGTCTCTAGTTTTCCACTAGCAGTGACACAAAGAGACTTTGTTTACATTTATGTTACCATAATAGAGTTTTTGAGGCTATCCATGTGAAGCACTTTTGCGCTCACATTTTATGTAGACTTTTTGGTATTGTAGACAAACTCTTTCTTGATATCACCTTTGGCTGGTCATACCTACTGATTGTAAAATGTGAATGGCATTCTCTTATGATGTTTTTTGCGAATATGATATAGAAAACCGACATTCTTGTCATTGTCTTACTTTTAAACGTTTCAAAAATTTTATCTTAGAAAAATTTGGCCATGTCATATGTGTTATGTCCATGACCAGTACATAGGATACAGTATACTCCTAGTCTTGGATACACGATACTCCAGTGAAACAAGTTGTTAGTTATGCCACGTCATACTTGATGGGGGCAATGGAGATAGAAGAACGCGAATGGAGAAGAGAGCAGGAATATTGCGAAACAGCTCTCCCATTCTAATTAACTACTAGATGCAAAAACAGTCTAATAGACAACTTATGCCAAATGTGATCACAGCTTTAAGTGTTCTAATTGCCCAACAAGATCTTAAAAATTAATTCATACTCTCAAAAATGAAAGTATAGTCACTGAAGAGATTAGAAATGATTTGTGTGTGGTATTACTGAAAAACAGATTCAATGTGACGTATGGTTTTGAAATAAATGGAAGAGCAGTATGATATCGCGAGTTCCTTAGGCGTCAAAGATAGCCTTTGTCTATCAGAAACTGAGACGTCCATGTTTTGATCAGAGTGAGTAAACAAGCGCGATCAAACAACGATAGAGTGCATTCAATCACAACAAGCATTCATCTATGTTATACACAGATAAAAAGCAAGCTGCTACTACATTACACTGAAGCATGAATAGCAATTACAACCAAAAAATGACAGCGTAATTGAGAGGCTCAAATAATAAGTCTTATGGACAGAGCGACTCAATGAGTGTGCCTGAATGATCCATTTATAAATTTCATCCATGTATTAATTACAGTAAATGTTTGTCACCTAATTAGTTAAGCCATTGTACTTGGAAGTATTTGGCTTCTATGACAACTATACATAGTATATACGGTCAACAAATCCGGAACGTTGGCGTTGACAAGGACATTGCAAATTCTCTCACTTTGCATTTTACGTGAAGTGGTTTTCTCTCACTTCACAAATTTCAAGAAGTGGCTAGGAACGTTCGTTCAAAATAGATGACCTTCGACATTTTTCTCTCTCTTTGGAATTTTGCAAAAAAATCGAAGGCACTCGTAAACAGTTTAAGGTGACCTTAAAAAGTTGAAGGTGCCTTCAAAAAGACGAAGATGTCTTTAACAGTTTAGCTCTCTCGCACTTTTCAGAAAAATGTGAAAAAGTTGAAGGTGCCCTTAAAAATAAGACGAAGGTGCCTTTAACAGTTTAACTCTTAAAAATAGAGGACCTTCGGGAATTTTCTCTCTCTTTGCATTTTCCAAAAAAATGCGAAAAAGTCGAAGGTGTTGAAAATAGTTAAACTTTTGAACTGTGAACAAGTTGACTTCTTCAAAATAATTGAATGGAAGAAGTCAACGGTAAGTGTCGTAGTTTTTGGAAAAGTGCAAAAAATGCGAACTGTGCGACACTTAGTGCATTTCTGCAGACTGTTGAAAAAGTAATGTACATCTGCAGACTTGTTCTAGATGCAAGTTTGCGGACTTCAAGTTATTAAACTCAACAACATCTAAACTTGAAATTATAATGAGATTGGTTACCCTTTGCTGGAGATCAGCCTGAAGCCCGTTGTAGACATTCTTCAAATGATTGGTTGTCTAGGTTTGTGATTCTTGCAAGTATCAGATGAGTAGACATAGAATCAAACTCGGTTTCAACTGATCCTAGATCAATGATCAGTAAACGTGCAGGAAGAATCATAAAATAGAAAAATAGTCATTCACCAAGGAGACAACTGTGGGCTTAATTTCCAATAGTCCCCCTTAAGGTCACGATTGGTGCCTTGGTATCTTCGTCAGGTTCAACATGTTGAAAAACTTCTGATGCTTGATCCTGGGAAGTGCTTTGATGAAGGTGTATGCGACCATTTCTGTTGTGGAGCAGTATTGAAGGATCACTTGCCCTGAGAAAACTTTCTCCCGAATGAAATGATACTGGATTTTTATGTACTTGGATTTGCCGTGAAATCGGTTGTAAGTTGTATACTCGGTAAACCATTCCTTGTGAGAGGTCATGTGTTGGGTAGCGCCGCTGTCCAGATACCAGCTATCATACTCTTCGTTGCTGCTATTGTAAGCCATTAATAAATGTGTATCTTGCTCCTTGAATTCCATCGCGTTGGAGGAATTTGGCTGCTACTGTTGTTGTTGCTTCTTTGCCTTGTTTTAGATACGAATACGACACTCCTTGATGTCGTGATTGGCTCCCTTGCAATATCTGCAGAAAAGATTCTTGCGCGATCCACCATGCTCACCTTGAGTGTGAGGCTTCTACTGTTGCTGTTGCACTTGATTCTTGCCCTTGGAATAGTCTTTCTTCTTGGTGTACATGGCCATGGATTTGTCTTTGATGGACAGGCCCCTGGTCTTTCTCTGTATTTCTTCTTGAAGAAGATGACCGATCACCTTTTAAAGAGTAAGGTCGGGTTGTGTGGAGATCATCACCACAAAGTGTTCATACAACTTTGGAAGAGAAGAAAGCAAGGTCATGACGACATCATCATCTTGAATAGAACATCCTACAACTGATAATTGATCCAATAAAGACTTGAAGCTGTTGATGTGAGAAGTGATGGCAGTAGAATCAAACATGCTAAGAGTAAAGAATTTTCTTCTAAAATGTAATCTAGTGGTTACATCATGAGTCTCATAGAGATTCGATAACTCGCAAAAAAGCCCTGTAGGTAATAACGCCGAAGCAAACTGGATTACCAACGAGTGCGTCCAATATGTAACCAAAATTTTGAACTAAAATTGTGGCATCTGCATCCGTCAAAAATATCGCTTGGTTCGTGTATTTACAAAACATTTTAAATGTTGTGTCGCGGATCATTGAAATATTGTACCCCTTCGTGGGTATGAAACAATTGCTCAAAAAGTGGGCTGCTTCATCACTGAGTCTTTATTGGTTAAAACCATCTTCTCATCCAAAGGTAACCCGAGGGCTATGCATAATAGGTCTTCAGTGATAGTGAAGAATTGGCCTTGCACATGAACTTTGAAGTCCACCTCAGAAATTGAGTGGATGGGGTTCACAATTTCCGTGCTGACTTCAGAAAGGATGATTGAAGGGTCCACTTTCCCACAAGGGTTCATCAAGCATGGAATGGAGAACAAAGTATGCCATCTCCAAAGAAGCATCTATGGCTTGAAGCAAGCCTCGAGATCTTGGAATTCAAGACTACATTGCTATCTCATTTCACTTTCTTTTGTTCAAAGTGAATATGATCCCACTCTTTACATTAAGTTTGATGATGTTGGTATTGTACTTTTACTCATTTATGTAAATGACATCATCATTAGTGGAAATAGTGTTGATGGTATTGAGAAAATCAAGATAGATCTATCCTTAGAGTTCAAGATAGATCTAGGGTGTCTTCACTTCATCTTAGGCATAGAGGTACTTAGAGGGTCTGATTTTATCTTTATAAGTCAAGTAAACTATGCTCAAAGTGAAGAAGTTTAAGATGGAAGTATGCAAAAGTGTTGACACGCCAATGGAGCAAGATGTAAAAGTGCCAAATGAAGATGATGAAAGATCCTTCATGGACATCACTTTGTTTAGGCAACTTATAGGCTCCTTAATGTGGATCACTATAACTAGACCAGATCTTAGCTTTAGTGTATGCAGGTTGAGCCAATCCATGCAAAAGCCATTGAATATCCATTGGAAAAAGACTAAGAGGATTCTAAGATACATCTCGGGTACATTGGATTTTGGGATTCTATATAGAGGAGATGTGATTAACCTTCATGCATTTAGTGATTCAGATTTTGCAGGGGGGGAAATCAACAAGTGCCTATTCAACTTTCATAGGAGAAGATGTGGTTTCATGGCTTTCAAAAAAGCAAGAAACTATATCTCTATCTTCAACCGAGGCCGAGTACAAAGCTTTGACAACCACTACAAATGAGGTACTTTGGATCAAGAGATTATTGGTGGAGCTAAAGATCATGGATTCAGAGGAGGCACCAATCATCTGCAATGACAATATATCAGCCCAACACCTTGCATCTAACCCAATCTTCCATGCAAGATCTAAGCACATTGAGATATGTCATCACTTTGTGAGAGAAATGGTGCAAGCCAAGGAGATTGCTTTGGAGCATGTTCCAAACAATAAATGTGTAGCTGATCTACTTACTAAACCACTTCAAAAGACACCTTTTATGAAGTTCAGATCATCACTTGGGGTGATTAGTAAAGCAATGATTGAACCAAGCTAGATAGTGAGGAGGAGTGTTAAAAATTCACAATTCTAGCTTGACTTCTCAGGTAGACCTAAGTGTTAGAACCTTTGGAATGAGTCCAAATTATGCTTAGATACAAGAGAGAGAAAATAGGAGCTATTTTTGGTAAGTTTTGCATTGTTGAGGGATCTCCAAGATTCCAATCCTAACTTGGTAGGGATGAAAGATCCACCAAAATTAGCATTAGAGATAGGTTTAGGGCTACTCATACCTACCCAAAACCATGATGGATCATGTATATATAGGTGATGATATCTCACCAAAATCAATCAAGCAATTTCATGATTTTTCTCTCATAATGGTGCAATTGCTCTCTATGTTCATAATTGTTTGAGTACTTGTGATTACTAATGATTATAGGATTGAATGTAGGTCTAGTGTACAGTACTCAGACTGTGGGAGGCCGTACTTTCACACATGTGAAGCCTTCTTCAAGGATTTGGGCCATTTAGTGAGGTTCAAGCATAGATTTTTGATGGATTTTGATGGTTCAACTTGTGCTAATCTTATGAGATCATGATCTATTGTTTTCCTCATCATTTCAAGTGTTTTAGGATCCTTATTTGCTGTAATTTTTACAGAAAGACATCCCTCAACCACAAGTACCTCTAGCACACCTAAGTTGAGCTGCTGACTACACGAACTGCTCTACAAAAAGCTCTCTTTTGAGCTTCCTCCCCTCTCTACTATCCCCGAAGAAATTGGATCACCAAGAAAAGAAGCGGTGAAAAAAAATAAGGTATCCAAAGAACAAGAGGCAACAGGTACCGCAATAGACCGGGGGCCCAGGACCAACAAGATCAGGGGGCTGACATAATTACTGAAGATCAAGGAGTAGGATCGATTGTACATGTATATCCGACATATCCATTTGGCTTCACTCCCCTGGATAGCTATGATAGGGGCCCACTACCTACAAAGAAAGCCAAGTAGTAGACATCAATAGATGCAGGCCCTACACTAGCAAGCGTGCCAACTCCATCGACACTTGATATGGAAACACCTCTTGAGAAAGTGGATGTGCTCGCGACCACAACGCCTTATCTCATGCACATGCCCTTCTGAAGGATTTGAATTGGATCCTCACTGACGGCCTCCATCACCATCAGATAGCGGTAGTAGAGAAAACAACAAAAGAGGCAGCTGAGCAAAAATGGCAGACGAAGTGTCAACACACCAACGACCTTCAATTGAAAATCCAAACAATGAAACAAGAATTTGGCCAAGCAAGAACTGAGATGGCCAAGATGCAGTTCGGCTTGAGATGGATGCGATGCAGGCTAGCATCCGGTCCTATGGTCCCAGATCTACAAAGATATAATCAGACCCTTCAAGCAAAAATAGAATTAGAGCAGAAGAAGACAGAACTCCACAAGCAAATGATTCTCACCAATTATGATGAAGTGATCCAGACATGGCAAAATAAATGTGCAGAGCACCAGCGTACCATCAACGATTATCTTGTGGTACCGGACTCTAATCAAGTTTCCATTAAAAAAATGGTTATTGCTAAGCTCCAAACATAGAAAAAGTTATTACAAGAGTTTGAGATAAAACAACAAAGCTACACTGACCCACTCACCAACCTCATCAACAAATTAGAGAAGCCAAATGATGAGTTGGAAAGCCAGTCGAACGTTGCGCTGGAGTCAACGACATGTAATAGGCCACTACTAGTCAAGGGCCATCGTCAATTGATCAAGGGGCCCCATCTGGACCAGCAAGCACACAAGCCTCAATCCAATCCCTGTGAAAAATTTAACTAGTTTAGTTGAGATATTTTGGCAATTTTGAGACCAACATGAAATTTCAACTTAGAGATAGATTTATTTTTGGATCATGCCAGGATTGGTCATGTACTGTGGTCATGTACTGACTCAAGAAACTGATGGCCAAGATCTGGCCTGGTTGACATCATTGCATACATCAGGGATCCAATAATAGATTGGTATGGACACCCCTTCATTTCGATCTTCTCCTCACTTGTCTGAGGGAACTGTTCCTTGGATAATCTGAGACCTAAATCCATGGGATTATATACAGGCTTGCAATTCATAAAATTGAACTTCATCAACAAGTTTTAAAAGTACCTTTGCTGGGTGATATAGAGAAGTCTTCGACTTCTGTCTCGATGGATCTGAATCCCGAGACAATAGTGAGCTTCTCCAAGATCTGTCATTTCGAATTCTTGGGACAACATTCTCTTTGTGTCCTTTGTCAAAGCAATATTGTTGTCGAACAACAATGTATCATCCATATAAAGTGTGATGATGACAAAAAAATGATTAACAGCTTTGTTATATATATTACAGTCAACAGAGCTAGGTTGAAAACCATGATCGATCAAGAACGTGTTGATTCGATGAAACCATGCTCTGGAAAATTGTTTCAAACCGTGCTAAGCTTTGTAGAGTTTGCATATATGGTCTTCACGACCATTAAGGATGTAGCCTTCTGGCTGGATCATGTAGATACCCTCCTCAATAACTCCATTGAGGAATGCAGTTTGTACATCCATCTGATGTACCTCAAGATTTGCTACAGTAACGTAAGAAAGTAGGAGTCGAATAGAAGTGTTCTTGACAGCTGGACTGAAGGTTTTGAAGTAGTCAATGTTGGGAATTTGTGAAATCCCCTTGCCACAAGTTGAGCTTTCGTTCTGTCAATGCTCCCGTCTACTTTGTATTTGATCTTAAAGATCCATTTGCAGTCGATAACCTTTCTATTTGCTGGCAGGTTGGTGACAGTCTAGGTGTTCTTCCTCAGCAATGAGTTGTACTCTTTGTCCATTGCTTCTTTCCAGAGATCTGAGTCAGCCTATGACAATGCTTCCTCAACTGTGGTTGGCTCCTGAATAGAATAGTGAGCAAATTCATCAGTATATTGGATAGGCTGAGATCGAATTCTTGATGATCTCCTGGTTGAAGCTTGTGGCTGTGAAGTTTGACTTTTTGTCGATTGTGTCGACTATGTCGGGCATGTCGAACTGTAGTGGGTTTCTTTTCTTACCTATCCTCAACCCCAAGATCTAATCAATCTAGCATCGAGGAGATGAAGTTAATTGTCACACGTAGATTCGTTCCCATGAGAGCGATAGCATAGTATAGATTGCAGCATGAATGAAAGATTCACATCTAACTCTAACATCCATTAACCCTAAGCATTAACACTACATCCATTAACACTAGATCCACAATGAAGATAGATTACTCTTTCTCTCTCCCCCTTTCTCTCTCACAAAAAGTATAAAAACATGCAACAATAACAATCAGATCCAACAATTAGCAAACACAATAAAAGCATGAGAGATGGAAGAAAAGTGATAGAGAGCAAGGACATTCATAAATCCATTTTACAAGAGAACCAATCTGCTTTATTGAAATGAAGATATGTACATGTTTAGGAAACTCGAGTTGGTCTCTTTTTATAATAGAGAGGAGGACCCTGGCCTCTGAGTCTTATTGGTCCATTTTTGCCTCCCTAATTATTCAAATAACTATGTCCTTGATTAAAAAAGAGTGAAAACCATCCAAATTGGACCAAATTTATTCACTAACTTGACATTTAGACCCTGTGACATTAAAAGTCTCGCAAAAAGGCCTAAAGTCCTTTTATGGACTTTCTAATTAATCAAATAACTATGTGATCATCGGGTTGGACTTACACACGCAAGGTGCCAAATCCCTCTCATTTATTAACTAGGGTTAGGGTTGCCTTGGGGTCCGCAAACCCTCCAACAATATCCCCCACCAAAACTAGTGGCAGTCCCATGACACCTGCGAGATGCAGTTACTGTGGGCTTTTATTTGTTTCATGTTGAATCTTTATTAAATGATATTGCACCTTCTCCATGAAATCGAGTTGGACAATGTTGAAATCTAAATTGTGGAGCAAAAAACAACGGTGGACCCCAACAATCCACTTTGAAGTTGTCCAAGATGTGAATCGAGATTCCCAAAAGCCTCCCATCATTGCGTGGAAATACAATCCAACCATTGGCAGCTGATCCTTAATGCTCTCTGAGGCCATTGGCGTATTTGGATCAAATGCCAAAGGAGGAAGACAATCATCCCATCTCGTTGCCACGGATGTCAACAGAGTCAAGTCTTTTGCAAAAAGCGCTCACTGTTAGATCGGGAGAGTGTATATACTCTCGCTGGTACGCTTGTAGTGCGCGGTGGAAATCCATTGAAATTTTCCAACTGTAAGATTGGTGGATAATTGGCCAGTTTGGCGTATGGATAGTATTTTTGTCCATGGCCAATCCCAAATCCTTCCATTTATTCCTACGCGACGTTGGTACATGATATAAATCTACGTGCAATTGATGAGGGCTAGCCACATAACTCCTGATGGATTTTGGAGTTTTTTCAAAAACTGTAACTCTCCAAGCTGGCTGCTCTCCCATGGGGATGTTGCGCTAAAAAGCTCTGGATCTAGTCCTCGACGCTGATTAGTCTTCTAAACAATGGTGTGGTCCTTGATGAAGATGGACCTGGCTGTACTACCTGTGAAACTGGCTGTTCTTTTTCAACTTCAAGGGCTCCACCCTGGTCCATGTCCAAATCCAACCCTGTATCCATAGGTGCATCAGCTTGGCGTGGAGGGGAGAATTGTAGCATGACTGAAATTGAAATTTGAGGCCCAGCTTCCAACACCAGTGCGGCAACCTTTCATATGAGTTGATGGTTGTTTTAGCCTTTGCCAACTCAGTTGAAGCTGTACCTTTGAATATGTCAAAGCGGCCTTGAAATTTTTGAAGCGTCACTTTATAGGTTTCAACCTTTTTAAATAAATACACGATTTCCGTCGGAGTTACCAGATGATCAAGTATTTGCGTCTATAGATACACATTACGCTCAAGGGTGGTCGCATCCAATTCACCTTGGAGACGTGTGCGATCTTGTTCAGCCATCTGTAAATGACCCTGGAGCAGCTGCACTTGTTGCTTTGCATCATGCACGGCCCTGTCCACTTGATCTTGGGTGGCTGTGAGGGCATTCTGCAGGAAATTGACATAATCCTCAAGGGGATCAGCCAATTGTTGTGTCGTCTTTTTCTCAGCTTCAGACTTAGCTTCATGCTGCTTGGTGATCTTCAATTCTTTGTTCAACTGAATAACTTTCTGGCTGATGAGAGTATTCTCAGATCCCATATCTGAGATGCGCTGCTCCATTTCTTTTTTCTTATCCAGCATAGACTGGATCACTTGCGCAAGGTTTGAGACTAAACCGAGAGCATCACCAAAATCTATTGTTGTGAGGGTGGTAACAGTAGAAGGACCTGGTGGTACTGTCCCTGGTTGGTGTGCAGCAGGTGCCCGTAATTCTTCTTCTTCAAAGAGTTCTTCTTCATAGCCTTCAGGCACTGTGGTGTCAAACTGCTTTGGTAATTTGACAGCTTGTCCGACCCGAATTGTGGTTGGTGCGGCTTCAACTTGATGTTGCTGGTTAATCTGAAAAGAGTCCTCAAAACCAGTAGGAGTATCATGGAACTATTGAAATCCTCTTCCAGGGGATTGGAGTTCAAAGGGCACAGGGCTCTGGGGCATTACAAAAACTTCTGAGGCCCCAAGGGGGTCGGAATCATCGAACATGTCCATGAAATACTAGGTGTTTGGGGAAACAGCTTCTGTGTCTGGAGGTGAGGCAACCTGGGCAGCTATGATGGGAATGGTAGCCTCAATGGCCACAGACTGTCCGTGAGAGGAAGCCGAGACGAGGGAAGCATCAGAGGCGGAGGAAATAGGTATTTCAGTTCGAATAGCAACAGGGGGTGGAAGCGCAGCTAAAGATGTTTGCCTAGTACAACGTTGTGACACGGAAGACAAGTAAGGAATGACGATCTCGCTGCGTGGATGACGTCGACTATGTGAGCTGGATGTCTGATGAGATGACTCGGTCGGTGCTTTTTCATAGATAGAAAGCACAGAATTCATACGAAACCCATGGATTTTATTTTCAAGGTGGGAGGATGCTAGGAGTGACAACAAAGGGCCAACAACAAATTGCTGCTTGGTATTGCTCTTGATGGCTCATTTGAGCTCTCCAAAAATGGTCTTGAACCAGTTATATGGTTCTAGAGGAGCCTTGGCTATCTTGACATGAGACTCAACTATTCTATGCAAAATCTAGGAAGTAATACGGTCGTGATAAAATCCATGTTGATTCTCCCTGAGAAGGCTCTCTCATGAATACCCATTGCAGTAAGCAGAGGCTCCGCAAGGGTCATCCACTGAGTGACCATGCTTGTGCTAGGAAGGATCATGATATTCGTTGCAGATGGGACATCACGATGGATAGTATAACGCGACGACTGAGATGTATATGTGGAAGACATGATGGAAAATGAAAGTAATAGGCACAAGTGTATATCAAAAAACAGTACAGAAAGTTTTGAAGGCTTTGGTTGCTAGAAAAATTGGCAAGAGCTTTGCTAGCACAAGTGAGGAATGAATCGAACTCAGCCAACTTTTAGGTGAATTTGGAGGGTCCATTACACAGAATACTAGTTTGGCTGATCAGTTCTGAACAAAAATTTGCAGGCTTGTTCAGTATTGTGAAAATAGGCTATAAAAATCTCGGCGAAGGTTTTTGAGGTTCTGAAGCCATCCGACGAATGTTTTCCAAGTTTGGCAAAGGATGAACCTTTGCCCAAAAGGATCCTTCATCCAAGTACTATCATAAATGCAACTTTCAGGATCTGAACCTATAGCCAACCTAATTTTGACATTTTAAGATCATCTAGCATGTCAGCGAAGGTTTCTGAGGAGAGTAAGGTGCTCGACGAAGGTTTTCAAAATGGCATATTGCTGATCATTCGCTAACTCAAAAACAGGAAGTCAATATAGATATATTTGAAGTGGATGTACAATCTGAAAGTTCAGCGAAGATTTCCAATACTATATAGGCAACATATGACCGAAACAGTGATTTTATAAGTCATTTTCCATCAAAAATTATCTTTTGGAAAATACTTTCCTTCCTCTTTTTCCATTCGGATGACTTTTTTTACTTTTGCTCATCAGTCTTTCCTCATTTTTTATTTTATTTTTACTGTCTTTTCCAAACAAAATTAACAATTAAGTAGTGAAAACAAAAAATTGAAAAACAAATAAAAATAAAAATCATGTGAATCATGCTTATTGAACTGGCGGAGCAGGCTGCCAAAACTTGCGTAATCGGTTGCCATTCTCAAGAGTATCAAGTCGTTTTCCGTCCAAGTGCTCAAGAATCACTACTCCATAGATTTTCTTCACCTTATACGGGCCTTCAATTTTCTCTTGGTCAGCTTGGTTTTGTACATCAGTGCGAGATCTCCTGCTTTCAGATCCTTTTTGTGTAATCAACGTGCCATGCCTTACGGCGGGCTTTCTCTGCTGCTAATGCATGAACTGCCATCAATTTTGTTTCACACAATTTGTGCAATGCTTCATGACGTAGTTGTAAAGACTTACCATCATTTAACCGCTCTGTTGCTACTATTCATAAAGATGGTATTAAAAATTCAATCGGCATGACAACATCTTGACCATAAACTAGTTGAAAGGGTGTTTGATTTATACTATTTTTGTAAGCGGTTCTGAATGCCCATAATGCTGCATGCAGTTTGTGTTTCCAATCAGATCGATTCGCTTCAATTGTTTTGGTCATAATAGTGCAGAAAATCTTATTGAAAGATTCAACTTGGCCATTCCCTCTGGGATAATAAGGAGTACTAAATCTGTATAACAAAAAAATCTTCCAGTAAACACTTTATCGTTTGACTAACAAAGTGTGTTGTGCAGGATTTGAAGAATCTAATGAAGTACTCCATGTCGGAACAGCTTGGGAAAGTGAACAAAAAAATATCACTCTACTGATACAACATAGACAATTTCCTAATGAAGCAGCTGTGATAGATAGCGGTTTGGGGGTTAACCTGATTTCTACAAAGCTATGTGCAAAATGGGGCCTTACAAAGATAAAACCTGCGACTTTTGCCATTAAGCTAGTTGATCAAACAATAGTTCGTTCGTGAGGAATGGTTGAAGATATACATGTCAGAATTGCCAAAGTACAATTCGTAATTACTTTCGTAGTAATAGACTTACCAGAAACACCAAATGTCTATCGAGTCTTATTGGGACGCCCATGGTTATGAGTTGCGCAAGTAGTTCCGAAACCGGGGTACCGGAAAAATCACTTTTAAAAATCGTGAACGTGTAGTCAAGGTTGATCCTGCAACTTGGACTATCAAACCAGTGCTTCAAAAAGAGGATGATGATTCATCAACAACGGATCATACTTGTGACCGACGAGAAAAAAATTTGGGAGTTCATTACGATTCTCAAACCGATACTGTCAACTGGAATGAAGCTCTTGCAACGATTGACTGTACAACAGAATATATGTGTCAACAAGATAATCAGTTTGATTTGAACGAGTTATTATTGGATCGAACCTTGGATACACCGATCACTTTTCCATTGAATGTGCTGAATGTAGCTTGGATATCAACGGAACCTATACCAGATCGAATTGAAGATGAACTCATTCCTATGAGTCATGCCTTGACTTATGATGACAATGCAGAACTTACTGATGAGCTGATTCTAAATCATATGGATCCGACCAAATTTAGAGGGTGTAATATCCCTGATGAACCAACAATAAAACCGCCAAAAGCAATTATATTGAAGGAAGACAGGATCACAGGGTCAATGACGAAGAAACAAGCCAAGTAACATTATAATACGGTCATGAAATGGAAAAATCCTCCTCAAAAGATTGATTCAAAAAATGTGCCACTCTTACTGGATAAAGGCAAAGGAAAAGTCAAGGATGATTCTACAAGTCAGAGTTCTAGCAAGACATCATCATCTAGGAAGTCTTCACCTTCGAAAAAGAGTTTATCTTCTCAGAAGTCATCACCTCCACGATCAATTCTTACTAAAAAGACTAAGCGAAGATCCAAGACAAGTCCTTTTGACAAAGAACAAGCATATGTAATCCAACATGATATGCTCGAACATTTTAAACATTATACACTGGATGATGTGGTTATCATGTTACCCAAAGCACATTGTGAACCCGAAGAACAGGTGCCAGAATTGAAAGATGTTTACGATGGCCCAGCTAGGACACAGACCATGAATCTTGCTAAACCAGGAGAACCAGAAAAGATTGTACAAGTTGGATCACAACTTAATCCTGAATAGTTTCAAGCGCTCTGAACATTACTTATTAAGTATCAAGATTGCTTTGCATGGACTTATCAAGATCTGAAGGGTATTCCGTCGCCAGTTATCGAACACACCATACCTTTAGTACCTGATGCGGTTCCAAAGGTTACAAAGTTCTATCGCTGTAATCCTAATGTTGCGGATCTGATAAAGAAAGAGCTTCAAAGACTGCTTGACGCCGATTTCATTTATGAGACAATTAGGACAACACAATATAGCGTAATCTATGAAAAACTTAGCATACACAATCAATTGATAGAGAGCAACGTTATGTGATGAATCTCTGAGAAACGTTGTACTTATGCTATCTCCTTGCTAATACAGTGTTTTGCAGAGATGCATCACATATCTTGCTGTCTATTAAATGATTTTGTTTGCTAAATTCTTCGTAGATTGCCCTATATTGTGTTGTCACAATTGTCTTGAGAACTATACTTCATCAATCATCTATTGCTATGCTGGTCTTATTCCTATCACTGCCTAGATTCTGGATTACAGAAAGATCGGATTCTGGAGGTCAGATCAGACACATCCAAATGATTGTAAGTACTGACAAAAATCTTTAATCACACAAGGGGAAATCCAAAAACATGGACTGCAAAGGAAAAAATATAGCACGACATGACCATTCAGTAAAACTTCAAAATACTTTTCATCCTGTATTTGCTGTCAGAGTTCTTGTTTAGCAGCGAACAGAATTTGCCAAGAGACATAGAGAACACGCAAAACCTGACAAGACTCTCTTCAAGATATTGCAGTGCCTAATGGCATTGAACTATTTCAACCAGCTCACGAAGAGAAAATAACACTCATAAAAGGGGAAAATCCAAGCCGTGGCTGGAACATTGAAACTGCTCATGTACATCTCATGTTATAGTAGAACATGTAAGTGAGCTGATCATTTTCATTTGTAGAGGACACAAACATGCTATGAGATCCCTCTAGCTCTTGCAAGTATATGTAGGCAATAAGGAGACTGGCACGACAATATTTTCCAGGAATTCTATCGATACCATCTTCGGCCTTTAGCTACTACCAAGCTTGAAAAGGTACAGTGATTGAGCCATTTTATTTCTTCCAAAGTGGAAGGTTTGATAGCGCCAAACAGAAACTTCCAGCTTTATTTTACAATTTTATAGTCTATATCAGAAGGAATATTCAATTATGTTCTATTTACAAGCTTTCCTGCACTAAGCTTTTGTGCCAAAGAGGAACTATCTGTGTGATTTTCCTTACAAATGAAGCAAACACCTGTCTCAAACATAAAAAAGAACGGGCTTGCACTGCTCTTGTTTGGCGGGCATATACATCAAAGACGACAAATTCTTCGTGATTTAGAATCGTCTAACCGCTTTCAGACTAATCACTTCACGTTCCTTCGAATGTAGCGTGTGGTATGCGATCGAATCCAGAGCTCGTACATCGCCAAATCAAACGAGTTATAAGGATTTGAGAGGGGTTTCCATTTCATATGCTTGGCTGCTTCCAAAACAAAAGCTTGCATACTCTTGAGCTGCGTTTCAGAAATAGCAGACAAAATCCGCTTTAGTTTCCGAATGTCCTTGGAATTCAAAATAACGGAAAACTTGAGCCAATTTAGAATATCCTGAAAAGGCAAGTCAGAAAAGCTGTTCGCGGATAACACAACAGGTATGCATCCGCAGCGAAGCGAATCGAGCACAAGCATTCTGTCACTGGGTCCCAAACTCAAACAAAATTGGCTGGTAGAATACATCCTTTGATGATATGATGGTTCTGAAATAAGTGAGCTAACAAAGAAACCAGAAGCACTTTTCCAAGATTCAGAAAAGGATGCCAGGGTGCTATTTTCCTCAACAGGACCAGCGTAATATAAAGTATGCTTACGGTCAGTTTTTTTTTGTCTGCTCGATGTACATAGTGAGTTTTCATTTGTCTCACCTTCAAATAGAGGTAGCGTGATATCCTTGTGAGGGTAAAAGTCCTGTGTGCCACCAGCAGCGAGAGGGCTGCAAGCAATCTGGATAGCATTTTTTTTCAGCTCTAAAACATTCCTTGAAGCATCTGCTTTGAAATTGTAACAAGATAGAAAGACATGGTCGGTGCCCAGAGTCCTGTTCCAGTAAGGGTAAACCTCTCTTAGCTGCTGGACATATCCCCTCATAAACTGAGCGATTCTCTTAGAGTCATGTGAGAAATCAGCCCAGAGCGCACCGAACGATACTGGAATGAAGAATAAGCCCGCTTCCTCCGGATCAGCTGTGACGAACTTACTGGCAGCAAGCGTCTCAAAGAAAAGCTCATCTGTTCCTCGAATATCTCGAATTTTCGCATGTATATCTCTACTTTGATATCTAAAATCATACTCAGTGTCCTTTGAGAGAGGATAGATATAGACTTTCAGATTTGTCAGCATATCCTGGTAAGTCATTAGAAATGAATAGGTGGAGTGAAAAATATTTGTTTCAATATCAAATCCATTTTCCTGAGTTTTATCTCTGTCTCCGTTAGCGTGAGCTGCAGATTGTTGTAGATGGCGCCGGGGAGCTGACTGAGTGACTGATTGTAGGGCAATCGTCGCAGCGGAGGATTCAGACTGCACATGGATCTGGACCTCATCTAATTTACTCTCAGAAGTTTTGTCCCCAACAGCTTCTTTCCATGAGGAGATGACCCCGTTATCTGTACGCGCTTCTGCTGAGCTCACTTTTCCGTCATGGCTTTCTGCCGATTGCAGCACAAGATCCGAGTCGTCGACAACATTTCTGACCAGATGTTGCTCCTTACCTGTCAAAGGCGAAGCCACACCTGCTACAATGTAGCAGAGAAGAAAAACCGAAACAAGCAAGTTATTCAGGAAGATGAATCTGGTAGAGGCTCCTACATTTGTCATCGCTGCAGCTCGATCTTAAACCTAAGAAGCCTCTTGATCATCTACAGGCAAAAGAGCGTGTGGTAATCAACATATTCTACGACACACCCTCATAATAAGATTCCAATACACTTTTCTTGCAAAAACTTCTGGTAATAATACTTGCGCAGTAGCACCAGCTTTTATTCCTGCATAAATTGATGCAAACAGATCTTCAGCTGCTCCAGACTTTCTCAGTTTAGGTTAACACAATTGCCATTTGTTTCCAGATCTCTGCTCCATACATCAACCCAACAGCTGCCCTCGCATACAGGATCAAAATCCAAATCACTCTCTAATCAAGGCAATCATACAGACATCTGCCTGCCCTGCCTCTGGAATAGCTAGTTACTTAGCTCTGGAGAGCAACAAAAAACATAAAAAGCTCATTTCATCCCCGAAACTGTATGCAATTTAGCCGAAAAAGAAGGGTATGCATCCCCTAATACGGCTGCATAGATCGAGATAAAACTCTTGCAGATCAGAAGCCTTTATCTGTGAGAGAGGATCATGCATACAAATACACAGCACAGAGCTCCGCAGCAGGCCAGCAGCCCTCAGTTTGAGAGCTATGGCGCCATCGCCCACGGAGCTCTGGTATCTTAAGGACACGACAATATTCAAAGCACACCATCAGTGAGTTATGTCATACACGTTAAGATGTTGCCACGTTTTCACGATGACCAAGAGAAAATGGTTCAACATACCACGTGGCAAAACTCCAAGTGATGGAGCATCAAATATATCGTGCCGACAGGAAACGCAGAAGGAGGCAAATTGCATTACTTTAATAATTGCCACGACGTGCGTTTTATTTGGCCTTGCCCTGAAAAAAGACAAGGTAATGCCTATGTTACACTATGCACGTGACATAGGCTCCTCTTATTTTTAGCACCTTGCGCATGCGTCAGTGTGGCCCTTTCGCCCCGTTGCCCTCCTGACCATAAGTTTTTTTTTTTGAAAATTGGTTGCCCGGATGCCACGTGTCCAGGCAGCCAATCTTTGTCCCATAAGCATTCATGTGAGACTATGGGGAGGGGATATATAAACAAACTCCCCATAGTCTCACATGTGTGTGTGTGAGAGGCACGTTGCTTGGCGCCACCTGGGGCTGCCCGGCGCCACCGCCCGCTGCCCCGGCTCTCAGTAGGGCGCTAGCGCCACCTGGCCCGTTGCCCGAGCGCCCCTACCTGCTGCTGTTGGCCTATCTGGTGCTTGGCGCTGTCCTAGTGCCCGCCCGCTTGGGACCCGCCCTGGCGCCGCCCGTCAAAATCAGGCGCCCGTTGATTTTTTACGGGCATCGCGCGGCTGACACGCGTCAGCTGCGGGGGTGCACCGAGGCCAAACCACTCCCACGCGCGGGCCATGCTCTAAAGCCCCACCGAGGGGAGGGGGGGCGGGCTCGCATCTTGCGAGCACGGTTCCCCTTTGGCATCGGTGCCCTCCTGACCACATCTTTTTTTCTTTCTTTAAAAAAAAAAAATTGACTGCCCGGACGCCACGTGTCCAGGCAGCCAGTTTTAATCCCATAAGCAATTTTGCAAGGGAACTGGGAGGGGATATATAGAGAAACCCTCCCAGTCCCTTGCATATGTGTGTGTGTGTGAGCCTGGTGCCCGACGATGCTTTGCATGTGGAGAAAATCATAGAGTTACAGAATGGCCAAATAAAGGAAAATTTGTCGTGACTGTGGATATGGGCATTGCTATAAAGACTGTCTAGCAAGACCAAAGCCACCACCAGCTACAACACCTGTAAATTTCATAACAAACAAGCAAGGACCGATAGCTCATAATAAATCACCCCCGCTGCCCGAGACTCCCTGCCCGTCGCGTTGCCTGCCCAGCCCACCCCGGGCGCCCTGCCCGGCGCCACCCCACTGCCTGGGACCGTAGCCCGGTGCCACCCTGTTGCCCGGATCCGCAACCCGACGCCGCCCGCCAAAAATCGTTTGCGCCCTGATTTTGGCGGGCACCCGAGCACGGGCCACGCGTCACGCGCTGGGGGGCACCGGGGCCAAACGCCTCCCACGCGTGGCCCGTGCTCTAAAGCCCCAGTGGGGGGGGGGGTTGCATGTTCAAAGCACTTGCCCATTTTGGCCCTAGCTTCACCACAGCCACACGAGAGTTTACATTGCACACACCTAGCTGTACCCCCACCGCCCCCTATGCTGGAGAGCCAGCCACCACCGGCATCTGCCCCAGCCTTGCTTGCTCCAATGGACAGGTGCTTGGGAAATTTTTTTTCGCAGCTTCATTTTTCTCGAGCAGCAGCAACCCAACCTGTCTCGGCTGACCCTATATAACCTAAAAAATAAAAAATAAAAAATAAAACTATATAACCTAAGCTTTATGAGGGTCTACATACTTTAGTATACACAAAACTTTGCATTTAAAATGACAAACTTAAAATTTATGGAGTTGAAAATAATTTATGAGGGCAGTTTCTCCCTAAGGGGAGAACATCTATGCTCTAAAATATTACCTTGCATAGAGACTCAAATATTGTTTTTGCCATTTTTGTAATTCCTACTTTGCCTGGGCCATGCCCTGCTCGAACAAGGTGCCCGACCATTATGGCCATGACTTCTTGCTCGGAATACTAAAGTGTAATGATTTAAATTTAGCATTTTACAATACATAGTTAAATTTGGGTTTGAGCTTTGCAATTTAGATTTGTTCATGGTAAGGACTTTTTCCCATGCAAACCATTTTCTAATCTTGAAGTGGGATGGGGGATGGGTTTTAGCTTTGTCCATCAATCCAATCTCACAATCCATCTTTTCCATTTTCTATTATCACGAATTAAAATTGTTGTTATAACCAATTCTCCTTTTGACATAATGGAGTAGGGTATGTCATGTGCAAAACACCTCTCTAGCCTGATTTGAAGTTTCTTCGGCCATCTCGATATATCTATCCTCGAAATTAATAAATTTAGTTAATATCTGATTAACTCATAGTGAAGTACTGTTGACCAAAAAACTGACTGAAATTGACTCCAGTATGGTCAAATCACTATTTTTAGTCAATTTCATACATATTACAAGAAACTGAAAAAAACTAAAAATTTCAAGTTTTCGCACTTTTAATTTTTTTTTTAAAAAATTACATTTTCTAAAAATTCATAAAAAATTACAATAAGTTATTAAGCAATCGAAATCAAAAATTCGATTCACTGTTCAATTCTTAATTTTACTTCATTAATGTCCATCAGGCATGCAAGACATGCGACATTAAACTAATTGTTTACTTTACGAAATTTTACGTAAAAATTCAATGTTACGGAAATTGTTAGTTATAAAATCCAATTTTGTATCTACCTGTCAAAGTACATGCGTATGACCACTCAAAACAAATCTAACCAACCCATGCATGTCAGAATCACTCAGAGAAACCACATGCAGACATTCCATGCAAGCACAGTATTTCAAAATAGGAAATTGTCATGCATGCAATCAGGATAATTGGAAATTTTGCTAATTTTGCTCACAAAATTGCAAAACTTCAAATGCTCATATCTTTGGCTACAGGACACCAAATTGGGTGTTGTAAAGCTCAGTATAGAGAGAGACCCAGTGAACAAGCCAATTGCCATGTCAGCCTGTCACCTAGGACTAACACGTGCGAGTTCAGAACAGCCAATTAAGCTATAGGAGGCGCACTTTTTCTAGACCCATATTGTCAAAAAACGTGCAAACACTCAACCAAGCTGTAAAGTGATGATCCAAATAGTCTTAAATGGTTTAAAAGAGTTCCATGAAGCCTTCATACAGATCCTATGAAGTAGTATGGCCTGAGAACCATGATTTTTTGGTTTCTAGAAGTCAAAATTGCTACAAACTTGATGGAATTGAAACATAGGTCTCAACCCATCAATTTACAGGTCTGATAGCTTGTTGGAAAGGTAAAAAAAATACAAATCATGCTGGAAAAAATCCAGAATGATCCTTTTATGGATCTAGAGAAATCCATCCCCCAAAATTCACAAAAATTGGTTAATTTTTGACGTTTTTTTGACTTCCTACAAACCAATTGCTGGAATTCTTGGCTCTAATTTCTAGGACATCTTCAAAAGACTATGATTTATCTTTTCCTAGCTTCAATTGATGTTTAACAACCTCCTACCATCCAATTTCATGAAAAAAACAAGCAAAAATCATGAATTTTACCCCATTCTAGGTTTTTTCACCATGTACAATTGGAAATTAATGGCAAGAACGTTTTCCAAATCCACATGCAATCCAAAATACAGAGTTACAACCAATCAATTGATCTGATCTTGCTAGACTTTGAATTCTACCCTCCATTTTGTGCCAAAAACATGGAAAACAAGCCAAATTTGGCCACAAAAGAGCCTCGAATCCAAATACTTGGGAAGATCCAACATGCAAACTGAATTTCAACTATTTCAAAGTGAATTAACTTGCTGGAAATTTCAGATCCTTCACTAGTTTTGAGCTACACATGCTAAACTCCAAAAAAGACACCAAAATTGATTTCCTAGCACAATTCACCATAAACACAATGAAATTTGAGAGAGATATGGAACATGCAAATTGAATTTGGGAAGATCCACCAACTTGCAACCTTGCTCCACTCCTTGGATGAGAATACTAGTTAAATACCACCAAGCTCCAATGAAAAGCACCACCTCTCCAATCTTGTAAGCCTTGCTCTGATACCACTATAAGAGAAGCTCCTTAGATCCTGCTTACAAATCCTAAAACACAAAAGGATAACACACTGTGAAGAAACCACCCAACCAAGTAAAAGCATCCAATCAATCTCTAGAAGCCTCACCCCCAAGCCAAGGAACAAGAAGCATGAATGTAGAGTGAGAGCCTGGCAATGAATCAAGAACCATGATGAGGAGTAGGGCGAGTTTGGTCCTCTTATATAGAGCCTAATGCATCCTGGGCACATAGCCATGCATAGCCCTATGTTCCCTATATATAGATTCACCTAGAATAGAGTCCTATACATGGACCAACTATTCATTGAATTGCTATTGATAACCCTACACATGCATACATTGTCTCATTACTTTGTCTAAACTCCACCAGTGTGTTCTGGGCCTCACAAGGATATTAGTTATTTTTGGGTTACGTCCAGTATGACGTGGCATAACTAACTGCTTGTTTCATTGGAGTACCATGTATCCAAGACTAGGAATATAATGTATCCTATGTACTGGTCATGAACATAACATGCTCTGATACCAATGTAAAGACCCTCAAGGATTGCCCCTAAGATGAGGATAGAAGAACACAATTAGAGAGACTATGGAGCCAAACCACCCAACCAGTCCTAGATCAGACCTGGATCTAGCCCCCAAGCCATGCCATGTGAAGCAAGAAGAGAAGAGAGAAACTGGTAACCTAAACTCAATATGTCGACAGGAGAATCCCCAAGTCATTATATAGAGAGTAGAGTTCTGTGCATGTAACCATGCAATCCCCATGCAGGTCAACTATAGATAGATCACACCTCTTCATGCAGTCCTCCTGCCTATATCTGTCACACAGACATGTAATGCTCCAAATGTCTCAATTAGAGTGTCTGGGTCCTCTCAAGATAATTAGTCACAAACAGGCCTTGACATGGAATTAAATCATGGCGTGACCAATAATCTCAAGTACTGGAGGGCCGGTCTACCATATTAGGACTATTCCAGGTCCTTCACCGAATATGGCCATAACATTCTTCCCTCCTTAAACTGCTTCTATCCTTAGAAGCTTCTCAAGACATGAAAGAATTATAGAAATAGTTCCTTTAACTTACAATATTAATCGAGGAAAACATTATTCTTAGTCCGACTTCCATATCAAACAAGTACTCAGAGATAAATCTATTTCCAACAGTTAATCTTTGTTCTGGAGTACGACTCAAGTTTGAAAAAAATACACTAAGCAATAAATTTCTCAACTAGATTACACTCAACACAAGTCAGTAACATCACCTTCATGTAACACACTTACATGAACCACTGAGTGAAATATTCCCTAACTTAGGAGATTAAAGTTAAAGAAAAGAAATAATAATTATAGTCTGAAATTATCCACAAACTCTGGCAGACAATTCATAAAAAAACTTCCAAGTACAACTATCTTTAGAATCCAATTCTAAGATATGATAATTCATTCAACTAGAATCTCTAGGAGAATCATTAAGATATAGAATGATAAAACTCAACTCTGAGTAGATTAAATGCTCCTGTTTCTAGCACCAAATGCAAGAAAATAACATTCATTCATCTTAATAGATTTATTTGTCTCCTATGATAACTAGAGGTCCAAGTAAATGAAGAACTGTACTCAAGCATCTGTAGACCATATACTGTAGCAGAATAGCATCCCCTAGATAAAATTAAATTCTCTACAAGTAAAATAACTTTCCTTGTGAGAATTTCTGTTAGATCCATAAGTTCTCAATTAAAATACTGGAGTAGAGAGATTCAAAACACTGATCTAGATTCTTACTCATTTTAACATTCAACTACAAAAACTTTAGATTACAATCCAGAATCACATCTAGATACCCAAAGTCCTGTTGAATATCAATTCAGATATTATTCTTGGATTCATTATGATTTGTTATCCAATTGAGCACTCTGGGATACAATCACTAATGAGCTGAGTTCCTTCCTTAACTAAGGAATACTTTATCCCAAGAATACTATATATCCAATGCACACAAGTTTAACTAATGAACCCAAATGATTCACTAATCATGCGTCTTACAAGCAATATAAATCAAAACTATTAGTTCCTGGTGAATCCACATCACACTAATCGTTTTACTAATTAACTTCATCCTGGAGTAACCAACTACTCAAGTTAATTGCCAATGATTCAGAAATCTCAATTGTCTAGGTGCAAAATTCAATTATATTAGTATGACACCACATTTAGACCCTTATCCAAATCATTTATAAGTTAATCCATAAATATTCAATACAAAGATTTGTTAACTTTGCAAGTATTTGTCAAATCAATACTTGATCATATGTTCATGTTCACCGACTAGGTTAAGTGCACCAAATAACTCTAGTAACCAGGAATACACAGTAGATTCATACAAGATTAATCGTGCACATATGTGAATAATCTCACTATGACCCAGTACATAAACACATTCTCAATTGACAGATTCCTCCAGAACCCCCTGAGCTTGTAACTCAGCTACAAAATATTTTCTATTTCTCATGAGTAAATAACATATCCGGGAAATCTCTGAGATGAATAGCATTCACTCTCAACAATTTTTCAAACTCTCAGACTTATCCTCGATCAAACTTACTTCTATTCCAACCAAAATGGAATTAGTAACCTTTGACCATTCATTGTACTACTTATAGACAATGATTCAACTTTCATACATGTTCTAGTTCCAGATTGTCCACACAATCCCTAGAGAATTCCTCTTTTTCGAAAAGTTCCAATTAGGTATCTTACTCAAAATCTATCCGAAATTACTTTTAGACCCAATCTCATTTCTATACCCTAGCTGGTTCTCTTCCGAAAGCTATGCGACCAACAGATTCCCAAATAGAATTTTATCCCACCACTTCACCCCTCCTTTTAAAGAAATTATAAATTTCCATAAAAGTTAACTGGAAAGATGATATATGAAAATATCTAAATCCTAGAAAAGCCAGTAATAAGTGCTTCCACTAAAAGGATTCACCTTATTACACACATGACTTTTCCTTCAAATATTTTCACTTTGAGTAATAGAAACTACTATTTCATCGAAATCCATTTATGCAACAGAGATATTCCATGGTTTAAGAAATTGAAACATTTTAACCCTAAAATTTATCTGAATTCCCAGTCTATTCACACAAGTAGTAATTTATATGACATAACAATCTTTCAGAAGATTCGTTAAAATTATCTGTAATTAATGGGAAATAAGATTTGGATTCGGGTACTTCCTACACTGTATTCACCTCATGATAATATTGTTGAATAAAGAATTACCTCCAAATACTATAATTTTTCCACCATTAATTATTTAACAAGTATTCCAAAAAGCCTTTTGGTTTGTTCAATTTGAATGACCTAAATTATCAAAACCACAATAACCCACTGATCGATGTTCCACCGATTGGAGAAGGAGAAAAAAAAAAAAAACACAATTTAACTCCATTTACTGGGAATACCAATACTTCAGAGTTAAATGGTTTAAATAGCATCGTACCAAGGAATCAAATTTCTATACTGGGTATATGCCTGAGAACTGTACTATTCATCCCTTTCAGTCAAGATCGGCTTAAAAAACTTCATTTCCAAAACCAACTATACAGCTTGACCAAAGATCAAACAGTACAAAAGGTTCCAAAATATAGTGGCTTAGCAAAAATGTCGAAGAGATAAAGCTCCAACAACATGCATATTGTCCCTAGAGAAAGGAAATCCAAATTCCTTTAACTCCTGTTACGAGAAACAATACTAAAAATCCAAGGCTAAATTTTGACAATCAAACACCAAGAAACCGAAATTTCTTTGTCCAGGTGTTAGTAACTTGTATTTTCGGAGTTGTTCCAGACAATCGATTTGGAACCAACTCAAAGCTACCCAATGTCAAAAATTCTCACCAAGCCTTGATCCACTGGCATGTAACCATACTGATGCAAATAGTCAGCCAATCTCTCCAATCTCCCAACCATTTAACACAAGCATGAAAGTGGCTCAAGTTACTTGCACAAGCATGCTAAAAGCCAAAACCACAATGTTTTTTCCTAAAACATAAAAACCCCATGGCCCCACCCTAAACAAACCCTATTTCAAACAAAGAAGAAAATAAAATTTAGGGCCGGCTTCCTCATTCTTTCTCAGACAGCTCGGCCGTCAACAATATATATATATATATAGAGAGAGAGAGAGAGAGAGAGAGAGAGAGAGAGAGAGAGAGATATCAGGATTGTGCGCCATTAGTAAATCAATCAGCTGATCGAGTTTCTACATCATGGCCAGCATCGCACTTAACAAGGACAAATCCGTCTTCCATAGGATCTAAACGCTCAGTCCCAAAAGGGGTTTTACAGAAGGATCGCACCAAAACATAATGATCGCCATAAACTCCAGTCTGAGGGGATTCATCAGAGGCTTTACAACGTTTTTAGAAACTATGTCTTTGCGACCTCTCAATCCCCAAGACCAGCCTGTAGCCTTCAGGAATCAGACGTTAATCCATGTTTCAACTTCAGGAATCAGACGTTAATCCATGTTTCAACAGGGCACAAATCAACTGTCAACAAAAGTCAATATTCTAAAAAATACTCCCCAACCAGGGACTGAGGTCGTTCCAACTCATCTACAGATTTCAGCTGGTCTTGTACAGTTGAGGCCATGCAAAAACATCCTGAACTCCAAACTTCAGGATTCCAGCGACTAAAGCACACAAGGTTCCAGATTGCATGCCTCCACCAAAGCTTCACAGTTCCAAATACATGCTCTCAAAGTAAATATTAGTTTTAACAGGGTAATGATTGCTTTACAAACAAAACATGCTATTCTGAATTTAAAGAATTAGACTGTTGCTGTCCCAATCCATGTTCCATCTTGTAGATTCTCTGGAGGGTTCACATAAGGGGAAGAAAATTCCCATCCTCATCAATGCAATCAGCTGAATCAATGCAATCAGCTGAATCATGTATTTCTGTTGTAAACAGTCCATACATCCAGATAAATCGATTTACTCTCAATTTATCTATGAACTTAAACAAGATTACATGCTTCAGGACATTACGGATTGGTGTTAACAATCTAAACCTCTAACTGAACAGAACAAGCAATCTGATCTACCATCATTGAAGGTTTTCTCAAAAACAGAGAATTAGAATGAATTCACACAATTCATAGCATCTTTACCAAACTCGATCATGTAGAAGAGCACTCTACTATCATATTGGACAAGCATGCCTTAGTACGGAATTTGTGAATCCAACTCCTTAATTTCCATGAGGAAAATATCACTTCAACTAGGATGTAAATCCAAGTGCTCCAAACTTCCAAACCGATGTAGCGCTTGACTCCTTCCCTATCCAAGACCACATCTTAGAGAGGGGTTGATTGAGGGGAAGAAATTATGTCAATGTGAAGACTCTCAAGGATTGCCCCTAAGATGAGGATAGAAGAACACAATTAGAGAGACTATGGAGCCAAACCGCCCAACCAATCCTAGATCAAACCTGGATCTAATTCCCAAGCCATGCCATGTGAAGCAAGTGGAGAAGAGAGAAACTGGTAACCTAAACCCAATATGTCGACAGGAGAATCCCCACCTCCTTATATAGAGAGTAGAGTCCTGTGCATGTTACCATGCAATCTCCATGTAGGTCAACTACAAATAGATCACATCTCTTCATGTAGTCCTCCTGCCTACATCCGTCACACAAACATGCAATACTCCATATGTCTCAATTAGAGTGTCTGGGTCCTCTCAAGGTAATTAGTCACAAACTGGCCTCAACATGGAATTAAATCTTGGCGTGACCAATAATCTCGAGTACTGGAGGGACTATTCCAAGTCCTTAACCGAATATGGCCATAACATTCTTCCCTTCTTAAACTGCTTCTATCCTTAGAAGCTCCAAAGAACATGAAAGAATTACGGTTCCTTTAACTTTCAGTATTAACCGGGAAAATCATTATCCTTCTCAACTCCGAGTATCCTAGATACTCTTTTGAGTTAAATGCTCTTGTTCCTAACACCAAATGCAGGAAAATAGCATTCATTCACCTTAATAGACTTGTCTGTCTCCTATGATAACTGGAGATCCAATCAAACGAAAAAATTGTACTCAAACATCTGCAAACCATAAACTGTAGTAGAATAGCATCCACTAGATAAATAAGATAATGTATGTGAAATCCATAGGTTCTCAATTAAAATACTGGAGTAAAAAGATTCAAAACACTGATATGAATTCTTACTCAATTAGCATACCAAGACTCAATCGTCACACTTAGGAATCATTACAATTCTTTACAATCCTCTGACAACAATTAAGTATCTATTTACGATTCATCAATCATAAATATTTAGATTCGTATGATTCGTCAATCATAATTTTTTGGAATCCAAAATCCATAATCATTTATAGGATACTGGAGTATATGTCCAACATAACTCAGGAAAAGTAAGAATCATTCCAAAATCTTTCCACTAAGAAAATACTGGATTTAGGAATACTCTTCAAACAAAATTCTTTAACTGAAGTATAAAATTCAAGGTCTAGAAACTATTGGTAATTAAAGACTTAACGCATACCAAGATGACAAATTATCTTCAACTACAAAAACTTTATATTACAATCCAGAATCACATCTAGATACCCAAAGTCCTGCTGAATATCAATTCAGTTATTATTCTTGGATCCATTATGATTCGCTATCCAATTGAGCTCTCTGGGATACAATCAACTAATGAGCTGAGTTCCTTCCTTAACTAAGGAATATTCTATCCCAAGAATATTGTATGTCCAATGCACACAATTTTAACTGATGAACCCAAATGAACACTATCATGCGTCTTACAAGCAATATACTTAAAAAACGATCAGTTCCCGGTGAATCCACATCACACTGATTGTTTTACCAATTAACTTCATCCTGGAGTAATCAACTACTCAAGTTAATTGCCAATGATTCAGAAATCTTAAATGTCTTGGTGAAGAATTCAATTATACTAGTATAACACCACATTTAGATCCTTATCCAGATCATTTATTAGTTAACTCATAAATCTTCCATAAAAAGATCCGTTAACTCTACAAGTATCTGTCAAAACAATACTTGATCATATGTTCATGCTCACCGACTAGGTTAAGTGCACAAATGACTCTAGTAACCAGGAATACAGAGTAGATTCATACAAGATTAATTGTGCACATATGTGAATAATCTCACTATGACCCAGTACATAAACACAATTTTATCTAGTAGATTCCTCCAGAACCCACATATGTTACTCATATATCTCACTGAGATCTTGTAACTCAGCTACAAAATATTTTCTATTTCTCATGAGTAAATAACATATCCGGGAAATCTCTGAGACGAATAAAATTTTCTCTCAACAGTTTTCCAATTCCATTTACCTCTAATTACATAATTTCTCACACTGATTAACCCCTCTTTGATCCTAGTACTTAAATTAAGATTAGGTTGATCTAATATAGAACTCTCAGACTTCAATTCTGATCAAACTTACTTCTATTCCAATCAAAATGGAATTAGTAACTTTCAACCTTTTACTGTACTACTTATAGATAATGATTCAAATTCCAAACTTGTTCCAGATTGTCCACACAATCCCTAGAGAATTCCTCATATTCAAAAAGTTCCAATTAGACATCTTACTCTGAGTCTATCCGAAATTCCTTTCAGATCCTATCTCATTTCTATACCCTAGCTGGTTTTCTTCCGAAAGCTATGCAACCAACAGATTCCCTAATAGAATTTTATCCCACCACTTCACCCCTCATTTTAAAGAAATTATAAATTTCCATAAAAGTTAACTGGAAAGATGATATATGCAAATATCTAAATCCTAGAAAAGTCAGTAATAAGTGCTTTCACTAAAAGGATTCACCCTATTACACACAAGACTTTTCCTTCAAAGATTTTACTCTGAGTAATAGAAACTACTATTCCATCGAAATCCATTTATGCAACAGAGATATTCCATGGTTTAAGAAATTGAAACATTTTAACCTTAGAATTTATCTGAATTCCCAGTCTATTCACACAAGTAGTAATTTATATGACAACAATCTTTCAGAAGAATAACTTCATACTAGAAAGAATCATACAAATCAGTCTAATATCCTATATTCAAGAAATTACTAAGAAGTAAAGGATTAATTAAGAAAGCGAGAAATAGATTTGAGGGCCTCTGATTTTGTAAATAATGAGATACCACATTGGGACCTAGATTAAACCTCAAAATTTTCCAAAATACCCCACATTTGATCAAACGGTTTTATTTTTCCCATATCGTGACTAGGTACTAAAACACACCATTGATCATCAGATCTTTACAGTCCTAGAATTCCCTTTCCAAAATTACTGATGTCCCATACCATCAGCTTTTCCTTCCAGAAAACTCTTAACCGCCTTATTTGATATTCTAGAGATCCATTGATCATCTAGCTGTCTTACAATCACTATAAGAAATTATCTTTTGTTCCCAAGCATTGGAGAATCCATTTATTTGGATGACTGGCATGCCCATCAGATGGATACCACAAATCCACACCTGATCCTATGACCTAAACAGAAGAATTAAAATGATTCAATATTACATTCTGATCCTTTCAGGTTAATGATAAGCTTAAAATCTCCATGGATCCAAGAGCATTAACTCTAGGGACAAGCTTCTATCAATTAACAGATCCTATGTAATCCATGTATCAGATTCTACTTCTAACATCACAATTGACATCCAAAACTGCGGATACCTCCATGGTTACAAAGATATAAATTATGAATTCAACTAAATGAATTCTATCCAGGAAATTAATATATGGTATTAAGCAAAAAATTATTTACTGGGATTACAAAATCCTAACTGCGAAATACATTTCCTGATTACACTTACTACCACTGATGTCCACTCTTCTTCCCTCCTTAGAATTTTCAGTTCCCTGAAAATCAATTCCAGCTAAGGTACTAAGAAGACGTAACGTCATTAGTAAATGTTTAAAGATAATTACTGTAGGACAAAGTCTGAAACAGTCTCATTTCTATCCTATACCTGGGCTGAATTACCGATGTACAAAAATCAACTACTATAAACCCAGACATAGTCTCATCCTTTGCATATCATTCACCATAGGATTTAACTGAAAATGAAATCAGTTTTATACTTTTGATCAATTCCTATCAATTACCAATTCTCCAATAAAATTGGATTGTTTCTTTTTTTATTGACTGGTTTGGCATTACTCCGTCATTATTAACAAAACTATCCAAACTTAAAATACGAAATTGCATGAATTAAAATCCTACCAATAGGATTTTAGAAACTCTTAAACTATATCCAAACAAGATCTATTCGGATAAAGAGTACTGCCCTCACTCATTCTATATGGCCATTTCATATTGTTTGATGGTTTCTAATCCAATTTTGATGAGTATCTTGCACAAACGTTACTTGATCCATTTTTAATGATTAATATCAACTAAAATATACAAGACAAGTAACCCATTCCAAATTTTAGCCAAATTTGAAATTCAATAAAAAAGAAAAAATTAAATTTTAATTCTTAATCTGGGGAGAACTTAGCTTCCAAAATTTAGTCACCTTCGAACACAGTACCAGAGAAACTAAATTTTCTTTCACTGGGTACCGTTTTGGAAAGGTAAACCATAAGGACCGAGTAACATGTCGTCATCCTAAATCTATGAACCAATTCATAGACAAATTGTTAGGATAGCATAATTTTATCTCGTCCCCCATAATAGTTCTAGCCATTTTCCATGTAGTTACCGGAAGAGTAGCTAATGAGGGAAAAACCAATTCCATCAAAAAGCTCCCTTCACATGCAAAATGCCTAAATCTTTCCAAACCAAGGAAAAATAATAATATGCTAAAAGCATAACCAGTCCTCAAGACCAAAAGCATGGTTTTTTCACATGGAGGCCATGAAGGCCAACCACAAGTTTTAAAAATAAAATAAAAATAGCTTTTTTCCAAGGGATTGAAAAAACCACATGCAAACCCTAAGGGTTTCTCACCCTTTTTCGGGGCCGCTGCAGTTGCCCCTTTTCTGCTCGTTCCAGAAACTCCTCCTTCGCTACCAAACGGAGAGATCGACTGTCTCTTGGCTTAAACCTCATTTGTATGAAAGCTTTGATACCATTGTAAGGGAAGCTCCTTAGATCCTGCTTACAAATCCTAAACACAAAAGGATAACACACTGTGAAGAAACCACCCAACCAAGTAGAAGCATCCAATCAATCTCTAGAAGCCTCACCCCCAAGCCAAGGAACAAGAAGCATGAATGTAGAGTGAGAGTCTGGCAATGAATCAAGAACCATGATGAGGAGTAGGGCGAGTTTGGTCCTCTTATATAGAGCCTAATTCATCCTGGGCACATAGTCATGCATAGCCCTATGTCCCCTATAGATAGATTCACCTAGAATAGAGTCCTATGCATGGACCAACTATTCATAGAATTGCTATTGATAACTCTACACATGCATACACTGTCTCATTACCTTGTCTAAACTCCACTTAGTGTGTTCTGGGCCTCACAAGGATATTAGTTACTTTCGGGTCACGTCCAGTATGACGTGGCATAACTAACAGCTTGTTTCACTGGAGTACCGTGTATCCAAGACTAGGAGTATACTGTATCCTATGTACTGGTCATGGACATAACAGATCAAATCCACAATTAAGTGCAATCAAACCCAAATCCCTGTAAATCCATTACATGCAATACTAAAAGTTCTAATTTTAGTCAATTATGGTTCTTATAGCCCATTTCTAGTCCAGAAACCCAATTTTTGGCTAAAAATCACTCTTTAAGCACCCTTTTGACTTTTCAACCAGCATGCAATCATTAAATACAATCAATAACGACTGTAAAATAGCAAGTACAATCTGAAAAACGTACTAGATCAGTAGCAATGATAAATTCCAAGCCAAAATTTTCAATTCTAGGTAAAAAATCACAAAAAATCGTCAAAAATCCATTGACTTCCATCAAAATCTATGGAGAAAATTCATAATCATGATCAATATGCTAAAAGTACACCATATTCAGAGAAGCCACATACTTGGAGATCAATTCCACCACCTGGAAGTAACAAGCAAGGCGAAACCACACAAAACAAGAAGTAGCTCCACCTTTCGATTGATGCAAAGCCAAGCTCTGATACCACTATAAGTATTAATAGTCAATCGGAAGGTAACCCTCATATGACTATTAATATTTTTATCGGCCAAGCCCGAAATGATGAGACATAACTAATAAGCACATACACTAGAGTGACCATCTATCAATGTCAGGAATTATTCCGAATCCCACATACTGGACATGGACGTAACAGATACCATGTGCAGAGGGACTGATTTTTCCAAAGGCTATACTAGGGTAGAAATTCCAAAGTTAGGAGCACGTTGATCTTAAGCTTCACATGATCAGAATAGCCAACATGAGCATCCTAAGTCTCATCAGATAACACTAGCAAGTTTCAGAGTGGTCAACTAGACACCTATCAATTATCATTGTCTTTATAGTTTTTTCAGAAGTTCCTTCAATGTTATATGGTATAATCGTCGTGGAGAAATCACTAGAGGCGCCTTTTAGTTGTTTGAAAATAGACCAACCACTGCTTCCCATAGTAGAGTCGTTCTCATCTTGGCGGCCATTACACAAGGTAAGGCCTAATGCCCTCGGGCCTTCTGTCTTGGGCTCTCGTTCTCAGGCAAGGGCCCTCCCAGCATGGAAAGCCCTTTGAGCTTTTCCCCTACGTAGTCTTAGTTTTCTCTTTTTAATGAAGAGGATGGTGCTCCCTCCCACAACAAAATCTATGGGAGCAAAGAATTTATGGTGAAATCTTTTTACATGCACTTTTAGGTTGTTGGAAGGTGCACATAGAACGATTTATTTATTTTTACAATTTTTGCCTTGAAAATGTGTGAAAAAATTTATGACAAAAAAAAACATCAAAAAAATAGGTAAAAATTATGGGAGGGAAAGATGCTCTCGGGTATTATGCTTGAGGAAATGCTTCTGTCCCTTTCAGCTTGAGGAAAGGCTTCTGTCCACACGCACACACCCTTTCTAGGTGAAATCCCTCAAGGCAACCTCCATGCTCCACCCCAACAAAAAGACTCCTTTACTAATTAAAAAAATTTCCATAACAGTCTTATATGGATTACGGACTCTTTATTACAAGAGGCTCCTATATTCCGGGTATATTCAAAGACTTATGCACACACAGACCGTGACCGTCACGATCCGCTCGTTGCTCTTATTCTCCTCCTCCTCCTCCTCCTCCTCCCCCCCTTCTCTATCTCTCTCTCTCTCTCTCTCTGCCCTTAGTGCATAACATTTTTCTCTTTAGATTTTAATTGCTTCCTTCCCTCCGGCCAAATTTTACTGTTCTGCTGCGGAATCGTTTGCTGTTGCTGTAAGAGGTTTAAGGGTAGCTGAAGATTGCTGAAGATCTGTGAAAGTTGAGGGGATGAGCTACTATCCAGCCGAGGAGGAGGTCTCTGGCCGCCCTAGGCTCAACCTGCAGCCGAAAGGGGCAAGTGCAGATGCAGCGCCCAGTGCGGCTACCAGATCCAGTAAGGTACGCGAGTTTCTGATTTACATTCCGGGGAATCATCTTCTTCTAGGGCTCGCTGCACATGCACGATGCATTGCATGATTGCTAGTTAAGAATTTTTAAGCTTTGAGTCGGGAATAATTGCTGTTTACAGGCATTGGCGCTTGAGCAGTTTATCCGTATTTTGTGTGAAATTATGCTTCAATGTGACCAATTTGCAAGTTTCATATGTTTTTCGAGAGCGGAAGTGAGTTTGGGTTAACAGTAAGGAGAATAAAACTAGATCTGACCGAGAGGATGCACACTGAGTTTGTCTCCAGTTAGTACTTGTAGGAATCTATGCGAATTTGAAAAGATGTTGGCGGGAAATGCTGGAAAATGGACAACATGCTGGATACTTTTGCAACAATTAACTAAGTTCCTGAAAATATAGCTATTTAGTATCCCTACTGCTCGTGTCATGCCATTTGTATATTTAGGTTATGTAAGCAGATCATAGTCATGGGAAAGCTCAAGCTTGTAAACATTTCGAGTTTTACATCATTTAATACTCGTCAAGTTACTTCATCTCACGCTGTAAATTGCATCAAAATATGATATATGGAAGCTGAAGACTGCAGAAATTAATAATTTTGGCCAACCCAAAGTCCACACACACTTATTGAGATATGGTGAATGCATTCCTTTCCTTTGTGATCCTATATGGATTTAAAGCATAGAATAGGCTACCTAATTCAGCATCTACTCTAAAATTCAAAATGTTCTCAGGTTAAAGCTGTTTGCCCAACTTGAAAATCACTTTTTGGTCAATAATACATGTTGTTTGATGGGCTACAAATCCTCCTGTCTATTGTTCTTGTAGTGATGTGTAGATGAGTTAGAAAACCTGCTCTACTTTTGTTCTGCATCCTAAGAGGATGGACGTCCTTGTGTTTGTTGGTGTGAAGAGTTATGCCCACTTACCCCTTTGGCTAAGCACTATCATTATTGTAAGTTGTACATTTATTATGGGGCGTGTCATTTGTAAAATACATGGAGCCCCCTATCTGTAGCTTTAGTGCAAGCGGCCCACTTGGCCAAGTAGCTCAATAACATGGATGCCACCTATACTTTCCATGCATGTACTTGAGGTGTTAACATCATAGAAGATTAGGAAGACCCACACCCTCTCCTCTCTAGCCATTCATTCTCTCTTCTGACTTTTGGTGTTGTGAGGAGTTTAAGCAATTTCTCTTGTATTTGATGTTTTCCATAGCTAAGTTTTTCAAGCTTTCATGTTGATCTAATATTGAAGTTAAGATACTCTGTAACTAGGTCTTGCATTTCATTAAGTGGAAATTCACAAGCTTTTGTAGGAATTGTTAGAAATTAATCAAAGGTGTACATGCGCACGCACATTCGCACACATGCTCCCCCCCCCCCCCCCCCCCACACACACACACACACACACACACAAGGGTTTTCTAGGTCACAATAGCATCAAGTTCTTCACCTAGCATAAGGAGTTTGTACACAAAATTAGAAAATATTGGATAGAGCACATCTATAAACTATATACGGTGAAAAAAGCACATGCCTTTGTGTCGCACAAGTGTATCATCAACACAATCTATGTTGTTAGGCCATTTCATGTATGGCGGACCCATGACAATCATTATATGTGACAAGCTCGTAGCATGTCTCTAGACCATAGTTACTAGAAAACACATTTGTATCGAGTTGCAAACTTGTTGATTCAGACGTTTTTTCCATTAGGTTGCAAACTTCAGACCCCATTCTCATGTGATATTCTCTTAAATTTGGCATATTATCTTGTAAGTTCTTAGAGATGTTTAGAAATTTTAAATCTTGATGTTATCTTGGTTCAAAAACTACCATACAATTCTCCATACTAACGTAGAAATAAATTAGGGTTTTTTCAATGGAAACGTTTGCAAATTTTTTGACTCTTAGCCAACTAATTGTTCGAAGGTCACAAAGGTTTGCTAGTAACTATGCTTTGGACTAGCTTTGAGTTGTAGACCTAGTTAGTAGGTACAAGTGGGCGTAATAATTGCCTCATATAATTTATTAATTTTATTTATTTTTTTTTTTTTGGGCGGTCTCGCTTGGCATGCCGACATGCTATGTTTGGAGGTTGCAAATTTTTTTCTCATTTCATATAGCACACCGGCGTGCTATCTTCAAAGGCTGCAAATTTTTTTTTAAGATGTTCTACTTAGCACATTTGCTTACTATGTTTGGACTCTGGAGGTGAAAAAAAATATTCTGAAATAATGTTTTTACTCAAAATTTGGTTCTCAAATGTGTCAAAATAGCTTTTCTATTTTCCGCTAGCACACCGGCATGCTAGCTGAATTAGCTCCAAAAAGAAATTAATTTTTTCGTCAAAAAAACTTTTTGTGAAATAAAAAATTTGCAGGCTAGATGCCGGCATGCTAGCTTTTACAATTTCATGAAAAGATTTTTTTTTATGAAAGTACACCTATATTTATAAAGTAACAAAGTATTTTGTGATGGACCCATTTAAAATTTGATGGATAGTCAAATTTTTAAGTATGCGTCAAACCACAATTCTTGTTCTTAAAAAATCATGTAGTGGCATAAAAAGAGTAGCACACTATGTGCTACCATTTTGTTGGATCATGGGTAGAAGAAACTCGCAAAACTCGCAAAATATTTACTCGTAGAATGTCAAAGCTACTTCATGACACCCATTCCTCTCCTCTTGGTGGCTACTTTTGTTTTCAGAGGACTTTAGACCGTATTCTTAACTATTTTTATTGGCCTTTAAAGTTTGATCTTGCTACACTTCTTCGTCAATGTTCTTTCTATCTTTGCAACAAGTACTCTTGAGCTAAACTAAATGTATCTATTTACAGAAAATGTGTCTTGTAGAAGCCCAGTGACTGCAAGGGAGCTAGATCAGGTTTGATAAACATATTTCCTATATAAACATTGTCTAATGTAGACATGGCTACCCTTTGGGAGATGAGACATAGAGATATCCAATGTGCTAAGCAGCTAAGAAGCTTGTGCATGCCAAGAGGATTTTTTGACCCTGCTCTGCTAGTGTCGTCGAGGACGAAAGTGCATGCCATGGGTATCTGAGAGTCCCACTAACAAAGGAGCTCATCAAGGTCACTCACCCTTGGGATATATGTAATAAGCCTAAAATTAGCCTCGAGATGAATAGGAGGGGATTGCAAACTCTGTGATGCTAATGTGATGCGGAACATAGGATTTCCGATTATACATGAGAGCATAGAAATTTGGAGGTGTGAGAAATTGGCTTAGTCGAAAGATAGTAATCGCCATATCTCTGTTGCATACATAGCTGTAGGAGTGACCAAAGTGTTGAAGAGATGACACTTATTGTCCCTATCATATGGAGAGAGAGAGAGAGAGAGAGAGAGAGAGAGAGAGAGAGAGAGAGAGAGAGAGAGAGGGGTCACCTTTACTAACATCAACGGAGACCAAGACGATCTTGGGACCAAATAACAACTACCATTTCAATGTCTTGAAACTTGATAACAACTTCAAAATAAAACTAGGATCAGAATCATGTCTAAGTGGAAGTCTAGCAGACTTTTACGTCTATGCCATATGGTGAGCTTTAATAATAAAACTACCAAGCATGCTATGATCAAAGAAAGTGAGAACCCAATAAAAAGTCCTTCTAAGTCTTTGTGAAGTGGTTGTAGGCAGCCTCATCTGACAACATGATGGTGCTGCATTTTATTGCCATTGCTTGGTCATAATGAATTAGATTTGATTCCCAAGTTGCTCCTATAGTGTCATAGTGAGTAATGAAGCTGTTTTAGTTGAGGTTAGGGGAATGGTAAACCCACTCAATCGAATTTTTGTGGTCTTTTGCACAATTTTAAGAATGGAACAAATTTTGATGATGCAACTAGGCAGTCTCTTTTGTAAACTAGATTTTAAATCTAACGGGAGTAATTTTTTGTGCCACTTTTAAAGTGAAGATGACATGTTTGAAGGCTAAGATGTTCAAGAATAAGGATAATACAATCTTTGCTAAAATGTGAATCCAGTTTGAATTCTTGTGTGCACGAGCGTGATATTCTTCTATGTGTTAAAGGAGATTGTTGGAGGTCTCCCATTCAACCTAGTCAACAACTTCCTTGAAGATGGAGGAGAGCCTTACCTCATCTTATGGATCATGCTTTTTTGTGTATTCAGTCATGCAAGAGCAGAAGAGTTGAAACTTGACTTGTCCTTTGCATGGACCGTTGATGTTTTTGCCGACAACATACTCTATAGCTGATTATAGATGTTCTTTCCAGGGGGGTGGTTGGAAGTATAACCTTCACATCCATGTTGGATGACATTAGGATCATACAACAATTCTTGACAGTGTGCCACATTAGCAGTAATGAGGGCTATTTGCAATATAGTAGTTAGCCTCACACAATTAGTTACATCGTATCTTAAATTAGTCACTTATTAAATGTACTCACAACTTACTTCAATATAATAAATGATTATAAGGGAAGTGCCATGTGATGGAACCCGTGATGGGCTGGTTTGTATGGGTGTAAAAGGACTTAGTTTCCAGTAGACACTATAGTTGTTACTTCATCTCTCTCACATCAATTGTTCTCATTGTATCATCATGCTATTTTTCAATGCAAGCATTTTGTTCTCTCCCTTGTCTCTCATAGCTTGAATGAATGCTGCGTGCTTTGATCTTCACAATTTGAGGGTTTCTCCATGCCAAGTATATAGTCGGCAGTGCTTTATCCACATGAGAATCTGGTTTTTTCATGCGACTTTTGATTTCCATATAAAAGCTGTATGGTTTCAACCATAGTTGCAGCGCGATTCTGAATCGCGATTCCGAATCGCGTCCCGAATCGCGATTCCGATCGCGATTCGGGATTTTCCCAGAATCGTGTAGAATCGATTTTTTTTTTTTTAATTTTTTTTAGGCAATATGGGTATCAGATGAAAGCTCTGATCGAGGGGATTATGATTGTGTAGTTTGCTGACTGTTTCGAGTGCGAAACACCAAAAAAAAAAGTGTGTTTTCACTTGGGGAGTTGGAAGGCCAAATCATGAAGAGGCCTTACTGTCGGGGCCGGGGTCTACTGCCTTACCCCAGACCCCGCCGTTGGGAGGCATTGCCCCCCAAACCCCCCACCGGGGGGCTACCGCCCTCCGGACCCCCGTTTCTCGGGGGGCTACCGGCCCCCAAACCCCCCGTTTCCTGGGGGGCTACTGCCCCCCGAACCCCCTAGAGCTTCCTACTATATAGACACTGTAGATAAAAATGCCACTGCCCCCCTGTAGATAAAAATGGGGTCCAAATGCGCGCCGAGAAGGGCCCAATATTTATGCCCCCAACTGTATGTACATTGCACTCACATCTCCAGTGAACCAATTGCAAAAGTGATCATCATCCATACAGTTGATAGTCCAAACTGTAGCATTAACATTTACTGAAAACCAGAGCAAATGACAACCGGATAGCTACTGAAAATAAGATCTGTTTGTGCCTCATCTACTGCACTTCTGAGAGGCAAAACATTGGTTTGACCATTGATCCCCTAAAAGAATTTCAGCAATAAGCTATTTTTCCAATTTTTTTTTTTTTTTTGCGATTCTGGGTCGCGAATCGCGATTCGCTGCAACTATGGTTTCAACACGACAAATGGTAGATTCTCACAAACGTAAAATGTGCAAACTACCACACCTAGGTAGCTATACCTTGTACACAATTTTGTTCCTCAAATGTGAAAGGAATGGAGGTGTGTCTTGTTAGGTTTGGACTTCACTTGATAACACAATAAAAGCAACAAAGAAGGACGCATTTAAGGTATTAGCTCTTTCTCCCTACATCTTCAAATTTCACTATTGCATGCTTGAATGCACTTGTCAATTATTGCCAAAACTCCACATGCATATATACTTGCATGCTTTGAGAAAACCTCTTGCGCTTAGGTCCCCTCCTCCTATGTGGGTTCTGTTTATATGTACTCATCATTGGATTGAATGCCATGCATTCACTTTCATGCTTCCATTTAAGTTGTAACTGCATATTTTTGGTCATCAGATTTATCTATTTTTTTATGAGCAAAAGCATGTTCCCTTGGATGCAAGGTTTAATTGGTTGCTATCTTTACGTTTGAGGCACTTTACCCAAAGTGTTGAGTCTCTCTCTCTCTCTCTCTCTCTCACACACACACACACACACACACACACACACACACACACACACACACACACATACACACACCAGTCTCTTTGTGGCTCATAAATGAAAATGTAAAATCCGCTCCTCTTTGTGGAATCTGGCTATCGGAAGATGAAATACAGAAATGAGTGATGATGTGAAGTATATCAGGCTATTGGAATAATAAAATGAATGAGGACCTATACACACTGGAATAACATGTACCTCGGTCCCATAGTAGAATGAGCACATCGTTATTTGATTATGGCTGAACTTCAAGTAGTGACTCTTGACACAGTATTTTTTGTTTTGTCTTGGACAACCTGTATACCAAACTGATTTTAATCGCTGTAATGATATTGTTACGTGATCCATAAGACGAATAAGGTCAATGTTTTGTTGCAGCCTAATCCATTTGGTGCTGCCCGACCCAGAGAACAAGTTATTGCTGAGCGTGAGGGGAAGAAAGAGACGGAAGTACTTCAGGAACAAGCCAAAAAGGAATGGACGCCCACTGTAAGCTCCTTTTTATTGTTTTGAGTGTAGCATTGTGATCAAAAGTTCATGGATAATAGCTGCACTGGATTGCAAAATCACTAAACTGTTGATAAGAAGGTGAGGTCATTCTTGATTGTGTTCGTAGCTACTCATGATGTTTCTAACAAAGTCAAGTTGTTAGATTTGGCATGTAAAACACACACGTCAGTTTTCAGGCATGTCCTTGACAATAACAGGAATTTGTATGCTTTGAATTTGATTTCCAATGTGGTAGATCTTTAGGTCTAAATATTATCACAATTGAGATAGTGTAGTCTATTAGTTTTATCTCCAGCGTACTTGCAGAAGACAATTGTACCCAGAGAATTCTAAAACCTAATGAAACACATTACAAATCTGAGAGGAGTTTGAGGGCTTCTATGTCTTTTGGGGTTTACAACCAAGTTGCAATTTAAAGTAATTGGTAGTTGATGTAAATGTCATCTGAATTGTGATTTTCTGTCTCTTTTAATTTTACGAAGTGTTTTTTCAATCTTGAGTTGCCCTTTACGAATTTGTCATTATCCCATGCTGGTGAAAATAAGGTTCTGTTCAACAGTGAAATAAGGCCTCTCTGTAGGAGAAGAAATTCTGTTATTGCAGCAAGGTCTTCTATGCTTGATAAATGACCAGGCAAAATAAGTTTATGATGAAATTGTATGTAAGCCCTTAGATAGTTTGCTATTTGAGATGTTTGTGTACTCTGAACTACATAACATAAATTGAGTTTCACTGTGCTTTATCCATCATAGCTATAAATTGTAGGCATATGAAGGGCGAAAACCTACCATCTTGAGCAGCCAAAGAATCCTGTTAGTTATTGTAAACAAAGAGATAGACTGCAGGGTGCTGAATCTTGATGATTATCGATCAAAGGAGTAGATATTCATTTCAGGAAAAGCAAACTGGCACTAGATTATTGGTAATGCCTAGTTTCAAATTTGAATTTCACACATTTAATTGATTGTGACTGTGTGAAAGAGCTAGGTAATATTTTCTGCAAACTTGTTTGTTACTGGGCTGAAGTGAGTGCCATGTAGGACTTATGAATGGCATCTTGGTTTGTTTAGAAAAACTGAAATATTATTCATCATTCAAGTTTGAATGAATACCTTTAGAAGGCAAAAGAAACTTGACCTTTTTGTTTGATAACATATATACAAGGTGGGCTAGGTCCTTTTTGGATAGAGCCTGACAAATCAACAATATATTTGAGTCAAATGCCCTTTCCTTGCCAAGAAGAGAAGCCTCACCAAACCATAAGCAAGCCGAACAGGCTATTAAGCCTTATATTGACATTACCAATGATCTGCATTGGACTAATGACATCTATCTTCTAAAGGTCATTACTGATCCTGCCATTCAGGCTGCTGCTAAGCTCCTCAACAATTTCTTGATGGTTGGCAACCTCAGGAAAGACCGTATTACTTCCTAGATAGTTGAGTCTCACGCCAAGATAGCCAAGGCTCCTCTGGAACCATATAACTGGTTCAAGACCGTCTTTGGAGAGCTCAAACGAGCCATCAAGAGCAATACCAAGTAGCAATTTGCTGCTGGCCCTATGTTGTCACTCCTAGCAGCCTCCCACCTTGAAAATAAAATCCATGGTTTTCGTATGGATTCCATGCTTTCTATCTATGAAGAAGCACCGGCAGAGTCATCTCAACAGGCATCCAGCTCACATAGTCGACCCATCATTCCTGACTCGCCTTCCGCGTCACGACGTCGTACTAGGCAAACATCTTCAGCTGCGCTTCCACCCCCTGCTGCTATTCACATTGAACTACCTATTTCTCCAGCCTCTGATGCTTCCCTCGCCTCTGCTTCCTCTCAAGGACAGTCTGTGACTATTGGGGCTACCATTCCCATCACAGCTGCCCAGGCCGCCTCACCTCCACACACAGGAGCTGTTTCCCCAAAGACCCAGTATTTCATGGACATGTTCGATGATTCCGACCCCCTTGGGGTCTCAGAAGTTTTTGTAATGCCCCAGAGCCCTACGCCCTTTGAACTCCAATCCCATGGAAGGGGATTCGAACAGTTCCATGATACTACTACTGGTTTTGAAGACTTTTCAGTTTAACCAGCAACATCAAGTTGAAGCCGCACCAGCCACAATTCGGGTCTGGCAAGCTGTCAAATCATCAAAGCAGTTCGACGCCACACTGATGCACCTATGGATACAGGGTTGGATTCGGGCATGGACCAGGGTGGAGCCCCTGAAGTTGCAGAAGAACAGCCAGCTCCACAGGCAATGGAACCAGGTCCATTTTCATCAAGGACCACACCATTGTTCAGAAGACCAATCAGCGTCGAGGACCAGATTCAGAGCTTTTTAGCGCAGCATCTTCATGAGTCCTCGCGTGGTGGTCAGGTCCTCAAGTTTAAGATCTCTGAAATAGAGGCCGACAAAGAATTGGATAAAATACCCGCATTGGGAGAGCAGCCAGCTTGGAGATTTATAGTTTTTGAGAAAACTCCGGAATCCATCAGGAGTTATGTGGCCAGCCCTCACCAATTGCGCGTAGATCCATATTACATACCAATGCCGCGCAGGAATAAGTGGAAGGATTTGGGATTGGCCATGGACAAAATTACTTTCCATACGCCGAACTGGCCAATCATCCACCAACCTTATAGTTGGAAAATTTCAGTGGATTTCCACCGGGCACTACAAGCATACCAGCGGGAGTATATACACTCCCGATCGGACAGTGAGGCAATCGACGCTTTTTGCAAAAGATTTGACTCTATTGGCATCCGTGGCAACGCGATGGGATGATTGCCTTCCTCCTTTGGCATTCGATCCGAATAAGCCAATGGCGTCAGAGAGCATTAAGGATCAGCTGCCGGTGGATAGATTGTATTTCCGTGCCGCAATGATGGGAGGCTCCTGGGAATCTCGATTCACATCTTGGACAACTTCAAAGTGGATCGCCGGAGCCCACCGTTGTTTTTTGCCGCACAATTTAGATTTCAACACTGCCCGACTCGATTTCATGGAGAAGGTGCAGTATCATTTAATAAAGATTCGATGTGAAGCAAATAAAAGCCCACATTAATTGCATCTCGCAGGTGTCGTGGGACCGCCACCAGTTTTGGTGGGGGATACTGTTGGAGGGTTTGCAGATCCCAAGGCAACCCTAACCCTAGTTAATAAGTGAGGGATTTGGCACCCTGCGTGTGTAAGTCCAACCCGATGATCACATAGAGATTTGATTAATTAGAAAGTTAATAAAAGGACTTTAGGCCTTTTTGCGGGACTTTTAATGTCGCAGGGCCTAAATTTCAAGTTAGTGAATAAAGTTGGGTTTCCCTCCAATTTGGATGGTTCCCACTCTTTTTTAAATTTGAATAGTTAGGGAGGCAGAAATGGACCAATTCGAGTTTGCTACACATGTACATATCTTCATTTCAATAAAGCAGATTGGTTCTCTTGTGAAATGGATTTATGAATGTCCTTGCTCTCTATCACTTTTCCTCCATCTCTCATGCTTTTATTGTGTTTTGCTAATTGTTGGATTTGATTGTTATTGGGATTGCATGTTTTTATACTTTTTATGAGAGAGAAAGGGAGAGAGAAAAAGAGTAAGCTATCTTCATTGTGGATCTAGTGTTAATGGATGTAGTGTTAATGCTTAGGGTTAATGGATGGTAGAATTAGATGTGAATCTTCCATTCATGCCGAAATCTGAACTATGCTATCGCTCTCATGGGAACGAATCTACGCGTGACAACTAACTTCATCTCTCTCTTGGGTTGAGGATAGGCAAGGAAAGAAACCCACTACAATCTAGCATTATGCTGTCATTCATTGAAGACGCAATAATTGCTATAGCTTTGTCATTTTTCTCCCTCCATTCATGAAGTTCTTTGCCAAGAGTAATTGGCTTCTATTCTGTTGAATCTACCCATTGCCAAAGACCTTCACCCTTCAGTATGAGTGAAGTCTTTAACTTCCAGACTAAATAATTCGAACCTTCTGTGTCCAAGATCGTACTGATCTCAGAATGCATGCTACTGATCGAAGCCATCTTCTAATCTTCCGAATAAGCTCCAGATACGGTTGTTGATGGATGTGCAAGGCTCTGATACCATTGTAGGAAAATACTAGGAATTCTTCTTCAGAGAACACGATGAAAGTTTGAATAAATCAAACTAATATCAGTGTCTTCAATCGTGTCTGATTCTGGTCTATGTACTAATAGAGCAGTTTCTACTTTGATTAAATAAAGCATGCGGATTTAGGAGATATATGTGTGAATGTGATAGACAATTTTAGATAATTAGAACAACTGAGAAAAGTCATCTGTTGAGAAACTTTGATCAATTGAATTTTTATATTTCTGATTCTGATTCTTCTGTATACATCTCTTGTTGCCTTGTTGTTTACAATGAGTAAGTGCACATGTATGTATATTGTCATAGGATAGGTCTTTTGGCCCTCTTCCTTCTGTAACAGTCGATCTAACCATTAAGACGGTTGATATTCAACAACGTTCTGTTTCCAGACTCGAAAGGTTATTGTTCGAGACAGTTTATTTGTCAAGACAATTTATCTGTCGAGACATTCTCCGAGACAATTTATTGCTCGAGTTCGATTCGTTTTGAGTTCGAGTTCGAGTTCGAATAAGAATAAAAATGTTTTGGGTTCGAATTCGAGTCTGAGTTTCTCAGCCTTTGTCAATTAGACTGTGCACTTTGTTGGTAGAACCGAGGTTTTTCTGCTGAGGTGTTCTACAGTCCTTTGTATCCTCTGATGTTCTACACATGGCACATCATGGCATTCATACCCTTTCACATGTCGATTCTTTAAAATCCTAGCCTAACAAGCTTTTCGACTCCTAAGATCTGGTTGGTCACATAAACACTTAAGAGGTTGATGATTTGTGCCAATGACAAACTTATTACCATTTTATCATTCTGTAATACAATGGACCCTAGGAATGATATTAATTGCCATACAGTTTTAGGTTGGGGCCATTCCACTACCACTTTTATCTCACCGTAATCAATCTCAATACTCCTTTGCATAGAGCTTCTCCTGCCTGAGAATCCTTAGCACAGCTGAAAGATGCTCAACATGCAACTTAAGTGTTTTGCTATTGAGGAAAATATCATCTAAGATTACAACTACGATTTTCCCCATATATGGATGAGCCGAATCGTTCATCAGGTGTTGAAAAGTGGTAACAGCATTAGTCAAGCCAAAAGGCATAACAAAAAATTCATAATGAACATACCTTGCCTGAAGCCCCGAGTATCAAGAAAGTTACAAGCAAAAAACTGAAGGCAGGTGAAACCTACCTTCCAGCAACTAGAAGCATGATTTACCAATTGTGGCTGGCTACTATGTTTCTCAGCCTCTTAACAAGTTATGTGTGCATCATGGTTGCAGGTTGTGCTGACTGAATCACAACGTGAAGAGAAAAAAGCAGCTGAAGCAGAATTATCTTTTGCAATAAGTGAGCTCGAAAAGGAGGTTGATTCTGTGAAGCTGGCAGATTTACGAGAAGAGGTTGCACTGAAAGAGAGGAAGCTTGAGGAACTTCTACTGTCATTTGAGGTGCTGTTTTTTGGCTTCCAAGGCAGTATTTTTCTTGTGTCACCTTAAAGTGGTGGTTTTATGTGGTATATGTTTTTGATTATTATTCTACTTGCTGACAGAAAATGGCTGTTCAAAGTGCACAAAGTGGTGGGTCAAGGCGCCCTTATGAAAAAAGGCGGGATGATAATCGCATGCCTGGAGCAAATCCAGCTGGTTATGGTGACAGTCAAGATGGATATGCCAGGTTTAGCAGGAGTCATGGTCGAGATAATGAAAGGACGGGCTCGTATGGAGATGCTTGGGCAGGAGGAAAAGGCAGATCCAATCCATCTCAGTGCTACACTTGTGGAGAGGTTATAATTCTAGTGATCGAAGAAATTACTTTGTTCTTTTATAAGATGTTTGAACTGGTAGTAGTTTTCTTGATTGCATAGTTTGTCTTTACTCTTCAGAAAAGTAACAAAATTATCCTTTTCTAACTTTCATAAATTAATCTGTACAGATTGGTCATTTTTCAAGGGACTGCCCAAATTCTGGCATGGGTGGTAGTGGTTCTCGTGGAGGCTATGGTGGGTCTTTTGGAGGTGGCAGAGGCGGAGGTGGTCGTCAGTGTTACACCTGTGGGGAGGAGGGCCATATATCACGCGAGTGCCCACATAATCCAGGCGCTTATGGCGCTTCTAGCTATGCTGGACAACCTGCTTATGGAAGTGGTTATGCCCCAGGGGAAGGGGGAAATGGCTATCAAGAATATGGCACAGGTAACTACGGTGGTAGTCAAGCTGGAGGCTATTCCACCGGTGGTTATGAAGACCGTAATGCTTATGCAGGTGGTCAAGGGGCTTACCATGGGCGAGGGGGTGACTGGTAATTGAGGATTGGTAGCCTTTGCCTCCAGAATATTGCAGCAGAACATTTAGATTGTTTGGCTAATTAAAACTAGGATGTGGGGGCTAGTTGTTTGGAAGTTCATTCTGCTTCATGATTGCTGTAACACTTCTAGGATTAGGATACCCTCCTTGATGTGATTTAACGTTGTGCACATCAAGGAGGGATGTGCACAAAGTTAATGTGTTTTTTTTTTGCTGCTTAAAAGTTCAGTCACTGCAAAAAGGGTGTCATAATATTCGTGTGTCAGAGATGCATGCCACCCTTGGGAGTAGGAGTATTTAGGTGAACCTGAATTTTTGCTACTCAAGAAGATACATGCAAACATTGATCAGGTTTGACGGTGCTTGTAAGTAGCCATAAGACTTTTCACAGCAGTCATCACTGGCGAATACATGAACTCTCTACTAGGATGTTTCTGCAAGACTTTCAAGTCAGAAAGTTTGCTGGTCTGACCTACCGGTGTCCAACTAATGAATTGTTACTTAGCAATTTTTAGATAAGGTAATAGTGCTGCATGGTATCTAGATTGTCTTCAGCATTATGATGTCACGTGTTGTAGAGGTCATACACAGATCATTTTTGATACTTTTTCCTGTTATGATACTCATATCGTAAGTCAGCTCAATATGTCATAAATCTTTGTATTGAGAGGGAAAGTCATAACACTATGGGGTGGTGCAAACATCATTCACTGGTGACTTGCATGTTCCATTGATTCGAGATGTGTGCAACAAAAGTATTCAGCACTCTGCACTTTTGTTTCCAGTATAGTTTTTGTGTGATTGCTTGTAGTTTAGGAATCCCAAAGCTCATGGATAGTTGCTACCACATGCAATTTCAGCACAATGTTTAGAGGAAATGCAATTCTGGAGCAAGACACAGAAGCTTTGTCTGCATGTTTATGTTTTTATTTTACTAAGTGATGTATGATCAACGTCTTAATGCTTGTAGGAAAGTTGCCAGGCTATCTATATTCAATAGGGCAATCTTGCAGGCAAATGTTCATGCTAATGTGAGGAGGGTGTACAATGTTTGTTGGGTTGCTATATATCTCACATGATTTGGAAGTTTAATGCAAAAATTCTTATCCATGCAGATCCCAAGCTGTAGATGTATATTCTCTTAATGTTTTTAGACGTCAGAAATGCAGATGCAGTTAGTATTTGCTATTTTTCTATAGTGACAACATCAGTGACTTTTTCTTTCTTGGGTTGAAAATTCTGGACATGGAGCGTTAACCTGTATTCAACATAGTCAGGCTTTCAATGCACATATGATTTTGGTATGTAATTTGTTTTTGGGATTTCTTTTCTTGAGATGGGAGAGAGAGAGATGGGAGGTGAGAGCTCGAAGAGGGTGAAGGAGAGAGAGAGAGAGAGAGAGAGAGAGAGAGAGAGAGAGAGAGGGTGAAGGAGAGAGATGGGAGGTGAGAGAGCGGGGAGGGAGGGAGGTGTGAGAGAGCGGGGAATTTTAGGGTTTTGAGATGAAAAATAGCAATAATGTTTAATGTAAGTTGAGAGAGAGAGAGAGAGAGAGAGAGAGAGAGAGAGAGAGATAGCGAGAGACAATGTAGGCTGTTGTAGACAAAAACTGAATGGTGTTTTTTTATTGGGCCACATTTGCCCTAATTCGTATTTGATGGGCACTTGAAAGGCAATCTAAGTGGAGTTGAAGGGCAGCCACGCCCAGTTTAGAGAGTGCACTTTTGGAAACTTCTGGAGAGAGAGAGAGAGAGAGAGAGAGAGAGAGAGAGAGAGAGAGAGAGAGAGAGAGAGAGAGAGAGTGCAATTGAGGGGAGAGAGAGCTTCATGTACTGCTGAGAGAGCGTGATTTGAGAGAGACGATGCAATTGCTACTGGATTTCTCGTTCATTTTTTTGAGTGTTGGCCATATCCTAAGCTTTAAAGACGTAGCTCCCAACAATTACAAGTAGTGCCTTGAGCGACTTAAAGACAGACCCCTAGAACATAAAGGCAGTACCCTAAGATTCATAAGGGTACGTTCTTAGACTTTAAGGAGAACAACCTAATGTGCTAGTAAAAAGTACTAGTCAAGGTACATAATGCTAGTGGATTTGAGTTGTAAGGTGTTTAAATCACAGTGAAAGATAAAATTGTAGAAGATTGTTTTTAAATTTGTAACAAAATATTATTTCGTAATGAAAAAGTGTGTACAAAGTGATGTTGTTATTTGAATAAAATTTTAGTTGGATGTCGTGATGTGCCTTGTGCTGATCACTTGACATACATAGAACATTAGATCTGGTGCGATGAAGCTTCTTTGGGCCAAAGATGAAGCCTTTTGTAAAATCCTATTTTGTTAAGTATAAACAATTTAAGATGGCTAAAGCCAATTGCTTAAAAGCTGGAGGACTATTATTGCCATTGGAGATGCCATCTAAAAGGTGAGAGAGTAATTTTATGGATTTTGTAGTTAATCTTCCTAGGATGTTGAAAGGTAATTATGTTATTTGGGTAATAGTTGATTGCCTTACCAAGTTAGCTACCTTTATTCTAGTAAAAATGGCAATAAAACTTTTGATTTAGTTCAGATCTTTGTGGTACGTTTGTTTAGGCTTTATAGTTTGCCTTCAAATATTGTCAATGATCATGCTAGATCCACTAAACATTTTGGGTTGGTCGTATTTCCTAAACTTGAGATTTCTCTTAGTTTTAGTTCTTCAAATCATTCAAAATCAGATGGTTAGACAAACATGACTAATCAAACTTTGGAGAATATGCTAAGAGCATATGTCTTGCATAAGCAATCTCAGTGAAAAATGTAACTTTCATTGATTGAGTTTGTTAATAAGAGTAATAAACATTTAGCGACTGGATATAGTTCGTTTATGCTTATGTATGGGTTCTAACAATCAATGTTGAATTAGGGTTCGCTCATGTAAAAAAGTAGCCAATTTCTTGGAACATATGTAGGAAATATTGCGGTGAGCATGTGAAAATCTTTTGAGAGCTCAAGAACAAGCCAAACATTATGTTGCTCCTTATGAATTGAATGTGGGATAGTGGGTGTATTTAAGGATTCATAAAAAATTAAATGTCTTTTGTACTGGCAAACATAATAAACTATTGACATGTTTCAATGGACTATTTAACTTTTAAGAGAATTGGATCTTTAGTCTATCAGTCGGATCCTCTCGAGGGTGATCAAAGTGACTTATATTTTTTTCTAACGCAATGTTCACAACAATCTCAAAAGAGCATAAGCATGGATTGACTCTTTTGACAATTCTCACTTCGAATTAGTAAAGGCCAAGAATAACGCAAATATTATTGGAACAATTTTTATGCTGATCCATAAGGGGATTTGCCAATAATTGAGTGTGGCACTTAATTAGTGAACAATCAAAATTGTCTGGTTGATTAGTAGTTAAGGCACTATTGATACCAAAATGAATTTTTTTCTAGTACAAATGTGGGGCTTTTAGCCTGGACCATATTTGGAAGGGAGGAAAGAGATGAAGCCTGAGGGGTAGTTGATTGCTCGACCAGTCGATCAATTTTGTTAATCTACTTTCAATTCTAGGAGTATAACTGATAGCAAATGAGAATAACAATTGGGAATGAATTAAAAAGACTGCCTTTGGGAATTTGGATTCCTTTTTCCCAGTGTTAATTAGAATTTTGAGAAATCAAAGATTCTAAGGGAAAAGTGTGGCAAGTTAGATAATCCATTTATGAAACCGTCTCTGTTTTTGTAATCGAATTTGGATCTTGCAAGTGATGGCAGATGAAAGGCATTCCATACATGAATCTAGTAGTTTGGATTCTATTTATGGCATTATGAAATGTTATTTTATAACGACTGTTCTTTTTTACTGATTCTAAAATAGGTACTGGATATCTAGAACAGTATGGTATTCGGTTTTCGGTAACACTTAAGGAGCATGAGGGATTTCAATAGTTAGATATATATTTCTTGGAATTGGTTGTGATTTGATCCTATATTTGGACATAAGATAGCCAAATAGTTTTTATGACTTTTTGGGCAAAACAGATCTAGATGCAGAGGATTCTTGGAGAAAAAGCTGGTGGTATGGGACATCAGTGATTCAAAGGGAATTTCTTGGGTGAAAATGATCTGTAGAGTGATGGTTAGTAATTATTGTAATGGCCATACTAATAATGAAATCCATTGGTTTTTTTGTTTAAGGTATTTTGGGAAATTATGAGATATAGATCGATCCCAAATGGTGTCTCATTATTTACAAAATTTGGAAACCCTTAAATCTATCTCTCTATTATTTTAAACCTCTATTTTTTAAAAGTTTCTTAAATACGAGACAATTGGATTGATATTTGTATAATTCCTTCCAGAGTAGAACTTGATTCTAAAGGACTAAAAGGTTATATGAAATTATACTTCCATATATGATTTATGAATATGGCTCAAAATCTATTGATGTTTTTGTTGGAAATTACGTCCACAGTTGTCTCCTTGGTGAATACAATTTCTATTTTCAAGATTCTTCCTATAGGACTCACAAAGTTTTCTATTTTGTTTTTATGCAAAATTACTCTCATTCTATGTGCAGAATCATACTTGGTAAAATACACGGGTTTCTTTCGACAACCTGCAATTTCTATATAGAATCGAATCGAATCAACCAAACTATTTGAAAGTCAACTTCATCGACTTTCCGGCTAATTTACATCAAAGGGTATCTATTCCCGTCTAATTCTACATTCGAATGTCAAAGCATTATGAAGAACATCGAAGGCCTGATCATCTTCAACTTCTTCAAGAATCAAGTCACTTGACATCCGAAGTCTCTGAGTCTTTGACTTCTTCGACAACTTCATTCATCAACCGAAGTATCCGACTTCTTCGACAACTTCGTTCATCAATCAAAGTATCTGACTTCTTCCATCATCCGAAGTGTCCGAAGTTTCTGACTTCTTCGACAACTTCGTTCATCAACCGAAGTGTCTGACTTCTTCGACAACTTCAAGAAAGTCACTATTTCCCAACAAGTAACTTCTTTTCAACTATTTCAAAGAAGTAAAATTTTTGTCGACTTTTTCATTTTTTCACAAAAGTGTGACAAAACAATCACTTCAACAAATGAACTGTTTTTAACACCTTCGTCTTTTTCGCGAAAAATGCAACATGAGAGAAAATTGCGAAGGTCATCTATTTAACGAGAAACGTCTCCAGTCACTTTTCGAAAAATGCGAAGTGAGAGAAGATATGCGACGTTCTCGTCCACGTCAGCGATCTCGAGTCGCCTGACCATGTATTTAATGTACAGCTGTTAATCTGTCATCATAGTTCAACTACTCCCTGAGTGTGACAAAGTCATAGTGAGATGACAAACATTGATTATAATTAGATACAAGGATGCGGTGTATAAATACATCTTCCTTACGCATTTTCCATGACGCTTCATTCATGAGACGAATGATTTTGGCCTCCAAGTTACACCACCATTCTGGTTATAACTTATTGTTGTGCTTCAATGCAATAATATATAGCAGCAATACGATTTTCTATTTGTGTATAACGTAGATGAATGCTTATTGTGATTTGAATGCACTTTGCCCTTTGTTTGATCACGCTTGTTTACTCACTCTGATCAGAACACAATTGTCTACGACTCCTCAGTTTCTGATCAAACGATGGCTGTCTTTGACGCTTGAGAAACTTGCATTATCACTTTGATTTTTTGATCTGAACTTCTTATTAAGATCCATTTGTAATAATACCACACACCATATCTAATTATTCATCCATTTATTTTTTAGTATGAATTGATTTCTTAAGATCTTGTTGGGCATAACGCTTGAGCTGTGACTATAACTTAGCATTTATATTCTTTTAGATTGTTCTTGCATGTAGCAGCCCATAATAACTGACCGGGAGAGTCATTCCACAACTATTTTCTTCTCTCAACACACATGCCTATACCACATGCAGGCATAGCCCATGGTCCTACTCAACTATAATCCGGATTAGGCCTGGCCCCTATGTCTAAGACAACCCCCCAATGGTACAAACTCCCATTAGGGTCATAACATACTTCCCCCCTTATTTTAGTTATGTCCTCATAACTCAAAGTCCGTGAAACTCTTCTTTAGATTACCTTCTAGTTCCCATGAATCCTCATCATCAGGAATATCCTTTCCAATGAACCAGAAGCTCAATAACATCCCAATTTCGCAATCGCTTGGATCTTGTATCAAAAATCTTTTCAAGTTCTAAAGGAATCCTCTCAGATAAGTCCTCAAATGAATCTAGATTAGTACCAAAACCAACATGATCTTCCTCATGTAAACTCATCTTCAAACGACTTACATGAAACACAAGATGAGCCTTGGTTCCCTCTGGTAACTCTAATCAGTAAGCTAAAGATCCAATCTTTTTCAAAATTTTATATGGTCCACTATACCTAGCAGACAGTTTGTAATGCTTCCCAGTGCGCATTACCTTAGAATCCTTCGGAATTCTAAGATACACCCAATCCACAGCTTGAAACTCCCGAGGCGATCTTTTCATATTAGCGAAATGTCTTACCCGATTCTGGGCACTTAGAACATTTTCACGTGCTAACTATAAGATTTCTTGCATTTCACACAAGAAATCCACTACTTTCTGAACTTTAATCGACTCAGTTTCAACCATTATTGGAGATCTTGGCTGAAATCCATACATAACCATAAACGAACTATACCTATTATAGGCAAAATCAATCAATGGAAGATACCTTTCCCACTGAGATTGCCTAAGTAAACATATGCATGAAACATTTGTTCCATTGTCTAATTAGTCCTCTTTGTCTGACCATCGGATTCCAAATGATCAGTTGAGCCCATGCTCAGAGACGTCTCAAGCTTTTCAAACACTGTCGTCCAAAATCGACCTGTAAATTTAGGATCCCGGTCACTAACAATGTTTGATGGCAACCCATATAATCTGAACAAACGTTCAACAAAAACTTGAGTTGATTAGACGCTTTGACTGTAGTCCTTACCGGAATAAATGTAGCCAATTTTGTTAACCGATCAACTATGATCCAAATCACATCATTCTCTTTATTCATCCTCGGTAAACCAACTACAAAATCCATCGAAATACTATCCCACTGTTTAGAAGGAATATCCAACGGATGCAACAGTTCATCAACCTTTAAGTGCTCTGTTGTATTCCACTGGCATTGATCACAGTTCAACACATAATATTCTACGAAAGGTTTCAAATTTGGCCAAAAAAAGTCCCTTCGTACCAAATCTAGTGTACGATGTATATCTGGATGCCCTGCATCATGACATTCAAATAAAATTTTCTTTTTTAATGCATCCATTTCTGGTACACACACTTTTCCCTTTCGGAAAAAAATCCCATTCCGAATGGAAAAATCATCCACTACCTTCGTATCTTTCAAAACCAAATGATCACCTTGCAAATCAGTAACCGATTGAGAGCCATTTAAAACCCTTTTCCATATAGATCCGAAGTGAGAATCTTGTTCATAAAGACCTTGAAATGAAAGATAAAAATCAGTAGTGATCTCACTGAACGACAACTCATTCACCTCTCCAATTCGACTTAAGGCATCCGCCACTTGATTTGACGATCCTTTAATATATCTCAAATCAAAGTCGAATTCTTGCATAAGCTCAGCCCACAAGCCTTTCGACCCCTAAGGTCTTTCTAATTACAAAAATACTTTAATGGTTGGTGAACTGAACACACTATAAATTGACTACCATATAAATAGTGTCTCCACGTCTTCAACGCATGCACAACTGCAAAAAGTTCTTTTTCTTGAGTTGTATACCTAGTCTGTGCATCAGATAACTTCTTACTCTAAAAAAAAACTGGCCTCCTCTCTTGTAGAAGAACTGCACCAACCACATTCACTAGCATCCACTTTAATCAAATAAGGTTTGTCAGGATCCACTATGATCAAAATTGGTGCTGAAACAATTAGTTCCTTAAGTTTATTAAAACTTGCATCAAATGTCTCATTCCACACAAGAGGTGGACTCGGCCTACCCTTTCGAGTAATCATCCCCTTCAATGCACTATTCAGAGGTGTAGCAATCCTCGAATATTCCAAGATGAATCTATGGAAGAAAAAAGTAAACCCTAGAAAATTCCTTCAATGCGACGAAATTCAAGGAGCAAGATTCACACCTGTTAATGGCTTACAAGTGTAAAGTCCTTAACAAAGGATCCTATTCTAAGCATGCCAAAACAAGCAACCACAAAGGGAACAGATGGTGCACAAACCAACCCAACCAAACCTAGATCGAACGGATCTAGCCCCCAAGCTATGGATCAATCTCAAAGAGGAGTGAGGCATCACACCAGCAGCATACAACTACTAGTCTCACAATCAAGGATACACTAGTGAGAGCCCAATAGGTATACTTATACCCTCCAAGGCCCATGCACCACTAGTAGTGCACTGTGACATCTTTCTTATGTGAATCCTGCATCGATGGCAAACACTCTAGAAGCAAGTTTCTCAAATCAGATTCTATCAAAACAAAGCATGTACTAGACCTTGTACATAGCGATCTTTGTGGTCCAATGCCAACTCCATCCTTAGGAGATGCAATTTATTTTATCACTTTCATAGATGATTATTCTAGATGGTCTACAATCATGTTCATTAAGCACAAATCAGAAGCCTTTGAATGTTTCAAAAGATTCAAGGCCATGGCTGAGACACAAACGTCTACAAAAGTGAAAACTTCTCTGAACTGATGGTGGCGACGAATACCTCTCTAACGAGATGTCCGACTACCTGGCTGAACATGGCATTCGAAAACAGTTCACAACTTCCTATTCTCCTCAACAGAATGGAATTGCAGAAAGGAAGAATCGAACACATCTCAACTCAGCCAGAGTGCACCTACCTGAGAAGTTTTGCGCCGAAGCTACTGCCACAGCCTGTTACGTACAGAACAGATCTAGCACTAAAGCCGTAAACAACAAAATTCCTTATGAAATATGGCATGGACACAAGCCTAGTGTCAGCCAATTAAAAACCTTTGATTGTGTATGTTTTGTTCACATTTCTAAACAGCTTAGGAAGAAGCTGGATCATAAGACAAATAAATGTATTTTCATTGGCTATCCTGATGAACATAAAGCTTACAAAGTTTATGATCCGTCCACCAAAGTAGCATTTGTCTCTAGGGATGTAATTATCCAAGAACACACATACTATGATTTTAAACAACCATCGATAAACGATGCTATGTCATTTCATCCTATTTTACGTAGCATGGAATCTTCCAACGATAATGTTTCTTCTACAAAAACCTACAACTACAGCTATAGAAGCCGAGCAGTTGACAATACCTGTCACCAGACCAGACCAAGCTAGCTCGAGTAGATCAAGAGAAATTAAGAAGAAGCACCATTGCATCCTGGTCAACCTAGCGCCTGCAGATCCTCACGGACTCGGATTGTTCTTGAGAGGTATACACCTCAATCATTCTGGACTTCATCAGAAGAACCAGAGACCCTAAGTATCATGCTTAGTGATTGAATCTAATTTCTCTTTTTGAAATTTGGCCTCATTATAAGAATACAATTCCATGCGCCCTTCATAAATGCAAAATTTGTCTATAATATATGCTATCAAGTGGACTTCATTCTTGTAGCCTATTACTAGATTCTACTTGATTGCTTGACTTCTTCAAGCCATCTTTCACATCCTCAAGTCGCCTTTAATACCACTTGGGATTTCTTCATCATTTCCATTGGAAATTTGTCTTTCATGCACAAATATTGTGTGTACTTGGATTTCTGAGGAGTTGGGTCTTCTTGAAATACATCATCCTTTTCAAATTCATCACCCTCAAATGGAAAATGCTACATGCCATTTTTTCAGACATATCAATAGTATAATCTAAATTCACATTACCATAGATTTGTCCCTCATTAAATATGACATCCCTACTAGCATGTAGCTTGTGTGAGATCAAATCATAGACTTCTAGGCCTTGGCATGTTCATCGTCGCATAGCCATTGAATATGCACTTCAATGATCTTGCGTCTAGCTTGCCCCTTGCTTTATTAGGCACATGAACATAAGCCTTACATTCGAAGATTGGCAATCCTTGCATCTTCAGTTTGATCCTAGTGAAATTTCCTTCTTTGAATCTCTTATCATGAATGGCAATGGTGGGACTCCTATTCTGTAAGAACATTGTAACATTGCGTGCTTCCATCCAAAAAGAATTGGTTAGGTTTATGTGTTTCATTATGGCTCTTGCACAATTGATAGTATTAATTTTGACCATTTATCATTCACATAGTTGCACAATACCCTAGATGCAAGCAAAGCATATATTTAAAAAACAAGGCAAGCTAAGTAACGAATGCACATTTTGAATTTTTTTGGATTATTGGATGGGAAAATGCCATCGCATTAATACTCTACTTTACATACATAAATGACTTAAGCATACAAGATAGTCTAAGTGCACAAGAGGAAAAGATGAAATTGAAAGTGTAGATCTTTGATGTATGCTATGAGGCGTTCCCGGTCAGCAGACGCTCCAATGCTCATAGTAAAAGGTGATCTTGTTTTCTTTATACTTTGGAAATACCTTCAAGAAATTATGTTTATTGTGCTTCACAATGATGCACCTTCCACCAAAACTAGAAAACTCTTGCTTTTATTTTGGAAGGATGGGTACAACCTTGCGGCATAATATTCATGTGGCCAAGCTCATGAAGGTAATAAACTCAGGTAGTCATTCATTAGATGTTGATATGAACATTCCAGACAAAAGAAGAAGATTCAAATTTGATGAAAAAAAGAAAAAAACTGTTGCCAAAAAGGAAAGAATGGCACCCATGAGATTACATAGGGGGAGGATCATCCCAAAGGATGTCTCCCCTCTTGAGAGATGCCCTCTTGATCTTGGAAAGAAACATTACACCAAAGCACCCAAGCACATAGTATAATTTTGAAAGATATGACTTAAGTTGTTGATGTCTCCTCCAAAGGTTTGATATTGTATTGTTGGTGCCTCCTGGTTAAGTGTGAATAATGCCCAACTATGGATGCATGTAACACATGTGAGGAGAACAAATCTCATTTGTGTGGAGAATTGGAGTGGAACCCCGACGTGATGGAGAAAAAAAAGGAAGTCAACTCACTACCACAAGAAACAATTGTATGGGCATAATCAATTCAAGTTCAGTACGTGGTTATATTGATCTACTATGCAACCTACAAGTTTGGATTGTTCCTTTAGTGGGTGAATTTGGCATTCCAAGAGATCCGATAATGCTTCTTATTGACAATCAAGGCTGTGCATTTCTTTGTAACAATAGTGGGATTTTCAATCATGTACTGAGCGATAGATTTGATTACCTTTTGTTGAAGGACCACATAGTGTTCCACAACACTTCACTGCTGGTTAACTTTGGTTAAGTGGTTACTTAGTTAGTTAGCCGATTGTCATAAAAACTCTGTAGAATCTTGAAATGGGATCAGTATCTAGAAATGGGATCAGTAACCACGCAGAGCAGTTTTCTTGGCATTACACACTGATATCCCACAAGTAGTAGATAGAACCATTCAGCGTTGTAGTTCTCTCTCCAGCATTTTAGACCTAGCTCTCGCTTTTGATGTATCTTGTTTTCTTTCTCCATATAGCACAACAAGTTTACTCTGTCATTGTTATCTTACTTGTTATTGAATGCTGTATCATCGTCCTTCTTCATTCTGTTGTGTGACGTGTTTAAGGCAGGTTCTCTAACAGCTTATGGGCCCATGCAGATCACCGCACATCAGTCACTAGCAGTGAAGCAAGAAACTACAGCGAGCTGACACAACGCCAACACAGTATTGAAGCGATGACAAGTTTCCAGAACGTGATTGACACCAGAACGCTAGAAAGGTGCGACGAAATAGATTACCAGTTGTGGAGATGGCAAATGGAAATGATCCTCAAGGAGAAGGGATTGTGGAAGATAGCGATTGGAGAGGAGATGCTACCTAAAGAGCAACAAGCCGTGGAAATGGAAAATGCTGGAGGAGAAGTGGAAATCGGGGAGTCCAGCAACAAACAGATCAACCAAATCACAGAGGCACAGTTTGTGGCAAAGGAGGCTCGGGCATATTTAACCATTTGTCTGACCCTAGCTGATGGTCCCGCAAGACAAGTGAAGGCTTCCAAGACAGCTCACGAAGCCTGGGAAAAATTAGCATCTATCTACGCCACTAAGGACTCAACCAACATGCTATTCTTGAAGAGAAGATTTGCTAGCCTGAGGATGAATGAAGGAGGATCAGTTGCCAAGCATGTGGACAAGGTCAGAACAGCCCTTTGTTTTGTGAGTTGAACTTGTGGATCAAAAGCATATTTCAGGTCTATTGAAGATCAGAGACTGAGAAGAAGCTATTTTGGATTGGATTATAACACCTAATCATTTGTTGATTGTGAGGCTTGTGCATATTCAATACTAACAATGTTCTGTTCAATGTATTGCTGACAATCTCTACTTCTGTGGATGAACACTCTCCTTTGTGGATGAACACTCTCCTTAAGTGGATGAACCTTCTCCTTAAGTGGATGACAAATACTCTTTGAGTGATTTTGTATTTTTCCAAAAGGCTGAGAAAAGCTCCCACTTGAATGAAAGATCCCCTTTTGGGTGGATAGATTGTCAACAATCTTTTGCATAAATTTTGGTGTACTTTGTTGAGAATGTACGTAACTTTCCTAATGTAATTTGATTGGAGCATTTGCTGAAAGGTTTTAACCATTATGCAAATGTGTTTTCAAGTTCTTAACAGGTTGAGGAACATTCTCATGTGAAGTGATCTTAGATCTACATCTAAACACCAAGAAATGACAGGCTAGTGAAACTAGTCTTGTGATTCACTAAGTGTGCTCTTTCATTCACCTCTAAAGCTTGTATTTATCACTTGCTAGAGTTTATAAAATTTTAGAAGTGTGGTTTACATGTGGTTTTACAGGCTGAATCAATATCTTAGTGTGTTGATCATATGTTGATCACATTTGCTCAATTCTAGGTATTCTTGGCAGCCTAGTCTTTTGTATTTTCTAAGAATGCAAGTAGCTCTTCACACCATAACTTGATTTGGTCACTTGCTGGAAAGTTTGAGAGCTTAAACAAGAGTGTGTTCAGGTTGGTTTGAGTTTGTAATCCATTCTTAGTGTGTGCAAAGCGCTGCATGTGTTTTCAATCTTCCTTTCTATGCTTGGAAGCCAGCCAGGTTCAAGATAGAAGTGTTTTAGGGTCCTAGATCTTCTGAAATCTCCTTATTCATCATTTGTTGAGAGGAAAGTGAGTGTTAGGTGTATTAGGACAGAGCCTAAAAGTTGAAGAATCATTATATTCATGGCTTCCAATGGTGGGATCATGTTAGAAACTAATGATAGATTGAGTTCATCAAACTACTCTACCTGGAAAGTGAGGATGAAATCCTTACTTGAGTTGAATGAACTCATAGACATAGTTGTAGGAATTGAAGAGAGACCACCCACAGTTCAAGAGCAACAAAGGTTTGATAAGAAGGCCAAAATGGCTCTTCATATCATTAAAATGAATGTTATCAAGGAAGTTGGTAAGTGTCAAAGTGCAAGTGAGGCATGGAATGCCTTGAAGAAGCTCTTTGAATCAAAGTCCACATCTAGGGTATTGACCCTAAGGAGGCAAATATTTTCTAGTAGGCAAAGAGAGGGTGAAAGTGCTCATGCATTTGTCTTGAGGATTAAGTCCTTAAGTGATGATCTAGCATGTATTGATGAAAACATAAAAGATGGTGAAATAGTCCAGGTTATGTTGAATGGTTTGCTAGATGAACATGCTAACCTTGTGCAAAGTTTTGCCATTCAAAGAGTCTTGCCAAGTGTGGTTGACTTGCAAGAAATCTTATTGGCTGAAGAACATAGGTTGCAATCAAAGCTTGATGGTGCATCCTTGCAAGGTGGAGGTGAAGAGGCTTTCTTCACAAAAGGCAAAGTCAAAGGCAAAGGTAAAGGCAAGGGAAATGGTCCAAAGGTGGTAACTTGGATCATGATGATCACTCTTCCTCCTCCTCTTCTACTTCTTTTAGAAAGAAAGATAAGTCAAAGTTCAAGTGCTTTTATTGTGGGATAAAAGGTCATTTTGCTAATGAATGTCATGAGAAGAAAAGAGAGCAAGGTGAGAGGCAAGGAAATCTAGCAATAGATGAAGAAGAGGATAGCATTTCTGAATCTCTTGTTATGACTTCAAGTTTTCTTGCACATATAGATGGGAATGATCCTTGGTGGATTGATAGTGGAGCCTCATCTCACATGACAAGACATAAAGAATACTTTTCATCCTTATTGTCTTATGAGGGAGAGAGCAACATCATCTATACTGCAAATGATGGTCAATGTGACATCAAAGGCATAGGCACAATTCCTATCTCTTTCAACAAATAGGAAAGCTAATCTTGAAAATGTATTGTACATTCCTTCAATCACTAAGAACTTGCTTAGTGTTAGTCAAATGATTGACAAGGGGCTTGATGTTGAGTTCATTGAAGATGCCTGTTTGATAAGTAAGTGTGGATCCTTGATTGCTAAAGGAAGAAGGCATGGTAAACTTTTCAAACTGGATGCATGTGTGATCTCTAAGAATGAAGGATGTATGGCTAGGGAACAATTGACAAACCAAGAAGTTTGGCATAAGAGGTTGGGCCATCCCAACTTCAAATCTTTGGAGGTAATGGCAAAGAAAGAGCATCTTCTTGGTCTCCCTAAAAGTCTTGTTACAAATAATACATTTTGTGAACATTGTGCCTTGTCCAGATCTCATAGACTTGTTTATACTAGATCTACTTCTAGATCTAAAGAAGCTTTTTAACTTGTGCATTCGGATCTTCATTCTTTTAGTACAACTGGCAATGGTGGGGCAGAAATGTATGCAACTTTTATTGATGACTTTAGTAGGTATACTTGGGTCTATCTTCTTAAAACCAAGGATGAAGTGTTTGCTGCATTTGTCAAGTTTAAGAATGAAGTGGAAAATCAATTCAATACAAAGATCAAATGCTTGAGATCAGATAATGGAGGGGAATACACTTCAAATAAGCTCAAAGATTTTTGCATAGCACATGAGATTAAGAGGGAGTACTCTAGTCCTAGGACTCCACAACAGAATGGAGTGGCAAAAGGAAGCCTTTGTGAATGTGCCAAGGCAATGAGACTACATGCTAATCTTGCTAAGTCCTGATGGGGGGAAGCTTTAGCATGTGCTAACTATCTTTGTAATAGGAGGACAAGTGCTTCTTTGAATGGTAAGACTCCCTTTGAGGTCGAGTGTCAAGCATTGTAGGATCTTTGGTTGTACTTGTTTTGTCAACATCACTCTTGATGATAGAACTAAAGAAGATCTTTCATCAAAGAAGGGTGTTTTTGTTGGCTATAGTGTAGTAAGCAAGGCTTACAAAGTGTACATTCCTTCTATGAATAAAGTTGTCATAAGTAGGGATGTCATCTTTCATGAAGAGAATGTTTCCAATGTTGTCAATGTTGATGATGATGTTGATGTGCCTATTAATCATCATGATGTGCAAGATTTCTTGGATGAAGGTGGAGATGCCACTCCAAAGCAACCTTCAAGGAGGACTCAAAGGCAAAGGACTAAGCCATCAAGGCTAACCTATGATGAAAAAGGAAAGCAAGTGGTGGAGAACTCTAACTTTGCTTTTCTTACCTCTTTTGATGAACCAACTTGTGTAGGTGAAGCAATTCAAAAGGAGGAATGGATCCAAGCCATGGATCATGAGCATCAAGCACTCATCAAGAACAACACTTGGAGGTTGGTGGAACTTCCAAAAGGCAAGAAGACAATTGGGTGTAAGTGGATCTTCAAGATCAAGACAAAAGAAGATGGATCAATCAAAAGGTACAAGGCAAGATTGGTGGCAAAAGGGTATGCTCAAGAGTATGGCATTGACTATGATGAGACCTTTGCACCCGTGACAAAGATGGTAACAATTTCAAACCCTTATCTCTCTTGCAACTCTTTATGGTTGGGACATGTGGCAAATGGATGTTACTAATGCTTTTTTGAATGGTGATCTTGAAGAGGAAATCTACATGGAGCAACCCGAGGGCTATGTTTCACATGATGAGCCTAATCAAGTGTGTTTCCTACAAAAGACTTGTATGGGCTTAAGCAAGCACCAAGAAGTTGGTATGCTAAGCTCAATTCCTTCTTACTCTCGCAAAACTTCATCATGAGTGAGTATGATCATTCTCTCTACTTTAGATTGAATTATAATGGTGACATTACTTTGCTTTTGATCTATGTTGATGACATAATCTTAAGTGGTGATAGCAATGAAGATATAGATGACATCAAGATGGCACTTAAAAGTAAGTTTGAGATAAAAGATCTTGGTAAGCTTCACTATATCTTAGGAATAGAGACTGTTAGGACTTCTAATTCTACTTTCATTTGTCAAGAGAAGTATTCTAACTCTATTCTAAAAAGAATTCATATGGAAAATTTCAAAGTAGTTTCTACTCCTATGGAATCAAATGTAAAGCTATCTATAAGAGGTAATTAAAGATCCTTCAAGGACGTTACTCTCTATAGAAAGATCATAAGATCTCTTATTTGGTCAACCATCACAAGACCTGATCTAAGCTATGTGGTTGGTAGACTAAGTCAATTCATGCAAGATCCTAGTGAGGCTCATTGGAAGCTAGGAAAGAGAGTACTAAGATACCTCTCGGTATCTAGAGATTTTGGCATCTTGTATGAAGGATCTTCACCTAAACTTTGTGGTTTCTCAGATTCAGATTTTGCAGGTGATCAAATGGATAGGAAGTCAACAAGTGCCTTTGCAACATATCTTGGAGAGGGAACTATCTCATGGCTATCAAAGAAGCAACCTACTATCTCTCTATCTTCCACCGAGGCCGAGTACAAGGCATTGACAACATGCACCAAGGAGATGCTTTGGATAAAGAGGATGCTGTTGGATCTTTACTTGTTGGATTCTAAGAAGACACCAATCATCTATTGTGACAACCTTTCAGCCCAAAGCTTGGCAACCAATCCAGTTTTCCATGCTAGAAGCAAGCACATTGAGATTGCTCATTACTTTGTGAGGGATCAAGTCATTGCCAAAGAGGTGGAGCTTCAACATGTCTCTTCATTGGAGTGTGTGGCTGATATCTTCACCAAACCATTGGGAAAGGACCTGTATTATAAGCATAGATCTAATCTTGGAATGTGTTCAAGATCTATGTTAAAACTAGCATCCAATGTTGAAGAGGGAGTGTGAAAATTGTCAACATTTCCTAGCTAGTTTGAGGCCTAAATTGGCAATTTTTGTACATGGTTTTGGATCTAATCTTTCACACGTGTGAAAGAGACCTAGATACTTTTATTTTAGTATATATTTCATATTAAAGAAGTCCCAAACTTTAGGACCTTTGAAATGACACCAAAATCATGTTATTTGGACATATAGGCCAAAATTGGCCATTTTAGGCTACTGGTGTCCTAAAAGTGGTCCTAAGTGTGAGAGATTTCAACTAGTTTAGTCTAGTTTAGTCACATTTTGGTAAATTGTCAATAAGAGGCCAAAACTCATTTTAGACTTAGAGATAAACTTTTTGAAGTTATATTAGTTTAAGATACATTCAATAAACACTTTTGGAAAGTGTGGGAAAGTTGGTAGTCGAGTTTGAGAGAGATTCAAATTTGAACTTTGGGTACATTGAATCTAGACCCAAAAATAGTAGGATTTACATTTTGGAGGGAAATCCAAGTGGCCAAATAGGGTTTGGAAACTCTATAAAAGGATGTTACTCGTGGAGAGACACATCTTCTCTCTTCTCTCTCTCATTTCATCATTATACATGGTTCTCTTTGGGTTCTACTACTCATTGGTGCACTATCTTGGTGTTATCTTGCAATCTTGTGTGTAGAATGATCATTTATTGTTATTTTCGGTTTCACACGTGTGAAATACAGTAGGGTACTGTAATTGTACGCACAACAAACATATTTTATGTTTTGGTTCATGTTTGATCAATATCTCTTAGAGTTTGCATCTCATTTTGTATGTAGATGCTGATTTTTCTATATTGGCAGGATTGTTGGTTTGCTCCTTATTGTAACCAAAGATTTGGGACTTGGATTGGATCTTGAATGATCTGAAATTCTTTACATGGTATCAGAGCTATTTTGTTTCAGGTTATGAAAGGATCAACCATCTTTAGTAAGGATTTGGAGGAGTTACCAATGCTAGAGCATGCTAGATTGATCTCTACTAAAAAATCAGCATTTTTGCACGTGTAGAATTGATCTTTTGTAGGTCAAAACTCAATATAGGATTATATACTTGATCAATTCCGATTCCCCACTTGGTTTACTGGATTTAGATGATATTTGGTGCATTAGGAAGGTCTCATTGGAGTCTACAAGAAGATATACCAAGTTTCTAGAAATTGCATGTAGAATTTGAGATATTCAATTTTTTGTTATTTTGTCAAAACCCTAATTTTGATTGGATCTCTAGTTTGTGAGGTTACTGAACTTCATTTGAGTGTATTTCAATCTTAGGAAGTGGCAAGAATCATTAGATTGAGGATAGATGATAGGTTGATCAAGATTTCACTATTCTATGTGTTGATTTTCTAGTTAGAAGTGCTAGAAGAGATTTGAGAGGTTCCATATCTTTGTGATTTCTTCTTGAGTTCAATTGTTGACATTCAAGAGAGTGCTTTTTTCATTGTAACAGGTTGAAAGAGAAGATTAGGTCACTTCAACATGGCTACAAGTGGTGGATGTTGGAGAGCAATGATAGGCTTACCTCAATCAACTATTCTACTTGGGAGGTGAGGATGAAGTCCTTATTGGAGATGAATGAGTTGATGGAGACTGTTGCAGGTGTGGAGGAGAGACCTCAAGCACCTCAAGATCAAGTGAGGTATGGCAAGAGAGCAAAGAAAGCTCTACACATGATTAAGATGAATGTTACCAATGAACTTCTCAAGGAAGTTGGTAAGTGCACATCATCTTTGGAGGCTTGGGAAGCTTTGAAGAAGCCTTATGAATCCAAGTCTACACCAAGAGTGCTTACTCTTAGGAGGCAAATCTTTCAAAGTTTTCAAAAGAAGGAAGAGAGTACTCATGCTTTTGTTTTGAGGGTTAAAGCATTCAATGATGAGTTAGCATGTATTGATGAAAGCATTAAGGAGGTAGAACTTGTTCAAGTTATACTTAATGGCTTGTTGGATGATCATGCTAATCTTGCTCAAAGTTTTGCTATTCAAAAGACTTAGCCAAGTATTGTGGATTTGCAAGAGATCTTGGTGAATGAGGAGTATAGGCTTCAATCAAGAGGAGGTGGATCTACATCGACATCTCATTATGAAGAGGATGCTATGGTCATCAAAGGCAAGTTCAAGGGCAAAGGCAAAGGCAAGTGGTCTAAAGGGCAAAATCAAGGTGAGACTTCTTCTTTTGGAAAAAAGAAAGATAAGTCTAAGTTGAAATGCTTTTATTGTGGAATCAAAGGGCATTATGCTAATGAATGTTTGAAGAAACAAAGAGATGAAGGTAGCAAGCAAATCAACTTTACTACTAATGATGAGGATCTAGGTGTTGGTGATTCTCTTTTGATGTGTTCTTCAAGTCCAATATCAAGTGAAGGTGACAAAGATTCATGGTGGATTGATAGTGAAGCTAGTTCACACATGACTAGTCACAAGGAGTTCTTTACTTCTTTGGTCACTTATGATGGAGCCAAGAAAGCAATTTACATGGCCAATGGTGGTGAGTGTGTGATTGAAGGAATTGGTTCAATTCCTATTTGTCTCTCTACTAATAGGAAAGCAAGACTTGATGGTGTTCTTTACATTCCTTCACTTTCAAAGAATTTGTTAAGTGTTGGTCAAATGATAGAGAAAGGTCACATGGTAAAGTTTGGGGGTGATGCTTGTTTCATTACAAAGGAAGAAATCTTGGTTGCTAGGGGCAATAGACAAGGTAGACTTTTCAAGCTTGATGCTTTTGTTATGGCTAACAAAAAGGATGGAATCGAAAAGGAGATTGGTCTCAACTTTCCAAAGTTACCTTTTAGCATCAATAAGATTGGTGGATCTTATGCAAAGTCTAACAAGCTTCCTTATGCTAGATCTAGGTCAAGATCTGATATGCTTCTTGGAGATGTTCATCTTTGTGCTAACTTGGCTAGTCTTGAGGATAATGATGGTGTCTCAATGGTTCTTCATGGCAAGTGCAAGCATGCAAAAGGTAAGGAAAGAGAACTTCATCAATGGAGGTGAAGGTTCTTCCTTGGAAAAGATTGTTGTTAATGATTTCTTTGATCATATATCAAAAGATGTTGCTAGGTGCATGCATGAAGGAGGTGGTTCTTCTACATTCTTTTGTGATGAGTCCAAGAAAGTAATTTTTCCAGCAAAGTGGAGTCACATGTCTTCATAAAGAGAGTAGATCAAATGGTTCTATCAAGAGACTTAGTGAGGGAGATAGTCACAAGTCAAGAAGAAGAGAAGTATGTGAAGAGTTCAAAGTAGGATGTACTTTGAATGATGTCATTGTGAATGATAGTGAGGAAGAGTCATTATCATGTGAGTCATTACCTAAAACATTGAGTAGAAGTTCTTGTTTGAAAAAAGAGAGTACTTCAATCATCCTTATGTTGAAGGTACTAATCATATTTTTCATGGCTTCTAATGTTTTTGAGGTTTCTACTTCTTATGATGCAATCATTAAGAGGGAGTCTTATGAAGGAAAGAGCAATGAAAGATTGGTTCTTGGGAAGATCCAAGGCATGGATCTCACATCTCTTCATCAACTCAAAGGATTCTATGATTGTGAACTGATCACTCATGATCGAGATGGCAAAAAGTTGGTTGGAGAAGACTACATGGAACAAATCGAGAGGCAATTTCTTCAAGGCAAGGGAGATCTCATTGGTGAGCTTATTGAGGTTTTGTACGGACTCAAGAAGGCTGGATTTATTAGGTTTGATACTCATCTTCACCTACTCTACTTTATGTTGGATGGAAAGTTTGGAATCTATCTTTTGATTTATGATGGTGACATTGTTTTCACTAACCTTTGTGGAAATTCGAGATCAAGCATTGATGAGTTCTTGTTGGATATTGATCATATGTTTGAGAGGGAGTATTTCCAGAGGTTCAGGTCTGAAGATATTCATATCTTTGATATCTTTGACGATCAAGAGAAAGGTAAGCAAGTGGAAGCGACTCATTTTGCCTTACTCACATGTTTTGGAGAATTTTCTTGTGTAGATGATGCTATGCAAATAGATATTGGTTCTCATAGTTTTCATACTGGAAAAGCAAGTAATGGATATGGAAAACAAAGTTTGTTCAATGACTTTGATGGTCAAGAGGAAGATCAAGAGGTTGGTCTCAAAGGGCTTCAACAACACAAAAGGAAAGGTGGCAATTTGGAGCTAGTCAAGAGCATCAAAGGAAGGTTATTTGGCAAAGATGTTATGGATCTGTTTTTGCAGCTTATTGAAGACTCAAGTAAGGTCAAAGGAGCAGCAAGGAAGTGTCTTTCAAGTTTACTTTACTTGTTCTATCTCATGTTTGAGCTATTTCATGTGGATGTGTGCAAATTGTCAAGATATGGACAAACTAGCTACATTGTCTTGCAATATCTTATTGTTGGAGTTGTACTAGCATTCTTGTCTGGTTTTGCTGATGGAAATGAAGCTATTGGAGGTTCATTATGTCACTCATTCATGGCCAAGTCATCAAGTGTTGATGATATCTTGTGGCAAGATGGAGATGGAGGCTCATTCATGGAGTTTTATGGTGAAGACATATCAAGAAAGGACAAAGTTGGAGGAGACAAGCAAACAAATGGTCATCACTCACATTTATTGTTTGGTTGCTGTAATTTTCCAGAGAGTACAAAGTTTGAAACATGGAGGAATCATTTCATTCACATTATATTTGGTTCTTCGTGTTCTAGTTATATCTTCATGTGCAAAATTGATGTAAGAAATAGTGAAGCATCCAATTTGGACACTATTCTCTATATCAATTATAAAAGATACTTTAGAACCTTAGAAAGAAGATCTATACTTAGGATGGAGATCATTCTAAATTTGGATCAAAGTTCTATTGTTAAAACTATGCCAAAACTAGTTGAAGAGGGAGTGTGAGAGATTTTAACTAGTTTAGTCTAGTTTAGTCACATTTTGGTAAATTGTCAATAAGAGGCCAAAAGTCATTTTAGACTTAGAGATAAAATTTTTGAAGCTAACAAGTTCAAGGCCTTTTGTGATGAGCATGGGATCAAGAGGGAGTATACAACATCAAGGACCCCACAACAAAATGGAGTGGCTGAAAGGAGGAATAGTACTTTATGTGAAAGTGCTAAAGTTATGAGGTTAAATGCTAATCTTGACAAACCATTTTGGGATCAAGCTTTGTTGTGTGCCAATTTCTTGTGCAATAGGTGGCCGAGTGCTATTTTGGATGGAAGGACACCTTTTGAGATGCTATTCAAGAGGAGGCCGAGTGTCAACTTTCTAAGAACCTTTGGATGCACATGCTATGTCAACATTACTCTTGATGATAGGACCAAGGAGTATCCATCTTCAAGAAGAGGTATTTTTGTTGGATATAGTGAGGTGAGTAAAGCCTACAGGTTACATTCCTTCTACTAACAAAGTGATTGTTGGTAGAGATGTCATTTTTGATGAGGGGAACATTCCAAAGGTGTCTTCAAGCATGATTGATGGTAAAGTGGATGGATCTAACATTCTTGATGTTGATGAGAAGGATCCTACTTTGGATGGTGGTGATGATGGACCTTCATTAAGTCAAAAGCCAAGGAGAACATCAAGAGAAAGACAAGTACCTTCAAGGCTCACATATGATCAAAAGGGTAAGCAAGTAATTTCTGGAAATTATGTTGCTTTCCTAACCTCTTTGGATGAACCTACAAGTGTAGATCAAGCAAGGAAAGAAGAGGAGTGGATCCAAGCAATGGATCTTGAGTATCAAGCTCTTATGAAGAGTGGAACATCTTTTGGAAGATCTTCTTTTGTACATGGAGCTATGCAAGTGGATGGATGTTATCTTGCTATAAAATTAAGTATTGGATATGGAAAACAAAGTCTGTTCAATGACTTTGATGGTCAAGTTGAAGATCAAGAGGTTGATCTCAAAGGGCTTCAACTAGTCAAAACGGAAGTTGGCAATTTGAAGCTAGTCAAGCATATTGAAGACTCAAGTAAGGTCAAAGGAGTAGAAATGAAGTGTTGTTCAAGTTTACTTTACTTGTTCTATCTCATGTTTGAGCAATTTCATGTGGATGTGTGCAAATTGTCAAGATATGGTAAAACTAGCTATATTGGTGAGCATTGTTTTGATGTTGGATTTGTACTAGCATTCTTGGCTGATTTTGCTGATGGAAATGAAGCTATTGGAGGTTCATTATGTCACTCATTCATGTTCAACTCATCAAGGTATGATGGTATCTTGAGGCAAGATGAAGATGGAGGCTCATTCATGGAGTATCATGGTGGATACAAGGCAACAAAGGACAAAGGAGGAGGAGACATGCAAGAAAAAGTTGATCACGTACATGTACTTGTTTGTTTGCGGTATTTTTCCAGAGAGTTCAGAGTTGGAAGCATGGTAGAATCATCTCATTTACATTCTATTTGATTCTTCATGTTCTAGTCACATTTTTACATATAAAATTGATGTAAGAAATAGTGAAGCATCCCAAGTGGACACTATTCTCTATATCAATTATGGTTGTTTCTATTTTGAGCACTACATGATCATTGAAAGGAGATCTATTCTTAGGAAGAAGATCATTCTTATGATGGATCAAAGTTCTATTGTCAAAGACTATGCTAGGAGCAAGCATCTTGAGATACAATATCATTTTGTGAGGGAGCGAGTCATTGCAAAGGAGGTGGAGCTTCAACATGTGTCTTCAAGGGAATGTGTAGCTGATATCTTCACCAAAGAATTGGGAAAAGACTTGTTCATGAAGCATAGGACCTCACTTGGAGTATTATCAAAGTCTATGCTAAAACTAGTTGAAGAGGGAGTGTGAAAGATTCAACTAGTTTCATTACATTTTGCAATATTTCCATATTTGGCATATTGAGGCCAAAACTTGTTTTAGACTTAGAGGTTGACTTTTCAAAGTTCATTAGTCTAAATTTCATTTGAATAAACACTTTTTGAAAGTGTGGGAAAGATAGAATGCGAGTTTGAGTAGATTCAATTTGAATAAGTTGGGTACATTAAATCTAGACCCAAAATTAGTAGGGTTAGCATTTTGGTGGGAAAGCCAAGTGGCCAAATAGGGTTTGGACCTGCTATAAAAGGATGTAACTTGTGGAGAGAGTGATCTTCTCTCTTCTCTATCTCATTTCATGCTTATACATGGTTCTCTTGGTTCTACTATCCATTGGTGCACTATCTTGGTCATTGCTTGCAATTCTATGTGTAGAATGAATCTATATTTGCTATTTTTGGATCCACACGTGTGCAATACAGTAGCTTGCTGGTTTTGTATGGACAGCAATAGTACATAATCATTTCATTCAAGTTTGATCAAGTTCTATTAGTGTTTGCATCTCAATTGTGTGTAGATGTTGATTTTTCTACATTGGTGAGATTGGTAGTGTATTTATCTTTCCTAACCAAAGATCATTCAAGTAGATATGGATCTTAAGGATCTGAAATCTTTCTCAGTATGAGGACTCTGTGCCACCAGCCATCATGACCCCACGGAAAGATTAGTTTAAGGAGCTATACATTGTTGTCTTATCCTCGCACAGTGAGGATGGGAGATTATGGACAACAGAAAGGGTATTGTTGTGGAGAAATTGAATTCTTCTTCCAGGGGGAGCACATGGTGTAATCACACAAGTATTACATGTCCCCAGATTTGAAGCAAAATTTGCTATCCATTAGCAAGTTAACTAGCCAGGGACATTCGTTGAATTCAAAGGTGAAACAGGCTCCATACTCACCAAAAATAAACAATGTATGATCAAAGCAAGGAGAGTTGGGACCTTTACAGGATAGAAGATCTAATGCAGGTCGAGATGCAGAGAAGAACGCAGAGCAATGACCTGCAAGAAAACAGTCACAAGAATGAACTCATTACAAATCTGGCATGAGAGATTTGGACATGCAAGTATGGGTAGACTAGAGATGCTTCAGAACAGAGGGATCATACCAAGTTGTCACCTTGGGAGAAATGGACTCTGTGAAGGTTGTATGAAGGGAAAGATCCATCGATTACCATTCAGCACCTCCACACAGTAAACTACCAAAATCTTGGAGCTCATACACTCAGACATATGTGGTCCAATGAAGAACCCCTTGAACAAAAGGGATGAGATACTTTATTGTTTTTGTGGATATTTCTCAAGAAAAACATTCGCTTACTTGATAAAGTTCAAGTTTGAAGCTTTGGACAGGTTTAAGGCATTTAAAGCACTAGCTGAAAAACAGACAGGAAACAGATAGTCAAAGTTAGGACAGACAATGGAGGCGAATACATTTCAGATGATTTTAAGGAATTATGCATCAGGGAAGGGATAGAAAAGCAAACCACTATTCCGTACATGCCGCAGCAGAATGGGGTGGCGAACGGATGAATAGAACATTGATAGATGGCAAGGAGCATGATGCATGCTAAGAACTTGAGATATTTATTTTGGGGGGAAGCCATAACCATGGCTACATACATACGAAACAACTTACCATGCAAGCGTTGGGAGGTAAGACACCTCAAGAGTTTTGGTCAGGAGAGATTTCTGATGTGTCCCACTTCAGAACCTTTGGATGCCTTGCACATGTTCACATTCCTGATGAAAA